>JANBPO010002351.1:185062-558519 GCA_024336825.1 Amorphophallus titanum
CTGGAGCAGAGGGAGGTTGACCTCCATCGAGCCGGGCACCGAAACAGCCCTGACGCCGAGGGTACCCACGATGTTATGGGACTCCGTGGCGCTACAGTTGATCCCGAGGCCGGTCTTCGTACCCGAGGTGGTGTAGCCGGAGTTGGCGAGATATACACCCTGCGAATACGAGATCGTAGCGCCCGCGATACCCACATCGGCCAGCTCGGTTGTGCCAGCACCCGTGAAGGTGAGCGGAGTCGTCGTGGTCCGGCGTGCGGCGCGGAAATACACCAGCGCACCGCCGATGCCGCCGCTGACGCTCGGCGTCGTGTACGGCTCGGAGTGGTTGCCGGTGGCGCTCTCGACTTCGGGGCTGATGTCGATCGGGTTGCTCTGGTCCACGCCGGACAGAGCGGTGATCGAACACACCAGCGGAGCGTCAGACCCAACGCTGAAGGTGTAGTTGGCCGGTTCGGATCCGCCAGCCACCTTGTAAAAGACCTGGGTCCGGAAAACCTCGACAACCTCGTCCGCTATCTCCGTCCAGCCGGACGGGGGGGTGCAGTTCTGACTGTTCGAGGTGAAGAACGCCAGAAGAAGGTGACCGCTCGCGGTGCTCGTCGGTTTGGTGACCGTCACCGAGCTGGCGTTACTTTGCGTGGCAGTCTGGGTATTGACCTCGGCTACCGCCATAACGCCCCCTCTCAGTCACTCGCGCCGAGACGGGGTTTCACCGTCCTCGATTCCGCCTCTGGCGTGATAACCCGGACACCGAAGAACCGCGTCTCGGCTACGACTTCAACAGTCGGCCCCGCTATCACTTCCAGGGTGCCTGCCGCGTCATGCTGGCCCGACATCTCCACCGTAGGGAGAAACATGACGTCCATACTGCCCTCGGGGGGCGTGGCGATACCCGTAGCCTCCATCGTGACCTTCGGGCCAGTCGCCGCGAGAGTGCCGGTGTAGCTCAGCTCGGCTGCGGCAGCCATCTGCGGCAGCGGCAGCGGATTGACGTCCAGCTCTGCCGTTACCTCTTCGCCAGCGGTGGCGAGAATGATTCCCACCCAGGCACCGCCAGATTCCCATTCATCACCCCACGCTGCTACCATGGCCTTCTTCTTGATGAGCTTCTTATGCTTTCTCTGATTGTCAGGCTTCTTCCTATCCTTGGTCTTTTCGGCCTACTTCTTGAGTTTAGGATAGTTTGCTCTTAAATGTCCAGTTCTATTGCATTCGTAGTAGACCAATTCTTCTTTTTTGTAGCCCTCGCTCTTGAACTACTTCTTTTTCCCTTGAAATTTTGAGGTCTATCCTGACTTCTATAGCTTCTTTGTTCTTATCATTCTTTGATGGCGTCACTATAGCATGGCTGCTTCTTCATCCGAGTCCGTAAAAGTTTCTTCCTCTTCTTCAAGATCTGACTCCGACTCCTCAACCTTGAGAGTATTTGTTTTCTATTGGTTGAGGTTTCTCCCAGACGTTGCATGTTGATTTCGTGGGCCATGAGTGACATTATTAGCTTCTCTAATGACGTCTGAGTTAGGTCATTTGCTTCCTGGGTGTCTAGCTGCTTGGTAAGGATATGAGGGTTTTCCTTACCATATCTCTTGAGTTGTACTCCTTGCCAAGGGCAGTACTCCCATTCGTGATGCCTGTGAATCTACATTACATTTGGGAAATGGGTTCAGTGGGCATCATCTTGATCTGTTCATACCGAGATACCAATATGTCTATTCTTGTTTCTTTAACTTTATTTTTCCCTTCATACATGATCCTCAGCTTATTCTAGATTTCTTGAGCCATTTTGTAAGCTGAGACTTGGTTGAACTCCCTTGATAATGCATATAGCATAGATGGTGCTTGGCCCTAACATTCATAGACTGGTTAGCCTTGTCAGTTTGTGTCCATTCCTCCCTGGGTCTGGTGACAATAAAGTCTCTCTCATCAACGATCGTCCAAAGATCATAGTTCTGACTCTGAAGGAAGAACTCTATTCAAGTTTTCTAGTAAGGATAGTTAGAACCATCAAATAAAGGACGACGGTTGATAGATTGACCTTCTGTCATCTCAACTATATATGATCTTTTGCTCTTAGATCATTAGATCTTTAATATATTGCGAGTCTGATCTCTGATATCACTTGTTGCTTAGTAAATGGCTTAACCGAAAGGGGGGTGAATAGGTAAATAAAATTTAATGGTAGTAAATTAAAAATAGAAGCGAACAGAAATATAAGGACATTATCAATCACACAATGGGATGTAGTGATTTTATCCTAGTTCGGCCTTGACCTTCCATCAGTCTTACATCCAGTCCCCAACAACCAATGAAATTTTCACTATCTCCTCAACTGAGAATAGTATACCGACTATTTTTGATCAGATGTTTAGCTCACCACAGACACTCTTATACTCAAGAGTCATAGTTATTTTGATCAGGTGTTCAGCCACACCATGAGTGTTCTCTCAACTAGAACCCAAGTTGATTTCACAGGTATCAGTCAAACCACAAGATACCAATCTCCTATAGGTCCTAAGTCACATGATACATAACTCCTGTAGGTGCTCTTGCCCTCAAGCAAAAGCTTCTCGCCTCATGGAGAAGACAACCACTTTACAAGTGGAGTTTATATAGTGTTTGTCTCTTGGTAGGCAGATTATGTATAATGATTATAGACTGTCCAAGACATGAAATAAGAATGAAAGCACAGAAGTCTTGAATTATAATGAAAGCCTCCTTTTGCAAGTAAAAACACAGAAATGAGTGGAAGGCTTTTTAGAAAGAGAAAGAAGGAATGCACTAGATGAACGCGTGATTGCTTCTCCTTCAGTTGAGTACTCAAAAGTTATTTGGTTGAGGAAGGATTTGGCTTTGTTTCTCTCAACCGTCTTTCGGACAGGCATCTAAAAATATCTTGTATTCTTATAAAGTATCGAGCATATCAGGTAACGGTTTTGCAGCTATTCCTAGTCAGTACAATCACTTCGTAGAAGGAGATGAGGTAATTGTAACTATTGGAAATGTGATGGAAAAAGGCTGGGTATTGGAATCTAATGCCAGCGGGGTCATGGTTATCAGAAAGAACGGGACCTCCTTCACGGGATCATACGCAACCATTAAAGTAATCCGTTCCGGTTATAAGAACAAGCAGGCGACTTCGATGGCAAGCATGACTTCGTTCAATAATCCAATTGCAGGAATTAAAACAAACCAGTTTACTGACGTGCTGAATGCGGGGGCAGTAGAATTTGGACAGGACTGGAAGTCATACTGTGATTGTTTCGGTCCGGCAGAAACAAATCCATTCCTAATGGGGACGAAGGGAAATTGGAGACCGATCCGTTCATATACCTATCTGACGGAACGAACACAGTCTAGCTACGACGGGAATACCAATATCCGCAAAGATGGAGTGTTTAAAGGATATGCACCATTCTATAAACTTGGACAAACTGGTTGGGAAAAGAACGGAGAAAACTGGACTTTCGTTTCAGAAGTTACCCAGTTTTCTCCGAACGGAATGAGTTTAGAGACCCGGGATGCACTTGGAAGATATTCTGCCAGTATCTTTAGTTATAACAATACATTGACCTCTGCAGTTGCTGCTAATGCGCGCATGACTCAAATTGCTAGCGGAAGTTTTGAAGATTTGAGCTATACGAACTGTATGGACCAGGGTTTCTTCTCCAAAGCAAAGATTGGTAATGGAACAACATTGGAAGCGATTCCGGATAACTCCCTTTCTACTGAGAATTCTCATACAGGGAAAACCAGTATAAGGGTAACTCCTGCAGCTAAAGTGAGATTCGAAAATATTGTGTCAAATTGTCCTTCGGAAACAGCATGCAGTTTGAATTTGACTATGAAATGTGAAAATGCCAACTGCAATACATTCTATATAGTTGGTGGTACAGCACCATACGTCATGGATTATGAGGCGACAGGTTCATCGAGTGTGGAAATGTCCACTGCTACAATTATTACAACATTGTTCTCAGGTAATTTGCCTGGAGACAATACCCTGTTATTTACAGTAACGGATTCCGAAGGATGTAAAACTGGAGCAAAACAGACAATTACAAACGGAACAATTACAACAGAAATCATCCAATATTAATAAGAGTACCATGAAAATATTATTGATTATTTCAGCATTTATTAGTGTTTGTGGGAGTTTTTCGAATGCTCAGAAGTTAACGAACTACTATGTGAACAATGCACATCCTATTTGCAGACCTTATATCGGTACAAAGAATTATGTGATTTTTGATGCGAATGATGGATTCGTATGTAACAACGGTCAGGCTAAATTCTATTACATATTTCAACCGGAGATAGATCAAACATTAAGTTCAACAAGTTCAAGCAAGATTGCTTTTACCGGATATGCAGGTATTACAGGAACAACCGCTATGAATACTACGTACAAGCTTTACGGTCCTTTTGATCCCGGTCAGGGGTATGTTTCATTGATAGAATCCAATTCGGTTTCACCGCTTGCAGCAAATTCTACTCCAAGCGCCACTCAGTTTGTAACAGCAAATGTATTAGCAAATAAGCACTATGTAGTGGAAGTTACAGGTAATGATATAGATTGCTTGGGTAGAGTGATGCTTTCGCTTCCTGGTTACAGGTTGATATGTCCCGATACAAGAGAGTGTGAAAGCTGTATTCCGAAGTTCCAGCATGTGTTTGCATTTCAGGCTTCAAGCAGTTTCTGCATCCAAGCACATAGCATATAGGTCCAAACATGTCTCATAAATTTAGTGCATGTATAGTGTTTTCTGAGCATGGTCCGTGCACATTGAAGTCCTTGCATTAGTCTAAATTCGTGCAGATAATTCATCTACATATCATAGTCCTTGCACATTGTGCACGAATGAATTTCTCTAAGTTGTCTAATACCTCGTGCAGACATTTCACTTAGGCATACCTTTTGTTCGTGCACATTTAGTTGGAAGTGTTTACACTTCGTGCATGAATAGTGTTCATACTTCGTGCAGGTTCTTAGCATTTCATACTTTGTGCAGGTTTTGTAACCCAAGCACTTTTTGGAACCTAACTCCGTGCATGAACAATGTCCCTTCTTCGTGGAGACTCTTGATTTTGTTTTCTATACCATGTGTTGTTTTATACTCTTATACCCCATGCAGTTTTCTCATACCTCGGAGCAGACTTTACGTCTCTCGTGTGGCTCGAACTGTTTCTCCGTCTCATTTTATACCTCGAGTAGAGCAAGTGATACTTCGTGTTGTTCTTCCGCCTTACTTACCTCGTGCATGTTTTTGTAAAATATAGTTCGTGTAGCTTTGGTTCTTGCTTCGTGGAGTCTTTCGTTTTCAAAAACATACCTCGAGCAGATTTCTGAAAAACGTACCTCGTGTCATTTCAGAAATGTACGTCGAGCACATTTTTGAAAAGGCCCTCTTTGTGCATCTCTTATTTCGTGCAGTTTTTCCTGTTGAAAAATATATCTCATGTCGTTTCTCAGAAACATACCTCGAGCAATTTTCTGAAAAAATGTACCTCGTGTCGTTTTCGGAAACATACCTCGAACAGATTTCTGAAAAACTTACCTCGTGTCATTTTTGGAGGAAACGCACCTCGAGCAGCTTTTCTAAAACATACCTCGTGCACCTTTTTGAAGATTATACTTCGTGCATGTTTTGGAAAATGATACCGCGTGCACCTTTTGAAAGCATACCTCGTGCATGTTTTTGAAAAGCACACCTCGTGCACCTTTTGAAAAGCATACCTCGTGCATGTTTTTGAAAAGCACACCTCGTGCACCTTTTGAAGCATACTTCGTGTGGCTTTTACATACCTTGAGCAGATTTTTGTTCCAAGTGTACCTCGTGCACACTTTCCGTCTCACAGGGTATACCTCGTGCAGACTCTGCACTTACGAGGAGATACCTCGTGCAGCTTTTCTAAAGCAAACCTCATGCAGATCTACTAGCATACCTCGTGCAGGTTTTGCCAGTCGCATGTATACTGCATAACATATCTCGTGCAGGTTTTGGGTTCTGGTTGCATAACTCGTGTGCGTTCTTTCTGCACATTGACTCGAGCAGCTTTTTCTTCCTCGTACGAGAATGTGTTGATGAGACCTGAACTCATGACTATTCCTCTGCCATTACAGGTGTGTCTTCGAAGAAGATAAGGCTGGCACGTGATCCAATGATAGAGGGCATGCCAAATACGTGACACATGGTGAACAGCCCTCTAAGAGATTGACACGTGGAGAAACCTCCTGGACTAGAAGGTGTGGGAGACACACGCCAGGGTTGCTGCTGCTGCTGATATAAAAAGGAACCTTCTCATTCGTGAAAAGAAGAACAGAAGAAGCCGATGCACAGATAGGAAACTTAGAGAAGAAGCAGGAGCTGGCGGCGCCCTTTTGATCCAGAAGAAAAATGAGAGAAATAGAGAGTGAAAAGAAGAAGAGGAAGAAAAGAAGAGGAGTGAGTCTGTGAGGTGTATGTTTCGAAAGGCAGACTTTGAAAGAGCTCGATCTGTGCTCCTTTCAAATTCCAGAAGGGTGGTTATGTCAGGTGCCACCACTAATTTTTTGAAAGACTGCTGGCTGGCAGATAAGTCACTGTCAGACAATCTTAATTTGTCTGTATATCCAGAATTTGGAAAATGTACTGTTCAGGAGGTTCTCTCTGATCAGAACCATGGTATTTGGCAGCTTCCTATTCCTAGACAATTATTGGTAACTGCTAGAAATTACATCTTATGTCAGAGAGATGATATCCATGTTTGGTCTCTTACCATCTCTGGTCAATTTAGTACTAAATCCACTTATGCACTTCTGATGGGATCTCATTCAAGGATAAGTGGTCTATTAAGCAAATTATGGAACTCTGCTTTCCCTACTAGAGCCTCACTGTTCTGTTGGAGACTTATGAAGCAGGCTGTCCCGGTGGATTCTCAGGTTCAGAGATGTGGAGTGCAATTAGCATCTTCATGTGTTTGCTGTCGAGGAGCCCATTCGGTGGAGGATTTAGATCACTTGTTTATAAATGGAGAGATTGCCAAGGTATTTTGGTCAGCCTTTTCTCCTCTGATTCCTTCCTCTTGGTCAGAAATTCCTCATATTAGAAACAGGTTGCACTTAGCTTTGTCAGACTCGGTTATGAGTCGCCCCAAGGATGTTGTTGCTCTCTTAGTTATGGAATTGGTCATCTGGCATACCTGGAAAATTCGATGCTCAATTAAAAATGATAATTCCTGGAGACCTTTAGATTACTTGGTTGAGCAGCTAGTTGAAGACCTTAAAATCCTCTTAAAGAGGTTTCGTTTCAAGCAGGAACTTGGAAGAGAACTTACCTCTAAGTTGCAGGTTTTTGGCTTGATGGTTAACAGCCCAACACCTCATTTTATTATTGTTAGATGGAAGTTTGCAGAATTTGGCATTACCCTGAATGTAGATGGAGCCAGTAAGGGTAATCCGGGCCTTGCCGGTGGCGGAGGTTGTTTCAGAGATCCAAGGGGTCAAATTTGTTTGGGCTTCTCTTATTTCTATGGTTCTGGCACCAATACTGTTGCAGAAGGTCGGGCCCTGCTGGATGGCTTAAGGCTTGCTCAACTTAACAATATTCCTATTTCTGAAATTTATACTGATTCTATGGTCTTATTATTGTTGATTCAGTCTAAGCAAGCTCCCCCTTGGTCTTTTCTCCCATGGTGGGAGGCTCTCTTAAATCTGCTTGCCCAATTTCATTGCCCTATTCGGCATGTTTATCGAGAAGGGAATCAATTAGCCGATGCTTTAGCTAATCATGCAGTTCATGTTGGGCATAATCATGAGTTTGCCTCTCTACAGGATCTTCCTCAGATGGCCAAAAGGTATGCCATTGCTGATGCCAATGGGATCCCCAATTTCAGGAAAAGAATTGTTCATCATGGTGCTGCGTGAGTTAGTCTTCTTTGTGTAATTTTTGTTTTGAAGAGGCTCATTTTGGTAGTTCTTTTGAGTGTAGTATATCTCTACAGGGTTGAGTCTACAATGTAAATCTTTTCACTTTCTTTCAGGACTAAGCCTCTCTGAATTGTATAAAGATTGTCAATATCAATAAAAGCGAGCATCTTGTGGCTAAGGTGGAGTGGGTCCATTCCCTTCCTCTGGATAGGGGGTGCACTCTCCCTTTTGTCCCTTGATGACTTGGATTTTATATTAAAAAAAAAGCCAAATATTGGATAGGGACCTTAGGGAAACCTATTGGCACATGGGCAGATATGCAGCATGAGTTCCTTAAGAAATTCTACCCCATCGGTAAAGGTTGGTGGGGATAGGTTTCTCTTGACCCGACTCTTGGCATTGTGCCTCATATTCTTCTTCCCAATCAAGGGGAACTTCATAGACCTCAATCACATTCTCAACCCTTTGGGGTGGAGAGGTTTCACTCACTATGGTAGGTTGCTTCTTAGTGGGGTATTGACTTGCGATGCGTCCCATTTTGTGGCTAGCTTCATCCAAGGTGACTCTACTGATGTCTATCGCTATGAGATTCTTTCCTTTCCAAGAAATGGTAAGACTAGGGATGGTAGTTGCTGGTGTGGAAGGGGGTGGGTATTAAGTCTCCATTTGCCCTCATGGGCCTTGTTTGATTGCGGAATAGGTTAAGTGAATAAGCTAAACCGCAAGTAAGATATGCCATAAAATACACCAAAATTCTTTGATTGGGAGATAAGGTAACCCGGAATATCCTTGAGAACTGTGAAAAAGTTTAACCCTCCTTGTTCTACCTTTTTGGTAGAACAAGTTATCCCGGGATAAACCAGTATAAGAGCCTATCCCATGGAATACCTTGTATGAGCAACCAAAGGGCCTATTTGATGTAAACCCCATGCATATTCACCGGTGGCTTGTTCCCACGATTAACGTATTCGACCATTTCGATGGAATATGTAACCCGGATAGGATGGCATTATTGTAATAAAAATAAGGGCATTTAATGCGTATCCCACCTTACTTTCACATTCAATCAAAGTGTGTATAATCATTCATCGGCGAATAAGGGCCTTGACCGGTGAATACGCTACCTTCTTCGGGGGTATTCGCCGATCAAACAGGCCCAAAGCGCCACTTTGATTGGGGGTTATCTACCACTTGTTCTGGGGATAACTCTTATTTTATTTTATTTTTGATTTGATAGAGGGATACAAATATTCATGTTAGATTGAAGAATAATTCTCGTCTAATCTGGATAGTGTGACTCAGTTAAATAGGTGAAACAGTTTAACTCACCCCTCTTGTCAAAGTAAATAAGAGTAAATGAAAGGTCAGACTAGTCCAAGGAGGATATCCCTCTATTTATCTAACCCTCTATCAAAGAGGGGCAAAGGGAATAGGCTAACTTTTAGTAAAGTATCCTAATTTATCCCAGTTTATTCCCAAACAAACGGGGCCTAAAAGAATTTAGTTAGTGTATACCATGTTAACGTGGTCTTCAAAATTACCCGAGCTTGAGACAAATGTTTAAATATTTGTTTAGAATACTTTTAAAATAAAAATAATTTAAATATGATACGATTCCGAATACACATTTCTTTGGATTCATTTTCAATTTATACTCCCTAGCCCTTTGTAACACCTTGGCTAGAATGGCGGGGTGTTCTTCTTTTGACTTTGATTTCACCAGGATATCATCCACGTAGGCTTCCATGTACACATGCATCATGTCGTGGAAGATGGCCATCATCGGCCGCTGGTAAGTGGCACTTGCATTTTTTAGTCCAAACGGCATCACGACATAGCAGTACGTGCCCCAGGGCATGGTGAAAGAGATTTTCTCTTGATCCTTGGGAGCAAGACGAATTTGGTTATATCCTGAATACCCATCCATGAACGACAGGGCTTCGTACCCAGCCGTGTTATCGACCAAAACATCAATGTGAGGAAGAGGAAAATCATCTTTCGAACATGTCTTATTTAAGTCCCTGAAGTCGATGTAGATCCTAACTTTACCATCCTTCTTCATGACTGGGACTATATTTGCCACCCATTGTGGATATAAGACAACTCTGATAAATCGGGCCTTATGTAATTTATCAACTTCTTCCTTCATTCTCAAGGGATAAATCCCAAGACTCGGGTCCGACTTGCGAGGGCGGCATTATTGTTCCTTCGGCACCGAGTCACGAGGAGGGGTGGAGCTGCGGTGTAAAATTTTATTATCATGTTCATTATTATTATTATTCTTTACTTGGGCTTTTATTGAACGTTCTCGGCATTTGCCCCTCTGGTGTACATTCTTTGGATAATTTTCTATTCGTCTGTTAGTGATATCATTATTATTGCCTTTTGATCACACAATCTTTGTTATGTTCATTTCTTGTGCGTTTTGACTTCATTTATTTATTATAGCCCTCCCCCCATTTTTTATCGTCATTATTGTTCCTATTATCGTCGTTGCATACATATATGCACGTATGTTTTATTATTATTGTTATTTCTATTTTTTTTGGTCACGAGGTTGCCGTATTCCTTTATTTTTTTGTTTATTTTATTACCTCCATTTTGTTATTATTATCATTACTTATCGACATATCTATTTATTCCTTTTATTATTTTCCTTTTTTTGATATTTTTAATTACTGTTATTAATGTCATTACCTGTTACATCTATTCTAGCTAGATTCATCCTCAGAGCATGCTAAGTACTAAGATCACCATATCCAATCGTGTAATTTATAACATAGGTAGGTTCTTAGAGTTACCTTCCAATGCCTGCAGCCTACCCTGCTGCTTAGGTCCACCTTGTTGATGTTCTCGTGGCGCTTGTGCCTTTAAAAGTGGACAATAGGCGATCCTATGGTCTTGACTCCAGTAGCAAATACATTTCCTGAGTTTGTACCAACACTCCTCCGGTTCGTGCCCTCCTTTCTTGCAATGCTTGCATTTTTCATTGGTCGTGATAACTTGTTGGTCGTCATTCCGGGGTTTCTTGTCCTTACAGGAATCATTACCTTCATTGGATCTCTTTTTGGCATTCACAGGTTCCCTATTCTTGGATCCATTCGCTAACTCTTTCTTGGAAATTTTTCCTTTAATTCATTCCATCATATCCATAGCATCTTCTAATAGTTGCACATTCCTAACCATCTCCATATAAGTTTAGATTTGTAACGGCAATAATTGAGGAATAAGCTCCACCTTTAAGCCATTCATAAATCTCCTTGCTCTCATCTTCTCCGTACAGACTAGATGTGGTGCATGTCGGGCCAATCTAGAAAATTTTGCTTCATAATCTGCTATCGACAAACTACGTTGCTTTAAGGCCGCGAACTCCATTACCTTCTTCTCTCGAATTCTCTCCAAAAAATATTTCTCGTTAAAGTGTTCTAGGAGCTCATGCCATGTGACTTGATTGTTGGGCAAGATCAGTTCCACAGATCCCTACCAAGTTTGAGCATCCTTTTCTAGTTGGTAAGTCCCCAAAAGTACCTTCTCTTGGTCGGTACATTGCATCACCTTGAAAGTTCTCTCTATCTCTTGTACCCAATTCTCTGCCTCATCGGGGTCAATAGACCCACCAAACTTAGGGGGATTCATCTTTTGGAACTTTTGATGCAAATCTCCGGCTCCATGTTGAACGCCGCCTTGTGCAACTTGCTGCAATGTCTGAGTCAACCCATGGACGGTGCGCTGCATCTCTCTCCATTGCGCTCTCTTGGCATCCATTTAAGCTTACAAAATAATTTTTAAAGTAATGATTACTCATATCATGACATTAATTTAACATAGATGAGACATATTTTATTGGTTAGCCCATAGCTCTACCCAAATCTCACTGGGTTCCTATAGGGCAACCGACAAGGACAACTCAACCTATAACTTAAACTTAATGACCTAGGGATTTAGAAAAGCCTGTGTCAACCCTCCACATATTTTCTAAAATTCGCCCAAGTTCCCAAGTCTGTTCTATATGCATCAGTTCAAGTCCGACCCATCTTCAGTATAAACTCTATAGAAAATCTAAACTGTCACCAAATCCAAATCTAAAAATATCCCTGGTTTCCAATCTTGAACCTCTACAACGTTTCTGAAGAATCCAACTTCAGATTCGGAGGTCTACTATCCGGTAAACACTGATTTATAGGAAAATCAGTTTCTGCACCTGCAGATCTGACCCTGTTAACAGCAAGCTTCAAAATTTGCCTAACAGAATCACTGCATCTGCAATTTTTTTTTGAAGTCCACAAGGTTGAAGTACTTCGGATCATATTTCCAACGGCACTAGTTTCGTCACAATACTATATCGGTGCTGGTCGCAGCCAGCAATCCTTGCCAGGTCGCGCGCTTGAAAACAGAAGTGAAGGTCTGTGGGCAGCAACTCCCAAGTTGGGAGATCAGAGCCGATCGGCCTCCGACCGGTGTCTGTGGCTGATCACCATCCAGGGAAGCATGCCACCAGGGATCCCCATCACAGCGGGCCCCACCCCACCAGGTCAGGAGGTTGGAGTGGGTCGTGGGCCCCATGGACCCGTAGAACGCGCCATCCAGGCAGTACAAACGCGGCTTTCGGCACCGACAGAGGTGACATCAAGATGGTGCCCGTCAACCCAATTAGCGTGATTCCCGGGCCCCACATGTGACCTTTTACCTCCCTGTGTGGAGTGGGTCGACTTATTGTAATTGCTATAATAATTGTTAACCGGGAGTCCGCGATTGGCCGGGGTCGTCTTCCCCACGTCGAGAGCGTGGTGGTATCGTACTCGCCCCTTGCTCGGCACTTGCTTATTTCATATATACTTGTTTATGCCGCTACTAGAGAGCATGCTAGGATCGTAGCCCGTATATCACCGCTGCTGCGAGAGAGAGTGAGACCGTCCCGTGACCCGATCCGAGCACGAGAGTGGCTAGGCTACCCGACTCACTGCCGGTTTCTCAACCGTGCACGTCCGTACGCTTCCCTCAATAAGGGATGATCATGAGTTTGCATAGAGTCCAAGGGTCGCATTCCAATTGGAGTTGTATCCGTGGTCCATCCCGCATCATATACACAACTTTGCACAGACTTCAACCAAGCACGAATTATATGCACAAACTTTAGATATAGCACAAAGAAGAATGTGCTCGGACTTTGTGGACTTGCTCAGACTTTATAAATGCATGAGGGCAGATGTGCTCAGACTTGCTACAGTGTGTGCTTGGACTTTATATGGCTAAGGCAGATGTGCACTGACTTTGCTACAGTGTATGCACAGACCTTATATGGCTAAGGCAATTGTGCACTGACTTTGCTACAGTGTATGCTCAGACCTTATATGCCATACGAAGGATGTGCACGGACTTGAATGCACAAGATAGAACGTGCACCGACTATGTTTTGCACACGAAAAAACTTGCACGGACTAGATGCGTTCAAATCCAAAGATTGCACTGACTTGTCTTTTGTTAAGAAATGCATTGCACAGACCTTGGTCTTATGTTAACAGTATGTGCATCGACCTTTGTCTTGTGCTGGCGCAATGTGCGTCAACCCCAATATGCACTGTGCTGAACAAGCATCGACTTGATATGCAACCATTGTGCACATGCATCGACTTTATATGTGCAAAGAAGATGTGCACCGACTTCTAACAGTAACACAGGTAGACTTTGATATGCACCAGTGAGCATGTGCACTGACCTTAGTTACTGTGCTAGCTGAAGTGGCATCGACCTTAAAGATCTTCTGGTTTGGTTTCCCAGAGCCAACTGGTTGGATTGGTGCCTGAGCAGAAGGGAGTTCCATGGCCATAGCCATAGCCATAGCCTGATGTGGAAACCTTGGTCGACGGATACTGCAGCCAGAGTTAAACTGCAGGGCAAGTCTCTTTGGTGCTGCTTGTCAGGTATTACGTTACGTGTCTGAACCTGGAGACTTTCCATTCTGTTGCTTCTTCCTTTGGGTATCTGAGGAGAGTAGATAAGCCGACACTTGATGGTGATGAACTGAGACAGGCTAGATTACTGGTAGAGGTGGATTCTCTGTTGCAGATACCGAAGATGGTGGTGATCAGAGTAGGGGTGAAGAAGTTCTGGATCTTTATCAGTGGGGAGCTGGGGGAAGTAACACCACTGAACCAGAGGGAGTCCATCGAATGGACATGGGCTGAGGTTGTGTCATGCTTCAGGAAGGTCCAGCGCAACAGTTCAGCGGGATCAGGTGAGCCGGAGGCGAAGTTGAAGGTCACGAGCTGTGATGTTGAGCAGAGGACTGGCCCTCTGAAGGTTCAGAGTTACTCGACTTGCCCTAGTAGATCAGGGCAGGCGATGGGTACCAATCAGAGGGCAGGCTCGTTCAGCTCCCTAGGAATGCCTTCTTGCAATCTGCTGCAGGCTCAGTCCCGAGACCCAACTCACGGTCTCGGGAAGATGACCTTGTTGCTTGCAGCTCGAAGGAGATTGCCTCTGGGGGTTCTCAAGATTTCTTGTGTGGTTCCAAGGTGTCATCAGTGGCGAAGCAGGTTTCGCGGGCCGAGGTCTGCGACGCTCGTGTTCCGGTGGCGTTTCAGGTGGAGAAGAAGAACAGTTCTCGTCACTCAGACCTGGTTCCAAGCCTGTGGATTCGGGGCAGGTTACAGGGCCCGAGGGTGTGGATGCCCTATTGGGCAGTCGTGGTGTTTTTCTTGGGTCCGAGGTGTTATCAGATAAGTCATCTGGGTCCATGCAAGTTGGTTTCATATCGGGTAAGTCGTTGGGTCTTCCCCTTCCACTCGACAACCGTTGGCTTCTTCACCCGGTTCAGTTGGGCGGTGCCCTTTGTGCCTCTCGTGCCGATGCTGCCCTGTCGGTCATGCCGGAGCAGCGTCTGCCGGATGATCGCCGGTCGTACATCAGGCTGGCTGCCGTTCGCCGGCGCTTGGAGCGTAGCTCCTCTCCCGTCGGTTGCCTGGACGGTTGTCCTGCATTTTTGGACGGGACTTTCTCCGCATCCTGCAAGGAGCTCCGATCAGCAACACTTCCGGAGATGGGCTGGAGGTCAGAGGCCTTAGGTGGAAGTGGGGGTTTTTCAGGGGGCTGGAGCTCCCGTCTCTACCAGACACTGACTCTTGCTTTAGGGAGGGAGATAATCCGATTCTGATAATGGAAGAACAGAGCCTGATAGTGGTTGAAGAGGATGGTGACGCTGCCAGTCCACTCATTGTCAAAATGGGGTCTGCTCGCTCATATCAGGCTCAGAGCTTGCAGTATTCAGAGGTGGGAGGCACTGCAATTGGGGAGGCCACTTCTACAGATGGCTTCCAGGGCACAGTGACCGTCTGGAAAGATCATCAGGGGGATCTGGTCAGTGTTGAGCACTTGGTCATTATGGGGGTAGTCTCAGTGGAGCAGTGGCCAGATGACGTGTTTAAGCAGATAGGGTTTATGGTGGGTATATCATTTGATGGCAAGGAAGAGAATGCCAGGAAAACTCTGAAGAAGCTGAGGAGAGGCCTTAACCTACAACTCAGCTTGAAAAAGAAAGGATCTGGGGGTGGGGTGAAAATTGGGGGCAGAGAGCTAAGGTTTGTACCAGCAAATGAGATGATTGAAGGCCTTAGATCAAAGAAAGATTATAGCAAGGGGAAGATGAAAAAGTACTTATGAAGATTGTCTCATGGAACTGCAGGGGACTGAATGCTGAAGTTAGACAGAGAGAAGTCAGAGCTATGGTGTAGAGAGTCAAAATGGATATTCAATGTATTCACTATTCAGGAAACTAAAATGGAGAAATTGGACATGGAAGGGGTTAGGAGGTTGGGTGATAATATTCTTCAAGGATGGAACTTCAAGCCTGCAGAAGGTAATAGGGGGGAATACTGATTCTATGGAACCTTGAGATATTAGAAAACTGTGGGGAGTCTGTGGATAAGTTCTCTATTTCGGTCAGGTTTAGAATGAAGAAAGATGGATTCCCTTGGGTGTTTTTTGGCGTATATGGACCAGTGCAGAATGATCACAAGCATAGTTTCTTTCAAGAGTTAAAAGGCATTCCTTCAGGCATCAAAGAGGCATGGTGTATTGCAAGGGATTTTAATGCAGTCAGATATCCAGGCGATAGATCTAATCAACTCAATTGTTGCTCAGAGATGGAAACATTTAATGAGTGGGTTCATTCAGCAGAACTCTTGGAGGTGCAGGTTAGCTCCGTGTTTCATACATGGATTGGGTCTAGAGAGAGGCATTCTAAATCTAAGTTGGATAGGTTTTTTATTTCTGTTGTATGGCAACAGAAATTCAACAACTATTCAGCTAGAGGCCTATCCGGGGTCTTATCTGATCATATACTTATTGTTCTGTGTACCACAAACCAGAGAAAAGGTAGCTGGATTTTCAGATATGAGAGAAGCTGGGCTAGAGTTGAGAAAGAGATCTTGTGCATAAATGGTGGAGAGAAGCACCAGAGGGTAAATATGCATGTTTGGCACTGGCAAACAAACTCAAATGTTTCAGGGAGAAAATGCAAAAGTCGAGCCGAGAATGTTTTGGAGCTGCAGCAAAAATTAGACAAGAGCTCTTATTGAGAATTGAAGAACTAGACATTAGAAATGATGAAATTGAAGAACTAGACATTAGAAATGATGAAGGGGACTTGTCAGATGAAGAAAAAAAGACAATGGGCAGATCTTAAGCAGCAGTGTGAGGAATGGTCAATCAGAGAAGAAATCAAGTGGCAGCAAAGAGCCAATGAAGTGTGGCTCAAGGAGGGGGATAAGACACAAGATATTTTCATGCAATGGCCACTGTCAAGAAGGCGAAAACACACATTGATACCATCAAAGTTGAAGATGAGATAGTGGATAAGGAAGCAGATATTCCGAAAACAATAGTGGAATACTATCAAGCTTTGTCTAAGGAAGAGGAACAACGGAGGCCAAAAATTAATGGTGTGAATTTTCATAAAATCTCACAGGCACAAGTAGATTCCATGTGTAGCCCCTTTTCAGAGGAAGGAATTAAACAATCTGTTTTCTCAATGGACCCAAATAAGTCTCCAGGGCCGGATGGATTCTCAATCTAATTAAGGAAGATATCATGGCTATCATGGCAGCAGCTTCTGAATTTCAGCAGAGCCTGCGGAGTGTTAAATACTTCAATGCTATTTATGTGGTTCTCATCCCAAGAAAAGACAAGGTAGAGTCCCTACATGATTATAGGCCTATAAGTCTTCTCAATGGTATATATAAGATTATTACAAAGACACTAGTTAGCAGACTAAAAGGGGGTTATTGATGGATTGATTGATAGCAATCAATGAGCCTTTGACAACTACATGGCAGCTTTTGAGTGTATCCATGAGCAGAAAATAAAGAAAAAGAGCTGTGTGGTGTTCAAGATTGATTTTGAGAAGGCATATGATAGAATGAGTTGGTATTACTTGTTCAGTGTACTTCACTTGATGGGCTTCAGCGATAAATGGATTCATTGGGTCAGGCATTGTGTTCAGACTGCAAGATATTCGGTGTTGGTTAATGGCACACCATGTGTTTTTTTTGGGAGCTCAAGAGGTCTAAGGCAAGGGGATCCATTGTCCCCTTTGTTGTTTGTGTTACTTGGACAAGTGCTCAGTGGTATGTGGAAGATGGCTACATCAGCGCGACTCATTGAAGGAATCAAAGTGGGTAGAGCTGCGGTACATGTAACACATTTGCAATATGTAGACGATACAATCCTCTTCTTACCGGTGGTGGTAGATAACCTTATCAACCTTAGGATTCTGCCCAGCCTGTTGGAGGCTGCTACTGGGCTGAAAATAAATTTCTTAAAGAGTGAGGTGGTAGGAGTTAATGTTAATGCAGGCTGGAGGGAACTTATTGGGCAAATTTTGGGTGCGAGATGGGGAGCATTTCCTATCAAGTACCTTGGTCTTCCTCTCTCAGAAGGTCCCATCAGGTCTAAGGAATGGAATGGTATAATTAAGAGAGTGGAGGACAGAATTGCTTCTTGGAAAGGGAAACTCTTTTCAATGGGGGGCAGATGGATTCCCTCTAAGGTGGTAGCTTACCAATTTGGTCGCCCTGGATTTGGTTCGTGAGCGTGTGGTTGTGTGTGAGAAGCGTTGCCCATTCCCTGGTGTGTAAGGGTGTGTTGGCATTGCTCCGGAAGGATGCGTGCTAGTTGGGCGGTGTTTGTGAGAACTTGTGGCTGGTGTTGTATTTTCTGAGGTGTTGTGCATCGAAGCCTGCGGAGTTGCAGAGGATTGCCAGGATGGAGGATCCCGAGTTGTCGTTGTGGTGGCTATGCACCTGGATCTGAGTGCGTAGCGAAAGATCATAGCGTTGGTTGCTACGGGCGGATTTCAGAGGATGTGTAGAGCATCGGAGGATTGGTTCCTCAGTGTGTGGTTATCTCGGGTTGTGCGAGGCGCGTTGCTGCCATGCCGTTGCCTGAGGCAT
The DNA here is from genome assembly GCA_024336825.1 of Amorphophallus titanum. Taxonomy (NCBI): domain Eukaryota; kingdom Viridiplantae; phylum Streptophyta; class Magnoliopsida; order Alismatales; family Araceae; genus Amorphophallus; species Amorphophallus titanum. The sequence goes on from JANBPO010002351.1 coordinate 203,420, forward strand.
TAGAGTTTATGGCACTGGCAGGGTTGAGAATTGGGAAAATGTGCTGGTGAGGTTGCAGCATGAGTACCTTGTTCTTGTGTGGAGGTTGTGTCCTCAGATGGAATTGTGTTTTTGAGGAGTGATCTCTGGCAGATTGTGGGTCCTGGTTGGTTGCTATGAGTGGCTGGCATGGTTGGCCGAGTGATCGACCATGGTAAGATGTGTATTATCTGCGGACCCATGTGCATTGGTCGTGGTGTCGTCGACCAGCTTGCTGTGGTAGCAGGCAACGCTTGTCAGTTTGGAGAAGTGTGTTGTGGTTTGTAAGAGGTTGTGTCCCGAGGCTCTGAGGTGAGAGTAGAACTGGGATTGGCAGGCGTCCATCGGGAGTAGTTAAGATGGGTTGTGATTGGATAGCGATTGGACGATGTCTGTGTGTGGTGGTCTCTGATGAGACGTCAGTGTTGGATGTTGATCCCCTGTCTGCGACCAGCACGGGAGGAATTCCCAGTGTGATGCGTCAAGTAATGTGAGGACCAAGGGGAGATCCTGTCATGCGATTCTGTCGTGCTCCCCTTAGAGGGTAGAGTTGGCACTAGGTTCGAGATCAATTGTGGTGTTCGAGCGAGGATTATCTTGAGATGATGTGTTGGTTTGCAGAGAGTCAGCGGATGGCCTTTGTGATGTGGGTTGTGCCTACTAGGCTGGTGAAGGTTCCCCGTTGATGAGTGTCTGGCGACCAGTGGATGGTCTTTCACAGACAGAAGATGCTGGTTGTTGGGGCTTGAGAATGGTGAGAGCCGTGTGCCAGCGAGGCCTTGGGTGGCTGATTATGATATGTGCCTGCTCGGATTGGATCTAGGGTTTGTTTGGAGTTTATCTTCTTGCAGAGTTGGTCATGTTACTGAGGGCGTATGGCTTGCAGGGTGTGAGATGGTGCAAGCTTAGTGTTGGTTGTCCTTGGTGCAAGGCGTGGGATTGGTCAGCGACCTGTGAAGCTGGCATCTGGTTGGTCCGCCGAGCATAGGCGTTGACTGGTGTTGGTTCCCGTGACGAGGAGCGTGTGTCCTCGGTGAGCGAGAGCGTGGTGATGTTTGTGATGTCGTGGTTGATTTTCATGCTGGCTGAGGCGACGCCAGACTTGTACTTCTTGCATGTGCCTGCTCTAATGATTGATGTGTCTTGGATTGTGAGCGAGGCGATGTCTGCGATCATTGTCTGGCTACGTCCCTCAGGACCGAGGTTTTTTCGAGCATCGAGGTTTGGCTGGGGCTCGGGCGACGTCATCAGTCAGTTCATGGCACTCTCCCCTTGTGGCTTGGTGCTTGTCCTGAATTTCGAGGATGAAATTCTTATAAGGGGGGCTGTAATGCCCCAGATTTTTTGAATATTTTTTGGAATATTTTTGTGGGTCTCGGAGTGTGTTTTGTGCTTTTGGTTGACGCTGGAGCAGCCATCAACATCATGCCTCTGAAGACTTTCAAGTCTCTATACTTGGCGCCTTACTTACAGAAGGTGACCGCGGTCAAGATCTCGGGATTCAATCAGGATTCCGATGAGGCGCTTGGTCGGGTTGAAGTCAAGCTAGCCTTGGACGACTTTGTCACCCAAGTGACATTCTACATTATCAATGCCGACACATCTTATAAAGTGCTGCTCGGGAGGCCCTGGCTCCACGAAAATTGGGTCGTCCCATCAACTCTGCACCAGTGCATTAAATATGCCAAAAGAGGGGAGCAGCATACGGTCTTTGCAAATCAGTCTCCTTTCCACCCAAATGAGTGCCACCTGGCTGATGCTTCCCTATATTTTGGGGAGCTCACTTTAGCAATCCCTGAGCCTATAAAGGACAAAGGGAAGCAAAAGGTGAACTATGAAGCTGATGAAGGGCAGTTGTTCACTGTCAATCAAGACATGGTAAAGCTGCATAGGCTAAGCCTCCAGGCCGCCTCCAAGCCGACTCAGCCGGAGAGGCTAGGTGTTGACTTTGAAGCCAACCTTATTAGCCAGGTCATTGACCGAAGCATCTCCTTGCCACCTAAGTGCATTCAACTCCCGTCCCCACGGGAAGAGTATGAAATGGAGCAGCTGAAGACTTTCACAGTCTCCTATCAGCGGAGGAGAAGGAGCAACAAGGGCAAGAAGGAAGACAAGTCGATCATCTTTTACAAAGGTGATCTCGTCCCACCATGCCCTCCTACAGATGATTTCGGCTGGGTATTCCTGCCGATGTGATGTCAAAGCCAGTCCAGGAGATGGACGACATGCCGAGGCACATCAGAGAAATGTGCAAGAAGCAGAACATCACCCAAGCTCAGGACCCAGCGCGAGCGGCATATTTTCATCAACTGTGGAATCCCCCGCAGGTCCGTGGGCAGCCTCCCTTCTCCCGCAAAGACACGCGGGGGCTCGACTACGACCAGGAGAGAGACTTCGAGGTCTATTTCGCAGTCAATGCCATAGGACTGCTACCTCTTCATCACGAGCAAACTGAAATTGAGTTCAAGACTGGTGACTCTGTAAGGGAGTCCAGTGAGGCGTCGATGACACTATCACCTTCATCAGAGGTCGATAATGACCACCCCTCAGAGGGAGGAGCAGCCCAACCTGCTAATAATCAACAAGGTGAAACGAGTCCCTCGACTTCAAGCCACGAGCAAGAGTGCTCCGAAGAATTTGAAGTCTACCAGACAAACACTGATGATGAGGGGGACTTTGTCGACCTCCAACCAGCTCCACCCAAGCTCGAAGATGGCGGCCAGGCGACTGTGGACGAGTTCATCGAAATCAACCTCGGAAGCAAAGATGATCGTCGGCCAATCTTCGTCAGTGTTCTCCTCAGTGAGGCAGAAAGGCAGTCGTATAGGTAGGGACGGGACAGAGGTTGTCCGTTATACGTTGTGGTGGTCTGTGGAGCATAACGCTACATAGTCGGTGTGTTATGTGGGCATGACGCCCCTTCGTAGGCGCGTTATATCGTTTGGTTGTGATTTTTGTCTGGTTGGCATGGCGCCCCTCTTGTGGTGCGTTATGTGTGTATAGCACCCCTCTGTTGGTGCGTTATAGTCTTGTTGGCCGTATTGGCCGTGTGCCTGTGTGTGGTGTGTCTGTTTGTTCTAGGTCCCAGTTTAGGGCGGTGTTGTCTGTCGGTGGCTATCCGGATTGGTCAGTTAGGTGACTGGGTGTGGTCTTTTCCTAGACTGCGGTAGTACCCTAACGATTTTATCTAGAAGAAGTCCGTGCATATGCACGGGGTTGGAGATGCAAAAGGCTAAAGTCCATACAAGTGGGAAGGAAGTCCGTGCAAGTTGGGACCAGGTTCGTGCATATGCACAGGGTTGAAGAACAAAGTCCGTGCATATGCATGGGGTTGAAGAACAATGTCCGTGCACGTTGTGCATGGGGTTGAAGAACAAAGTCCATGCGCGTTATGCACGGGGTTGAAGAACAAAGTCCATGCATGTTATGCAAGGGGTTGAAGAAGGAAGTCTGTGCATGTTCCGCATGGGGTTGAAGAACAAAGTCCATGCATGTTCTGCACGGGGTTGAAGAACAAAGTCCGTGCATATCATGCACGGGGTTGAAGAACAAAGTCCATGCATGTTTTGCACGGGGTTGAAGAACAAAGTCCTTGCATGTTTGATGAAGTCCATGTAGTGTAAGGTAAAGTCTGTGCATGTTTTGAATGAAGTCCATGCAATGCAAGGTGAAGTCTGTGCACTTGAGGGCCAAGTCTATGCAGAGTGTTCAGGTTGTGGGATGAAGTCCATGCATATGCACTGATGCAGGTTTTGGGCAAAGGGGGCTAAGTCCATGCATGCTAAGGGCAGGGTCAGTGCGAGGTCCGAGCGTATGGAGACCAAAGTCCATGCATGTATGCAAAGGGGGGAAAACAAGGTCCGTGTACGGTCCGTGTAGGGTCCATGCACGTGGGGATAGGGGCTGAAGGAAGGTCAGTGCACATGGGAGATAAGGTCGACGCACACGCCGGCCAAGTCAGTGCATGTGCAGGGAAAGTCAGTGCACCTATGGAATATGCCAAGTACAAGGTCAGTGTACATGCTGGCGAAGTCAGCGCACATGCAGGGAAAGTCAGTGTACATGGGATAAAGTCAGTGCACGTGTAGACTAAGGTCAGTGCACATGCAAACTAAGGTCAGTGCAGGGTCTGTGCACATAGGGCCAGGGGCTATGCAAAGTCCGTGCATCTGCATGGGGTTAATGGAGGTAGTCCATGCATGCTTCGGGCGAGTCCGTGCATATGCACGGATGAAGGTTTGGACCAAGTCCGTGCATATGCACGGGGTTGAGATGAAAGTCCATGCACGTTAGGGCTAAGGCCGATGCACATGGGGAATATGCAAAGGGCAAGGTCAGTGCATGGTCCCTGCACGTGCAGATGGGGTCCATGCAGCTACAAGCCAAGTCAGTGTATGCACTTGCAAAGGGGGACATGGTCTATGCAAGGGCTGTGCCAGGCTTATGCGTGTAGGAGGACCAAGTCCGTGCAGGTTTGCACAGAGTTGGAGATGCAAAGGGGATGAAGTCCGTGCATGGTTTGCTTGGGGTTGCACTTGCACGGGGTGGAAGCCATGAGGGGATGAGTGCACCGGGGAAGGCTATGAATGTGCTGTTGAAGGACTAGAAAGGTATGCTAGTGAAGAGGGCGTACCAGTGTGGGAGGTGTACCGGTGAAGGGTGAACTGGCAGGTGTGCCGGTGGAGGGTTTAGCAACAACAAAAGGAGGGGGGGCATCGCTCAAGGAGTGTGCCGGTGATGGAGAATAAAGAGTGTACCGGTGAAGAGGCCCAAGGGCATGCCGTGGAAGAGTTTAGGGGCATGCCAACGAAGGGGATTTTGAAAGCGTGTCGGTGAAGGGGATAGCGGCCTGCACCGGTGAAGGGTCCACTCCTCCTTCACCCCCTTAAGGCCTTTCTTTTCTTCTTTTATCCTTCTCTTCCTCCTTTTCTTAATTGATTTTCTGTATGATTCATGAGGGGTCCCTCTCCCTGTCTCTTAACCATTCTCTGTTGTACTGGACCTTACGGACTCTGATCACTGCAATATCTCAAATTTCCATGTACTTCCACAACCATAGCTCTGATACCATCTGTAACGACCCGGGATCCGAGTACCGAAAAGGAACCGGCGCGACTCGAACCTCGGCCCGCCTCTCATGAGCCCGGAGACTCGGAAGGGATAAAAGGATAGGTGTGGTGTACATAGAAATAGGAAATAAAACAGGACAATAAATATAATAACAGAAATAAATAATGTAACTACAACAGAGTCCAGTCTACTAGAAAGTACAGTCTAAAGTAGTAGAACGTACCACATGCCAAGTGAACACTCGGCCCGACAAGCTGGCACCTAAGAACCTTCACGCTGCTCCCTCGAACCCCGAGGAAGAACCGCCACACCTGAACACCAGGGGTGAGCCTCCTATCACTGGCTCAGTAGGGATCCCGCGGAATCCCAACCGAGAAAACAACGGCGAAAAGGAAAGCTACGCTAGCTAAGCAACTACAAAAGCAGGAAAGTAACTACAGTGGCCAGTAAAACATCGGATCTACAGCTACTCCTACTGGTAATAGATAAATACGACCTGGTCTCCTATTGGGGGACAACCAAGTCACGCGCCCGACCTCTCGATTCCACGATCGAGAGACTACCAAGCACGAACCGTCCTAGCCGCGCTACCAGAAAATGACACGACGCCTCGGTCGCAGAGGCCTGCCCTCTCTGAAGGGTCCAAGCTAAACCACGCGGTTCGAAAACACAGTCACGACCTCGCTGTCGTGAGCTCTACGTCGTCTAGGGAAAGCCCGTGGTGATGCTCACCAGAAACCCCAGACCTCGACGTCGGGAACGCTCCCGAAACAACATGCGAAATCTTATCTCACAGATGAGAAACCAAAACTGAGACAAGACAACACGTCACGTGACAGGAGCACCGCCCACTAGAAGAACGACCGGATGCGTCCTCTGACGTCTTACACCACGTCACAAGTGTCAAAGCTACGACGCCCCAGGTGCGAGACTCAAGACACACACAGTAACCAAAGTACCACAAACAAGGACAAGCTGAGGTCGCGCTCGTCAGGGCGAGTCTGAGTCCTCAGGCTCATGTACACACTCAGACCATACGTCCTAGGTCTATCCTCTAGCTGGTAATTCCCCCACCATGCCCGGACCCAGCGGTACGCGGGGGCCCTACGGTAACTAGCTTACTCATTGTCTCTCTCGGGTAGGCCACACCAGTGCTCCTAGTGGGCCGACACACGCGTGCCGTGGAAGCTACGACTAGTGGATGGGTCACGGAACGCAGGCTCAGAGAATCACACATGCACGCATCGCGAGCAACACGAAGTAACAGGTGACTCGAGGCCACCTGACTCTGGACAATCCACTAGACCTACTAAACTCAATGGTCCTTGAGTCACGAGACTCGGGGTCAGGACCGTTGCATATGGCAACACTAAGCCGTCAATCTGGCCTAATCCCTAGGTCCAAAACCATGATAACACGGAATCCACGGACACCTCAAAACACGGTCACGGAACCTCCGGGGTGTCCGGGACACTCACAAGACCAAAGGTCAACCACTGGGTCACAACCGGGTCGACCGGAGTCCAACACGATACTCAACGGTCACTGGGAGGTAGACTCTCCAGTCCACGGAAAATAACATCTGAACCAGACGGAGTATAGGGGACTGCCCCTCGTACCAACACCGACTCACGGTGACACAAGTCGAAGTCGTCACGTCCCGGGACCCCTCACGGCGCCCCACACCTGGTCCCCACATGATGCCCAGCATCAGTCAAACCATCTGATTGGCTGGAGGTAAAATGGTGGGTACCAGGAAAGGTGACTATTCCCAGATTAGGTAACTGGATTCTCTATTGACCAAAAGGACTGATATAGCAAGCCAATGATGACAAGGATGGTTGATTGAGCAAGGAGACCTTTTCAGCCCTAAAAAAATGTGTTTTTTAGCATTTGCAGTTCCTATTTTAGGTCCCTGGATCCTTTTATGAAAAGGCTACAGGTTTGATAAAAAAAGTCCTTGGGAGCCACTCGCCGAGGCATTTCATCAAACATGTCCTTCTTCTTTATTGAGGTCGATGCATATGAGGACTTAAGCAGAGAGGTCAATGTAGTTCGATTGGGCTCACTGAGGCATTTCATCAAACAGTATGCATGTGCATCGACCTTGGTCTCTACATGTGCACAGACCCTAAATACACAAGATGCACAGACTAGATTCTACATATGCAGTGACTTGAATGAACAAGATGCAACATGTACTTCGACCTTAGAATGCAAGATACAACATGTGCATCGACCTTGATAGTGCAGGACCTCTGCATGTGCACCAACCTGATAAGTGCATCGACCTTAGTGAACTAAAGTTCAAATGTGCATCGACCTTAGAATGTAGGATACAACATGTGCACCGACCTCTTGAACAGAAAAGCATACGTGCACAGATCTTAACAATGGAGGACCTCTGCATGTGCATCGACCTTGTCTTGAATAGAAATGCATATGTACGCAGACCTACTACTATGTGCACCGACCTCTTGCTCAATGCAGTGGCATGAGAATGCATCGACCTTGCATAACTATGTGAGTGCATGTTCATCGACCTTGATATGTAAATGTGTATCGACTTTTTGATGCAAAATGTAAATGTGTACCGACCTTGACTCACATGTGCACAGACCTTTCTTATGTTGAAGGCAAACATGCACAGACCTAGATGTGTTGAAGGCAAACATGCACAAATTTTTTATGACTTAGATGCAAATGTGCACCGACCTGCATGTGGATAGACCTTCTATGACTTAGGTGCAAATGTACACCGACCTGCATGTGCACAGACCTGATATGTGCACCGACTTGACCTGATGTGCACCGACCTTCTATAGCTTAGATGCAAATGTGCACCGACCTTGTATGCTTATATGCAGACATGCACCGACCTTATGGCAGTGATGGCAAAACATACATTGATCTTCTGACAGTGATGGCAAAACATGCATCGACCTTCTGACAGTGATGGCAAAACATGCATCGACCTTCTCTTGTGCTGGCACGATGTGCATCGACTTTAGTTACTGTGCCTACTCAATGTGCGTCGACCTTTGTTCTGCATCGACCTTAGTTCTGCATCGACCTTGGACATGTGCATCGACCTTTGTACTGTTCTAACACGATGTGCATCGACCTTTATATGCCATGGTCTGAATATGCATCGACCTTGATATGCATCAGACTGAAATGTGCATCGACCTTTGTTCTTGATATGCTGATGTGCATCGACATTTATTCTTGAACTATGACTATGCACAGACCTGACTACATGGACTTCTATGAGACCTGTTACCTTGATTTCTGTGCACCCAGGTGTGTTATCAACTGCCTTGATTCTTGTTCATCCAATTGCCTTGATTTTTATACACTGACCCCTGGTTAGATCTACCTCGATTTTTATGCAACCTCTTGCCTCAATTTTTGTGCAGCCAGTTGCCTTAATTTTTATGCAGTTAGTGCCTTGATTTTGAGCTTCTTTCAGCACATTACATGACATCATTGCATGATGTCTTAACTCATCAGACTTTGACCCACAATATAACAATAAATAACAATAGCAATCTACAACTAGTACAGAGACAGAAAGAAAAGTACAACTACACGGGACATACCCCGGTACTCACCACTGGCAACTAACGTTGGGCGCCAAAACCATGCTGAGCCTCAGGTGCACTCCTCTGAAGCCCCGCCTCACCTGAAACACGGTGAAAACACCCAGGGAATGAGTCTTAAAATGAGACTCAGTAGGGATCACTCAAACCCCACCTCGCCAACACGAGAAAACCGCTATGCTAGCAGCTAAGCGAGTACTACAAAGTAAAGCCCTGCATCTACAACACCGGTCTCTCGACGTGAAAACCCACACACACGCCACGACAGAATGACTGGGACTCACCGATCGCCACGAACAAAACATGAAGGTCAAAGTCACTGAAGCAGACAGTCAGTCACTCCCCGACTCGACAGGAATACCTCCCTTTAGAAGCATAGCTGGTAGCGTCCCCTGACGTCTTACACCGCACCGCAGGTGTCTGCCTGACACACTAGCTCCTAGCGGAGGTAAGGACACCTTACAAGTAACCACAAAGCGAGTGACTAGCTGGGGTCACGCTTATCAGCGTGCGTCCTACTGCCCCCAACCACGTGTGCATACACAGACCATGCGTCCTAGGTCTGGTCTCTGACTGGTTTTCCCCCTTGCCGAACTCTGGCGACTGACGTGGGGCCTTACGAAAACTAGTCTAAAAATTGTCTCTCAAGGTAGCCTCTCCACCACTCCATGGTGGGACCATACGCGTGTAACCAGGTTACGACTAGTGGAGGGTCACTGAAGGAGTAGACTATCAAGCCACGAAAAATAACGTCACAACCAGACAGTACAAGGAACGCTCCTCGTACCAGCACTGACTCATGGTGACACAAGCCAAAAACAACACCTCCCGGGACTACACAGTAGCACAACACCTGGCCTCGACACGAAGCCCAGCATCTATCAGACCACAAGTTAATACGCGAGTGAGATCCATGCACTTAGGACTCGAATCGGCCAAGAAAGAAATACCGATTAGACTAGCCCCTTGAACGGTCTACTCTAGGCCGCTCAGGGATGTGCGGTCAGATACGGGCCGCCCCAGGGGTTTGGACGGTCAATAACGGACCGTTCTACTCCTTGTCCACACGGAACATGAGCGGTCATCCTCAGGCCACACAAAGGAAAAATGGCTAAACCTCAACTGCCCGTGGGGGATTGGCGGTCCAACCTAGCCGTCCATCCACCCAATGGTGCAAGGCTCATGCGGCTAGCCCCAAGCCTCACAAGAGATGAGCGGCTAGGACCTTGCCGCACAAGGCATGAGCGGACCAACCCGGGCCACTCATCCTTCCAATGGCACCAAGTGACGAATGGCCAACCCATGGCTGCCTGTGGGGACATGCGGCTAGCCCCTAGCCGCACACCCCAGTGCATTGTGCAACGTCAACAAGCAATGGTCAAAAACTCATGGGATGGACGGTATCCTTGGGGCCGCACGTAGGGATGTGCGGTCACTCGACAAATCGCGCATGCCCACTACACTCTGAGCTATTGGGCAGTTAGGCCAGGGCCGCTCATAGGATGAACGGGCCCTGGTTCGATCGCTCAACCCTCACCGACGTGAAAATAGTGAACCCACCGGATTTCGCCCATTCCGTCCCCATACAAGCCCCACGAACGGGGAAATGAAGGGAAAACAACCCCCAAGCCCCCTAGCATGCTTCTACGCCCTTAAAACGTGGATTCGCGGGGTAAAATGGTGGATTGGGCGAGCTCTCCCCACGACATGATTTTCCCGCTCCTGGGCGGCCCAAAGGCTGGCCGCCCAGCCCTATGGGCGGCCAATGCAGTGGCTGCCCAGTCGCCCTTCGGCCCGGGGGTGTGTTATCCAAGGGTTTGGTCTTCTGGGTTGTTCGCTTCAGGGGAGGCCTTGTGTTTTGTGAGTCCAAGTGGTTCGGAGTGTTCTGTTGGTTCTGAATTAGTAGTGTGGGCCATCCCTAGCTGCTTGTGGGGTGTAGACAGTCACTCTTCTGTCGGGCTGCTCGAATCGATTGCCCCTGCAATAGTCTCGTGACTGTGGAGGGTATTGCCACGCGAGGGTTGTGATCGTGGCTGGGTATCTTCGTGGGAGATGTGGACTATGGTCCTTGGGTTCCCGTCCTGGGCTTTGGTTGATAGTCGGTGGACCGACAATCATGGTTTGACTACCCTATCGATGGTCCTTGGTTCCCGTGCTTGTGAGTCACCTCGTGGTGGTGGCTTGGTCGTGCCGATAGTACTCTGACATTTTTCATGGTGACCCTACCCACTTGACGTAGCTGACCTGGGCACATACGCGTGCCGACCCACCAGGTAGTGGTGGAGGCTGTTGGCCCAGAGTAGATGGCGGACAAGAAGGGGGGTTGAATTGTCTCCTTGCCGAGATGGCGGATTTTAAAAACAATCTTAACTTTCCAAACTAATTACATCGGAATCAAAGTTAACAGCGTTAATTTGCTTAACCACAAGTGAGATTAAAGGAGTTGTCTTGATCTTCCCGATCTCACACGGATAGATAATGCAACTAATCAATAAAATCAAGCTCGACACAGATAGCGGATGAAGCAAGGTGCGATGATGCAGTGAATTAAAAATCTATATAATGGACCTGTGAAGGGAGATAGAAGAAATGGATAATCGCACAGGCATATACACGGAACACGAGATTTTTAGGTGGTTCGAGATCACGACGGACTCCCTCCCCTCACAGAAACCCGGTGAGGCTTCACTACACACTACTTACGTAGCGACACGGGGACGAGCCTCAACACCACATGCTGCTACCGCAGCAATATCCACACGGGGACATACCCCAAGATGCTGTCACTATAGCACACACACACACACACACAATATCAGGGAACACACCTTGGACTTGACAACCACAGGTAGTCGCAGCTCCATCTTCACACAACCAAACTCAGGGGAACTTTTCCCATAATGAAACCACACACTCGGAGACGTAGCTCTACCCATACACGATGATATAACGAGTTTGACAAAATAAAGGATATACAATAATTATCCAACTTGAATAAATGCTCAGATAAGAGAGTAGAGATGAGAGAAGAAGAAATGTCCCTCAAATCTACAGTGAACCAAGTCCATTTGGGTAATACAGTGCGCTGGAATGTTTCTTCGCGGAGTGGAAGCCAACCAAGGTCGTAGGAGACGCCTGAAGATGAGTCTTCAGCAGATGCCTTCAGAACTGGAATAAATCCATAGTGATGAGCTTGTAGACGACGTCCTCCTCCTCCTCTTCTTCCTCCTCCAAGTAGAGCGCGCCCTAACCCTTTCCTGCAACTAGATAGACAATATTAGTGCTTGCTTCTATCCCACAAAGCAATCACGGCAAGCATATATCAAGGAGAAAACTAGCAACAAAAGACCTATATGCCCATGCTAAAAACCCTTCTAAACCACACCAAATTCATGGATGAAACCCTAAGGGTATAGGTGTAAAACCCCAAGCAAATCAGACCATGAAATGGGCATTTCGCAAATAATTCGAAAACTACGATCCGGACGAACCAGAGAAAGTGTCGACTCTTAGAGTCGTTTACAAGTTGGAAAAGGCCCTATACGGACTGAAACAAGTCCCGCGGGCTTGGTATGAGAGATTGAACAATTTTCTCATAGGAAAAGGATACAAAAGAGGTATTGTTGATCAGACATTATTTACCAAGGCATGTAAAGATGATATGCTAATTGTTCAAGTTTATGTAGATGACATAGTGTTCAGATCAACAAGGTCCACCATGTGTGAAGAATTTACAAATCTCATGACTAGTGAATTCGAAATGAGCTTGATGGGAGAGTTACAGTTTTTCCTTGGCTTGCAAGTCACTCAAACTGACGAGGGGTGTTTCATTAGCCAATCCAATATGTCTTGGAGCTGTTGAAAAAATTCAAGATGGACAAGCTCAAGATGATTGCCACTCCCATGTGTACCAATGTTGGACTAGGTGCTGATGAAAGAGGTAAAATGGTAGATGCAAAAGTGTACAGAGGTATGATCGGTTCTCTACTCTACCTTACATCATCTAGACCCGATATACAATGTAACATGTGTCTTTGTGCTCACTTTCAAGCTAGTCCTAGGGAATCACATATGAGTGCTGTTAAGCGTTGTTCGCGCGCGTGACGGGGTTTTGCCGGCGCTGCGTTGGGTGTGCGATGACCGGAGTGAGGGGTAGGATATAGCTACGGGAGAGGTGCTGGAATGCGATGCGTTCCAGGCACTCCCTCTCATGACTGTATCTTTCTCAGAGCGGCACCGTGCACTCACCTTTTTCGGAGAGTCGAGGGGAGACTGAGTGACACGGGAGGTTTTTGGGTTTGGGGGGAAAAATGGTTGGGATGCAGGCGTGCCAGTCAATTTCTCGACAATCACCCGTGGAACCGAATGTTTAACTGGGGATGCGTCGCCAGGGCGTGGCACGTGGACTCAAGGGGTGAGAGACATGTGGGGGGAAGGACGGTTCCGTGGGCGCGAGTGCACAGGCGACTATGGGGAGTCATGTATAGGACATCTTTCCCCACCGACTGTAAGTAGTCGGTGTTTATTTACATCAGATTGAATCCGAAGACCTTTGTTCCATGTCGAAGAGGAGTCCATATATTCCTGAAGTCCTAGTTGGAGAGCCGGGAGCAGTTTGCAGCTATAGGTTCACCTCTTACTGGGTGGTGTTGGCTGAGGTCAGGGGGTGCTGGAGGTTCACACTAGGTGACACAGAGGGAGGACTAAGGGCCCGAACGTGGATGCGAGAGCATTCGTCCAATTGGCGATTTAATTTCTGAGAGATACATGTCTTTACAGGTAGGCCGTAGTGGCCGAGGGTACAACTGGTGCACGCCACGGGATAATTCTGACGTGATGATCGGTCCCCGAGTCGATGTGTGACGGATGAACACACATGTGATTTACAGAGGGCTCCTCCCGTGGCGTGGGCCGTGGTCGTGATGCCAAACGGGGGGCTCATGACTGGATAACTGGAGGGATACGTCGATCCGGTATTTGGGCGAGGGTCGATCCCAACTCAAGTTGAGCGGTCGAACATGGCCTCGTGACTGCGGGAGAGCACGACATCATGATACGTGCGTGGTTGCGACTAACGAACATGTGAGGGGGAATCCTGGCATGAGGGGACGTTCGCCCTTGTCATAACGTTCCCCACATGGTGGGTGTTGACTTGCGTGTTACGACTAAATATGGCATGAGGAAAGTGCAAATGACATACCCCCGGCGTACTAAGCCGACGAACAAGTCACCCACACACAATTCTCCTTAGCTCGTTGCTTGGAGCCACTTGAAGCTTGAAGCTGCGTATCTTCTTCTATATGCTGTGTATGTGCCTCAGCATACCACCACCCCCGGGACCGCCCGACCAGAGATCACCGGAGCAGCAACAACTTCCCGGCTTCCCCGGACCGTCAGCCAGGACGTGGGCCCCACGAGTGCGCGTGCCAACCAAGTCAAAGCGGCCCCGAGTGCTGCCCGTCAACGCGATCGCGTCGCTCCCGATTTCCTTGTAGCCCTTTACCTCCCTGTGTGGAGTGGGCAGAAATATTCACTATTGTAATAATTATTATTTGATGTACTAGGAGAACGAGTTCGGAGACTCATATTCTTCAAAGTCTCTGGCATATCTATAACCAAGTAGATAACTCCATTAGTTGTGTAGACTGCACAGATGACAGTCAAGTTTACATCAAACAGCTGTTGTAGGAAATTAAGTTTACACTTCAGGAGTGAAAAATGGTGGACCTAATATTTGAGAAATTGATGGCAATACAAAAGAAGGAATATGTAGCAATTACCAGGTGATCGTCGCTATTAAAAATGTTTCAGGCTAGATGATCTTGTGAGGAACTTATGTCAAAGACAGTCTCCGTTTACTTCATTAGACATCCCATGGCAAGGACATTCTGTTATTCTACATTATCCTGATCTAACATCCTTTTCTACAAGCATTATATTTCTATTCCCACTTGGTTACCATAGCGTCTAACAACTGCACCAAGAACGAGAAACTGAAACAAAGTCAATCATACCAATACTTAGAACCCCACCAAAACACATCAATGAGAAAAAAGAGCATCTTTTTGTTTAGCATGAAACACACTTATCGGGGAACTCACAGAACGGCTACCCATTACCTTATTAATGAGCTCCGGCAGGCTCATAGAAGACACATACCCAGCAATGTGGACAGAAGACGAGTACCTAAGACCCATGCTCTCCAAGTACGGCAGAACACCTTTATCCCCTTTCTTCTTCGCCATCAGATACACCTTCTTCCTGAAGCTAACCCCACCGACGTCTTCTCTCCCCTCTTCTCCCCGTCCATCTTCCGCCAAGTCCTCCTTCCAGGCAGCCCACAGGGAGTGCTCGTCCAGCTCCCGGACATTACCCGCAAGCATCTCCAGATACTTTGGGCAATTGGAGACGATCTCTGCCGCCTCCTCCCTCGACGCTCCACATTCCTGCAGCAGCTCCACCACGGCCCCCCTTGCCACTTCTTCCTCGGATGGGCCCCCGGTCTCGCCCGCCGACTCCCGGCCGTCCGGGCCGGCGGAGGCCGCCACCACCTGGGTCCTGCCGCGTGAGGTCGTGCGGATGGCGAGGCCAGCCCTCGTGGGGCGGAGGAGGTGACAGAACACTCTCGCAGGGGGGTGGCGGGGGAAGCCGACGCTTCGGGACGAGCAAGGGTCGCCCGGGGATGGAGAGGGGAGGGTGCGACGACCCGGGACGGGCGGCGACAGCGCGCACGCCGGCGACATGGCCACCGCTGACGCCCCGAGAGGGATCACGCCGACATGGATTCCGAGTCCGGAGGCGAAGGAAACCATAACGGCAGAGAACCCTAGAACTCCTTGCCAACGGCCACCCGTCTGCTCTGGGGGCTTTCGCGCGCAATTCCATTTTGCCCTCTCCAACGGGAAGCAAAGAGATGATAATGGTGTCAGTGTCGTCATGAGGGCCCTCGCGAGGTCGGCGCACGATCTCATGACAATTGACAAAGTGTGTGACGTGCGGCATGAATATGTGAGTTTTTTTGGGGTTAATTGTAAAAATGACTCTTTGAAGTTTGAAATGATCGATTACGTGGTTCTAATCCTTGGGCAACTACCGTTATAAATATAATAAACCGCATTTTTACTTATGAGGATAATCCTAGGGTTTTTCTCGGTTCTCAAATTAATTTCTTTGGTAGGTTCTTCTACTAAGGTTGACGGTTCGTCGGATCTCCTCATGCCACTAGCAAATGCATCATCCTCGTCCTCATATTCTTCGTACTCTTCGTCCCCCTCTTCGATAGGGTCTTCATCATTCATAATTTCATAAACCCCAAACCCTTCATCGAAAGTACATGCATCCTCACGTACCAAATCCGACAGAAGAATCGGATCCTCTAAAAACTGGAGAATGGTCAAACACGCTTGACATCTCCTGGCCAGTTCTATCAAGAACCTATAGGGAACCTATTTACCCTTGGCTTTCTTAGTGGCAACTATCCCCAGACTCTTATTAATAGTAGAACCAGAAGAACAACTAGCCTGATCATTAGATCCTAAAGTAGGAGAAGTGGAGGTAGGTACAGGAGATGATACAGAAGAAGACCCCTCATCGGAGGAGAAAAGGAAGCCTGCTAAAGGACCTTGAATGAGTGACCCTTAGGTCGAGGTGCACTCATGAAGAAGATAGGAGGTCTCTTCAACAGAGATGACAGAGGAGGATTGGTGGGTTTGAAAATTGACATTTTTTTTATTTTCAAGAATAGTGAAGCAATAAGAGGGAGGAGTAGAAGATGGAGCCGAGATTGAAAGATCAGAAAATTCTTAAATAAAAGGTTGATTGAATGATTGCCCACGAGGGCGCAAGATAAGAGATTGCTTATGAGGAGGCTTGATAGAAAGTTGAGAAAATCGCTCAATGAGCCGAAGAGGAATTGATGGATAATGAAGAAAATCAGGAGACATGGAGATCAGGACCGCGGGTGGTCTGGGAATACTGAGAGTGCACAACTTGGAACATATGAAGGCAATGAGTGATGGGTTGACATAATCAAGGAGAAAAAGGCCAGCCCACAGCCTATCTATAGTGAACCCTTTTTCAAATGGCACATCCAGCTCTCCTGTATTAGTGTAATAGCTGAGCAACTGCCTTTTGTCAGTGATGACTACCGGCTTCTCTATCACCTCATGTATAAGTGGTGGCCACTCCAGATCAGTTGGAATGAATAGACGGCTTAGAGTAATAGTGATGTCATTCATGTCAAACCATCTGTACCAATCACACTCTGGGTCATCCATCTTTCTTCTTTTTATCGGCCTCCATGACTCCAAAGCTTTATAAGTGACAAGTGGGGCAAGATGGCGAGCAAATTAGCGTGCATGCACATCTTGGTGATCTAGAACTAAAGTAACTATAGTAGTCTGCTCCCCAATTTGTTCAGTGGGTCACTTCACAAAGTGAGTGTAAAGAGACCATGTGAGTGGTCGCCTGTTTGTCTTGAGAGTGGACGTCATGGTGGCCCATGGCTCTTCTTCATTTTCAACTGTTTCTTTTTTACATGGCCCTTTGTACCCTACGCCACCTCGAGGAATTAGCTTGTGATTTTTAATGGGCTTAACTCTGCCTTGGAGACTGGCACCCAAGCCTTTGCCAGATCTGTACCCCATTTTCATCATAATGTTCCAGCCCAGGGTGTTCACCATATCCTTCTTCTTTTTCCCATTTTGAGGTAGGGGTGGTGCCGATGTTGTTGTAGAGACTGTAGCTTGTGGCTTCAATATGTCATGCTACGGATCGGCAAGGTCTAGCACAGATAATAGAGGCATGTTGGCTGGCCAAATGGACGGCACTGATGTAGCTAAATGAATGTCCACCATTGGTAGAATGGGTACGCTAGTGACCTTGATGACGCTCCCCTTATGTGGAAACTTTATGCACTGATGATTTGTAGAAGGGACGGTGTCAAGTGCCTGAATGTACGGGCGCCCCAGGATGGCATTGAATGTGAGGTCCATGTCTAAAACATGAAAATTGACTGTGACAGACGAGGGACCTAGCCCTACTTTCAAGGTAATCACTCCCATAGGCAGTTTCTTCGTATTATCATAAGCTGTTACTGTGATGGGTGAATGCTGAATTTCACTTTTAGAGATGCCACACATTTTCAAAGTACTCGGCGGTAGAACATTAATGGATGCACCAGTGTCCACCAAACATTGGCTGACTGCCACTTTGTTGATATCAATGGTGATGCATAAAGCAAATTTCCTCGCCGGCTTTGGTGCTAACTCATGTTCATAAAAAATAATGGTGAGTTGATCCCCTGCCAGTGTCAGGACTGATGTAATCTATTCAGTTGGGATGTCCTCATTGACCATCACCTTCTGTAGATATTGCTTGAGAGCTTCTTGGTGGGTTGGTGACCTCCTTATCAGTTCCAGAATGAAAATCCTTGTCGGGGTTCTATCAAAGTGTTTTAACAGATCATATTGTGTCCCTGGTATAGACTTTAGCTCTTGTATCTGCTCTTCTTGCCCCAGCGCGGGCTCTTGCTCTTGACGTTCTGGAAACACACGGTGGAAGATCTGTCCACTGCGAAGCACCATGGTTTGAGAGCTTTGTGCCTCCGTTCGGTTGGTGGTAGCTGGAGGGTTGGTAGAGGAGGAGGGGATATCAGGATTGGTGGATTGGAGAGGAGCAACCGGTTGGGAGACCCTGATAAGGGACCTTGCCGGCTAAGGGTTGGTGGGAACAGGTCTGGTAGGTAGTGAAGGCCCAGTGGTAAGAGGGTTGGAAGGAATGGTGGGTGAAGGGGTAGGTAAAGGGTGGATGAGGAAAGGCCTTGGGGGCAAAGGGTTAGTGGTGGTAGGTGTGTGGGAGTTTGGAGATATTGGTGAAGGATGAAGCAACAAGGGCCTGGCAGGCATAGGATTAGTGTTAACAGAGGGGGGGGAATGCCGACGTAGGGCAGATAAGGAGTGTCCTAGATGGTAGAGGATTTGTGGGGGTAGGAGGGGTTTGTGGTGTAGGCGAAGAGGGTAGAGGGCAAATGAGAAGAGGCCTTTGAGGCAAGGGCTTGGTGGTGGAAGGAGTTTGACCGACGGGGCATATAAGGGGATGTGAAGGTTATGGAAAGGGAGAAGACTAAGGTGTTTTTAACCGACGGGGAAACTGACCAGGATTCTGGTTTAAGGAGGCGACGGAGGCACTCTCTACGTGCCATCCCTATCCCCTCTCCACTTCATAGAAGGTGGTGATAGGGTTTACTTACTGATTTGGTGCCGGGTGCTCCGGTAGTGGATTCTGGACAATCCCCATGTCCGATTGAGGCGTCGAAGCATGCATTTGTTGTTGGAGCAGTTGTTGAACTTGCTGAGCGGGTTGCTGAGCCTACTATGGCACCTGCTAGTGAGGAGGTCTTCTTGCCTTCAATGTTACTATGAATCTTCTCATTTCATCCCAGTCGATACTTCCTTGATCATTCATATCATATATATAGTCTTTGAAATGAAAATAGTGATCAATGGTATGGCCAGGCTGCCGATGAAAGACACATTACCGAGAGGTATCCACATTCTGAGGCCAAGCCGGCCTTTCCTTTGGCAGGGTGAGCACGTTGGCGGCCATGAGGGCATTGAAAATATCAGGGAGGCTCTCGGGTAGTGGAGGGTATTGTGCTCTTTTAGGTCCGGGGGGTCTTCTCGGCTGCTGTGTATCGTAATTAGCTGGTGGAGGCACCTGGTGGTATTGCTGGGGGACTGGAGGATTTTATGGTACGACTTGATTCTGTGGAGGAGGAGGCCAGAATGGCTGAGGAGGATTATTTTGTTGGTGCGGAGCCTGGTTAAAGGAGGGTTGTTGGAAATATTGTGGTGGCCTTTGGTTAGGAGGATTGCAGGACTGTATGGGAATGCCAACCACGCCCTCCAGCTCATTCATCACCATACCCTCGGTAGTGGCACCAATGTTATTCATGACATTGCCCTTCCTCGGCACTCTCAATTTCTGTTCAAACATGGACATAATAGGCGAGTCCTTCATCTGAGTCTAAATATATCTCGCCCTCTCATAGAGCTCCTCCACGGTATTCAGCTTGTTCATGGCCAAGATATGACAAAATTGAGGAGCATTGGAGACTATCATCTTAACTTGCTCGGCTTCCGACAATGTATCTCTCAACTTTTCGGCCATCGACCTCCATCTATCGGAAAACTGAGTGAAGTACTCTTTGGACTTCATCTTTTCGGTCACCAAATCTGTGACGGATAGTGTGGGGCCCACACGGTCTCTATACTTTTGGAGAAATTTTCTCTGAACAACGTCAAAGTCACTGGCCTCTGTTGGCTCTAAAGAGTAGAACCATTCAAGAGCTGGGCCATCTAGAGACCTCCTAAACAAATAGGCCAAGGACGCCTTATTATTCTGCTAGAAGGATGCTTCATACATGTGGTGTTTGTGTGTCGGTGATTTTTGGATCGGTCGGTTCAGGTGACTGGGTGTGGTCTTTTCCTTGACTGCGATAGTACCCTA
Source organism: Amorphophallus titanum (assembly GCA_024336825.1). Classification (NCBI taxonomy): domain Eukaryota; kingdom Viridiplantae; phylum Streptophyta; class Magnoliopsida; order Alismatales; family Araceae; genus Amorphophallus; species Amorphophallus titanum. The sequence continues at coordinate 223,618 of JANBPO010002351.1, forward strand.
ACAACTTGATCTAGACCTGCCAGTGCCTTTGTCTCTGGTCTTGCAGCGGCATTCCTAGACTGTCAAGTTTGCCTAGTGGTTGAATGATAGTTCACTCTGCCCAGAGTAGTCGTCGTCCACCACTTCGATTTCTGCTTGTCTTGGCTCGATCTCGTGATTTGCCCGTGACCCGTGGGTGTCTGTTGGCATCCTATGAGGGCAGTGACCATGATGGGATTGCCAGGAGTGCTTGTGCATGTTGTGTGTGTCTTGATGACTTTGTCCAATTCTAGACCATGTTTCTAGATGCCTCGAGGTATCGTTCTACCTTGATTTACGTATCCAGATGTGTTGAGGGTCCTCCGTGTTCCCTCGGATCTATGTGAGTCATTTCCTATGGAGCGTCATTTCCTTGGGCTTAGGAGTAGACCGATTAGCGACTTATTCCACGGTCTGTGATGATCTTGCCTCCGAGTCATCTGACTTAAGGATCGTTACGTGAGTAGGTCTAGTTGCCTTATTCTGAGTTGTCGGTAGTGGCTATGCTGCCATTGGTGCTTTGGAGTACGTACGATAGTGCTCTCTTGCCTGTCTGTACTTTCACACTCGTGTTTGGAGTCTCTGTGTCTTGTGAGCCTCCACTAGTCCTAGCCTTACAGCACACTTCAGCGTGACGGCTCTTGTAGCGGGACACTTTCCTAGTTTACAGTTCTTAGGCTAGTTCTGTGGGCCCCTCGTCAACCGTAGCATCCTTTGGAGGGGGAATACTAACTAGAGGCCTGGCTTAGACGATAGCCAGTGTGTGCACACGTGGTCAGGGGCTTTGGACTTACATCATTAGACGTGACCCTGACAAGTCACTCGTGTTATAGTACTGTTCTAGTTCTGACAGTGTCCTGATCTTGGCCTAGTCCTTACGGTAGGTGATGTGGACAAGACGCTAGTAGGCACAGCATAAGACGTCAGTGGACGCAACTGGTTGTTCTTCTAGTGGTGAGGCACTCTAGTCATGTGACACGTGACTCTTCGCGGTTCTCTTCGCGTTCCACGCACGTCATGACCATTTTGAGTTACCCTTCTCTTGGCTTTTCCCGAGGTTGGTGTCCTATTGCATGCATGACATTCTAGTCCTGTGTGGGACAGTGTGCATGACGTTCTAGTCATGTTGCCTGTTGCCTGTCTAGGTTTTCCTAGGCTTTGTTATTGTCCTTGCAGGTCTTCGTTTGGAGCCTGACGTCTTATCGACAGTTCGGTAAGCTTCTGACTTTTCCTTGTTCAAAGTTTACCCTTTTGTCCTTGTTTGGTGTAGTGTCTACTTGGAGTAGTTCTGGGAGCCGAGGTTAGTTCGGCAGTCGCGCCTGTTCGGTATGGCCCTTTCGCTTTCCGTTTTAGCTCCCCTAGCACTTAGCTTGTTCCCTACTCCTGCTACCCATTCTTTACAGCTTTGTAGTTTAGCTTTCCTACTTTACTACTGCCTGTTGCTTACCTGCTGTTACTTGATGTTTTAGCGTGTTACTGCGTGTTTTTCAGTGGGGATCCACATGACCCCTATTGAGCCAGTGATATGAGGCTCACCCCTACTTTTCAGGTGGTTGTCACCGTCGTTGTTCATTCTGCTTCCGTAGTTCTTGGAGTTGCATGCTCGTAGTGGCCAGTTGGTACCTTCGTCGGGCTTCCCCCGACTTTCTGGCACGTCTTTTCTTTTCTGTCGACTGTGCTTGGCACTTGTTGTCTTTCTCCTTCCTTTTTTTTTTCTTTTTCTCTCTTTTCTTTCTCTCTTTCTTTTTTGCTCGCCCTATAAAAAGGGGGCGAGGTGGGTTTGAATGGACCACCCCCCTTTCAAACTCCTCTTCCCTCTCTCTTTCTCTCTCTTCGGTGAGCGAATGGGTGACTCCCCCCTTCTTCTCTCCTTCTTCCCCTCCGTGCTCAACCGCCACTGCGAGCACCACCGCCGTCGTCGCCGTTGTCAGGGTGGGGAGGCGGCCATGAAGGGCCCCCCTTTTCTTCTCTTCTTTCTTCTCTCCTCCTCTCTTCCTTTTCTCTCTCTCCCATTCCTCTTCTTCCCTTCTTCATTCTCGGGAACGGCAAAGCCCTAGGCTCCGTCTTCCTCTTCTTCTTTCCTCCATTCTCTTCTCCCTCCTTCCTTCTTCTCTCTTCTCCTCCTTCCTCTTCTTCCTCTTCTTTTTCTGGTGTCGTGATAGGGGAGGCCATCAGGCACTGGTTGTGTCAGTGAGGAGCATTGCCGACCATGCCATTGAAGAGTGTTGCCCAGTGTACCTGATGAGGCGGGGGAGCGACTGTGCCAGTGAAGGGAGCCCCCAGGGTGTACAAGGGAAGGCCACCACAGGGTGTGTGCCGGAGAGTAGCTTAGGGGAGTGTGTCAGGGAAGGATTACTGAGGGTGTGTCGCTGGAGGCCACAGGGGATGTGCCGGGGAAGATGCTGACAGGCATACCTGGGAAGCCCATACATGGTGTACCGGAGAGCAGCTGAGGGGAGTGTGCCGAGGAAGGACCACCGAGGGTGTGTCACTAGAGGCCACAGGGGCCGTGCCAGGGAAGACACTGACAGGCGTATCAGGGAAGCCCATAAAGGGTGTACTAGGGAAGCCTCCAACAGGGTGTGCCGGGGAAGCCTCCAGCAGGGTGTACCGGGGAAGCCCCTAAGGGCTGTGCCAGGGAAGAGCATGGGGACCGTGCCGGTGAAGGCCACCTCAGGGCATGTGTGTCGGCGAAGGGTCAGGGACCGTGCCGAGGAAGGCCACCACAGGGTGTGCCGGCGAAGACCTTGAGGGGCAAAAGATACTTTCTCAAGCATAGGAATTCCGGTGTTGTCCCGCGGGGTCCACCATCACTTTGTTGGGTCCGTCACTCCTTGTGGGCGCGCACTTGTGTTTCCCCTTACGCCTCTGGCCTAAGGAAAACTCTGTCAAAATTTCGTCAGAAATTGACGGAGTCTTGGTCATTTCAATAATATTCCCATTATAGCCTTCACTCTTCATCATCTCATTCATCACCTCCCTTTCATTCTTCATTTACTTTTTATTCTTGGGTTTGTGACGCTTAGTGGGATTTGCCAAGGTTGTACTTGGCTGAGACCCTTGCAAGTGTGCCGGCGAAGGATGCCAAGGAGCATGCCGACGATGGCCTTTAGTGGGTGTGCCGGTGAAGGCTGCCCTATGGGCGTGCCGGTAAAGGCCACGCCAAGGTGTGCCGGGGAAGGCCACTCAATAGCGTGTCGGTGAAGCCTACCATGGGGCATACTGGCAAAGAGCATGGAGGGTGCACCGGAGAGGGACTCCTAAGAGTGTACCGATGAGGGGGTTTAGTGTGCCAGTGAAGGTCACTCGAGGGCGCACCGGCGAAGATCGCTGGGGTGTGCCGGTGAAGGCCACTCCCGGGGTGTGCCGGCGAAGACCCCTCAGGGCGTGCCGAGGAAGGGCCGCCTGAGGCGTGCTGGGGAAGACTCGTGCAAATGAGTCTTAAGCTGCTTCTTTCTTCTTTCTTTTCCTCCCCTTTTGCTTACAGTGGAGCCTTGCGGCCGCCTACCTACATCAAGGATGTTCAACGCCTTACGGGGCACATTGCCGCGCTTAACCTATTCCTGTCCCGAGTGGCTGAATGAGGCCTACCCTTCTTCAAGCTGTTGAGGGGACCCAAAATGGCATCTCCCATGTTCGCATGGGACGAGGAGTGTCAAAAGGCATTCGCCGAGCTTAAAGAACTCCTGGCCTCACCCCCAGTGCTGTCTAAATTGGTCCTAGGTGAAGCCCTACTCCTCTATCTCTCGGCGACCCCGTCCACCGTAAGCTCAGTCCTGGTGAGAGATGGTCTACTACACCAGCAAGGCACTCAATGAAGCCGAAAGGAGGTACCCCGCAACCGAGAGACTCATGCTATCGTTGGTAACCTTGGCCAAATGCCTCAGTCCCTATTTTCAAGGGCATTCTATCATCGTACTAACCGACAAACCCCTGAAGAAGATCCTCGCCCGCCTTGAAGCCTCAGGATGTCTCGTCAAATGGGCCATCATGCTCAGGGCATATGACATTTTGTTCCGGCCCCGCTCGGCCATCAAAGGACAAGCACTGGCAAACTTCATCGCCGAGAGCACCGCCTCGACCGAGGAAAAACTCCCGACGGCACCTGGGCCAACCTAGGATCTATTCGTTGATGGCTCCTCAAACTCAACTGAGAGCGGTGCCGGCATCCTACTTAAGTCCCCCGAATGAGCGGAGCTACAGTACGCCTTAAAGTTCAACTTCCAGGCATCCAACAATGCCTCCGAGTACGAAGCCCATATCTCGGGAGCCCGGATGGCCCGACGGTTAGGGGCTGAGAGGGTCAGGATTCACACTGACTCCCAGTTAGTTGCTAGCCAAGTCAACGGTGATTACTCAGCTCGGGAAGAACTAATGATCAAATATCTCCAACTGGTCAAGGGGTTGGCACAACAGTTCGAGGGCTTTGAGGTAGTCTGGATAGATCGAGAGGAAAACTCCGGCGCAGACGCCCTCTCTCAGCTGGCCTCCTCTCTGGACCCCAAGGGTACTCGATCAGTTCTTCTCGAGGAATTAGTGCGGCCAAGCATCGATTCGAAGCTCATGACTGTTGACTCGGCCTCCCCGAGTGACTAGCGTACCCCCTATCTGTCTTGGCTTCGAGACTCGAGAGAGCCCCCCGACCCACGGGATGCTCAAAAATTGAAATACCAAGCTTGGCGCTTCATCCTCTTGGATGACACTTTGTACCACAGATCTTTCTCCGGCCCCCTCCTTAAGTGCATCAGTACCGACGAAGCCAGTCGAGCGGTGCAAGAAGTTCATGAAGGCATGTGCGGAGCACACCTAGGAGGGCGCTCACTTGCCAGAATCTTGCTTCGGCAAGGATACTGGTGATCCACTCTCCAGCGCGATTGTTCAGCATATGTCCAGAAATGCAACCGGTGCCAGCGCTTCGACCACCTAGTCCACCAACCAGCGTCAGAGCTTGTCACCCTGACCGAGCCCTATCCATTCGCTCGGTGGGGGATCGACATCCTCGGGCCATTCCCTACAGCTCAGGCCCAGAAAAAGTTCATCATCGTCACCATCGATTACTTCACCAAGTGGATCGAGGCCGAAGCTAAGACCAGAATCACCGAGACAGTCGTGTGGAGTTTCGTCTGGAAGTCGATCATTTGTCACTTTGGCATCCCTTGAGTGATGGTAAGCGATAACGGTCGACAATTCGATTCTCGCTACTTCAGAGACAGATGCGCCGACCTAGGCATCCGCAACCACTTCACTTCGGTTGCCCACCCTCAGGCTAATGGGTTGGTCGAAAATGCCAATAAAATCTAGCTCTGTCGTGATCGAAATCTCATTTCAGACATCTTTCGTGTTCGGATCGGTGCGATTTGGGGTCATTTCGGGGGTCTGGAGGCATTTCGCGGCTTTTTTCGCGTGATTTTCCAATTCCCGACCTGGTTTCCGATGGAATCCTTCGGCACGCCGTTGCAAGCGAACGCGGTCGTTCACCCAGGCGTGAGTGGTACCGTTGTAATCGGTGCATCCCAAGGATCGCGGAAACGTGATTTTCTATTTTTTAGTATTTTTTTGAATTTTTAGATTTTTCTATAAATACCAACCCTTTTCTTCTTTTTCTTTTCATTTTCTTCTTCTCCTTCCTCTCTCCACCGTGACCACGCCCCCTCTCCCTCTCTCTCTCGTTTGATCACCCGACGAGCTCCCTTCGGCTGTAGACGATGCGAGGTGATGGCGCGGCGACGACGGCGATGGCGAGGCGGTCGTGGCGGTGTGAAAAGCGTGGGGTTTCGTGAAGAAACAAGGGTTTTAAAAGCTTCAATCGCGATTTCGACACCGATTCGGTGGGACATTCGCTCCATTGAGGTAGGGTGACGTTCCCTAGCTCCGTGCAATTCATTTTCGTGATTTATAGGGCGTCGTGATGCCGAGAGGGGTGATTTTGAGCAGGTTAGAGCATTTACATGATTTGGGGAGTGATCGCCTGATCTAGTGTTTCGTCGTGTTTTTGGCCGATCGGAGACCATAGATGCATGTCTAGGACCTTAGGGGAGCTTTCCTCTTAATTTTCCCCTCTCCGGTGGAGGTACAGGGGCGTGGTTGGTGTTTTTGGTTGAGTTCGCCGTTTTCGCCGTTGGACCGTCATAGCGGTCCTTCCAGTGACCGTTATGAGCATGGCGCACCTGGTGGAGTGCGTTATGCTTCATAAGTTTTCGGGGTTCACCCGTGGGGTATAACGGTCTCACGATACACCGCCATGCCCTGAATGATGCCCTCGTGCAGGCGCGTCATGCCTTGTGACCGTTGGATTTGACCATTATTTTGTGACCGTTGGGGCCCTGGTCGCATAACGGCCCTCAGGAGGCCCGTTATGTACACCATGGTGCCCCAGGGGAGGCGCGTTATGATTAACGACCTCACCCACCGCTTAACGTGCCTGAGAGGGTCCGTTAAGTGGGCCATAACTTACCTTGAGGAGCGCATTATGGTCTATTTGACCGTGAGACATAACGCAACAGAGTTGCTCTGTTATGTGCATAACGCCCCTCGAGGAGTGTGTTATGCTCTTTCCTGCGATTTGGGGCATAACGCACCGCTGTTGGTCCGTTATGCACTATAACGCACCTGGGTAGGCGCGTTATGGTCTGTGACCCGTCGGGAGTGGTGAACGGCCGAGTGGGACCGTCCCTTCCTCCCCGCACGACTGTGAGTCAGACGTGCATCCGCGAGTGGCCGTTGATGGATCGTTCATCGTCTGAGACCTAGCCTGTGATTTTTCGTGCTGATTTGAATCCCGGGCGAGCGGACCTCGATCCACGTGCTGTCCTGTGGTCTGACTGGTGTTGGACATCCGGTGGGGACCAGTGGTGGGACGCCGTGAGGGGTCCCGGGATGTGACGTTTCCGGCTTACGTCGCCACGAGTCGGTGTTGTACAAGGAGTGATCCTTGTACTCGTGTGCTTTCGGAGTCGGTTTCCGTTACTTGAGGGTCTGTGCTTCCGGTAACCCACCCACTAGTCGTAGCTTCCACGACACGCGTGTGTCGGCCCACTAGGAGCACTGGTGTGGCGTACCCGAGTGAGACGGTGAGTAAGCTGGTTACCGTAGGGTGGGCCCAATGCAACCTTGCTCCATTACAAACTTAGGTACTGACGAATTAAACTAAGGACTTGACTCGAGATAAAGGAAAAATACAATGACTTGACTCAAGATAAAGGGAAAATACATCATAGGGACTCAAATAAAGAAGGAATACATCAAACTATCATGCTAGCAAGCTTCATGAGATGTGGTGGATCAATCACGTCGCCGAGCCGCGCCCGTACACATCTCCAGGAGGGAGAGAGGTGTCGAGCCAGATGGAATTATGGGTGATGTCCCCATCAGCTAGGATCAAGCTGACTGGGACAAGCCGCAGACTCTTGGAAGAGGGAGGCCAATGATGGATCTTCTGAAGATGACTGAGGGACTGGTCCATCCTTTCCGGATGGTCCCGCTTGTTCTACAAGGAAGGTCGAAGCTGGTGCTAGGACTGGAATGCTAGCGACGGTCCCCTCAAGGCCATCCAGGTCGAAGATGTTGAGTTTCCCCAAGATCTCCACTGGTGAGATCGGGGTAGGTTGTTCCCCTTGGAGGAGGATAACCGGTTCGGAATCGAAGGCAGATGGGCGGAGAGACGGCTCAGGGACTCTTCCACGGCCTTTGCTACCTCCACGACCATGACCCCGACCACGACTGGTGTGCTCTGGAGCTAGTTGTGGTCTGCGTGGAGCCGCAGCCCTTTGTCTGGTTCTGGACGCTACCGACTCGCCTCTTCGGGAAGCGTTGATATTATCTGGAGGTGGGATGGCCACCATGTTGTAGGTGTAGCCACGAAGCATCTGTTCCAGCTGTTCCACAGAGATCTCCTTGTCCTTATAGAACAAGGTGAGCTCTTCCGGAACATAGAGAGTTTTACCTTCCTTGACCTTCTAGATCATTTCTTAGACCCAGTCCCAGAGGCGACCTCGTTTCTGCATGTCTTCCCAAGGGATGTAGCTATCGAGTAGGATAGGACCAGTAGGTCGAAGAGGAATGTATTCCTCCAAGTTGTGGATGAGCCGATGTAACTTCTGGAGAGGCGTCAGCTCTGCTAGGGATTGCAAGGTAGCCACTTGTTTGGCTTGCTTCTTGAGCCGCCTTTTGAGATTCTTCCTTCTATTCCTCTCCTATTTCTTGGCGATGGTCGTCTCTAGGGGAGTAGGAGGAGGAGGCACTAGAACTTGAGCTGACAGGTCCGCGCGGGGATACCATCGATCCAATGAGTTTGTAGGGCGAGGTCGGTGACTCCTCTTTGCTCGGATCTCAATCCAGGCACCTTCCGATTATTGTAGTTGGAAGGTAGCGTTGATCACCTGCTCGATGATTTCCAGTGGTAGTTCCTAGTAAGCAGGGATACTAGGAGTAACGTCCGAAGATGTGGACACGACTTGTTGCCTCTGCCATGGTTGGTGTGGGAGTTTACCGGGAACTGGTTTACTCGTGCTGGCATCCGAAGACGTGTGCGCGGTTTGATGCCTTAGCCACGGTGGCGGGGAAGGCTTCCCCTATTGAGTTGGTGTATTAGTGCTGGTGTCTGAAGACATGTGCGCGGTTTGATGCCTTAGCCGCGGTGGCTGGGAACAATTTCCCTGTTGATCTAGTGTACTGGGGCTGGTGTCCAAAGACATGTGTGCGGTTTGATGCCTTATCCGCGGTGGCTGGGATTTCTGCTGAGGAGGGGCCTGGGGAGCTTGACCAACATCTTGCTTCACGACCACACCCCTATGGTCTGGCTGAGAACAGGGTCGGATGACACCTGATGATGTCTAGTGGCCTTGTTGCCCTTGGTAGCTGTCTTGATCTCTCGCGCAGGAGGGCCTTTGTGATGTAAACCCCATCCAGGGAGGGGGTTTACGCGGACCAGCTCCAACCCCTTGGCCAACCCGCGTAAACCCCTTGACCCTTAAACTTCCCCAATAAAAACCCCTTAGGGGCTCAGGGGGCAACATACGGACAAGAGGACACTCAACTCAACTCAACTTGGCTTAATTTAGCGCACGGATCATCCAGCATCCAGTTTCGGGCGGGCTCTCCACAACAAGCTGAGGAGAATTGTGCGTGTGTGACTTGTCAAGCAGCTTAGCACACCGAGAGTATGTCCCTTGCACTTCCCTCGCGTGTTAACTAGTCATAACGCACAAGTCTGCGCCCGCCACATGTGAGACGCTACGACAAGGGTAGACACCCCCTCATGCTTGGGTCACCCCTCACATGCCCGTTAGCCATGACCATGCACGCATAATGACGTCCTGCTCCCTCTCAGTAACGAGGCCACGTCGACCGCTCAACTCGAGCCGTGATCGACCCTCGTCCAGATATCGGACTGATGTGTCCCCTCAGTCACCCAGTCAGCCACAAGCCCCCGTTCGACACTGCAGCCACGCCCCATGTCATGGGAGGAACTCTCTGTGAAACACACATGTACTCATACATCACGCATCGACACGGGTACCGACTAGCACGTCGGAATTGTCCCGAGGCATGCTCCTATTATACCCGGGCTATCACGGCCCACCTGTAAAAATATATACATCTCAGTGTTACACCGCTAGTTGGACGTATGCTCTCGCATCCATGTTCGGGCCTCCAGCTACCCTCTATGTCACCTAGCATGAACCCCCAGCACCCTTCACCCCTGGCCAACACGACCCAGTCTGAGATGAACCTACAACTGCAAAGTACTCTCGGGTCTTCATCCCAGGCTTTAGGAATACAGACTCCGCTTCGGCATGGAATGAAGGTCTTTGGATTCAATCCAATGTACATAAACACCGACTGCTTGCCGTCGGTGGGGAAAGATGTCTAGTACACGACTCCCCACAGTCACCTACGCACTCGCACCCACGGAACCATCCTTCCCTCCACGTGTCACTCACCCCCTGAGTCCACATGCCGCGCCCTGGCGGCACGTCCCCAGTTAAACGTTCGGTTCCACGGGTGATTATCGAGAAATCGATTGGCACACCCGCATCCCAGCCACGTTTCCCATTAACCCAGAAAACCTCCCGTGTCACTCGGTCTCCCCTCGACTCTCCGTAAAAGGTGAGAGCACGGTGCCGCCTTGAGGTGGATGCGGTCATGAGAGGGGGTGCCCGAGGCCCATTAACTTTCGACATCTCTCTCATGGCTATATCCTATCCCTCACTTCGGTCATCGCCCACACCGGCCCCGGCAGACCCTCCCGGGGCGGAACAGTCACCCATCACGTTGATATAGTGTGCTATATGTTCTTTGGGCGAGCCTTGCTCATTGAATTTATCAAACTTCGGCGGCTTACTGATGCCAATAGGTAGTTTCCTTGAAGCATGGTGAATCAGATACGGCACCTTGTAAACATCAAACGAGGCATGATCACCATCACCTCTATTAGTCAGCTTCTCTTCAATCATTTGTTTTATCATGTGTGAGTCCCGAATGGTGGCAATCAAGTGTGGTGGGGTGAATTGATTGGCCAATTAAAATTTCTTTCAAATGAAAACTTCATTGATTAAACACACAAGCACTTGTCCTCACTCGAACATGATCACACTTGAGAATGCGTGTGGATACAGGTAGGTGTTTGATGATGGAAGTGGTGTACGCTCAACTCACCGTGAAGCCCACTCGACAACGAATACGAAAAATCAAGCCAACGATAAGGGAAAGGCACTGGTGACCACAGTGGGGGAGCATGCGCCCTCCCACTCTTCCATGGGCCCCCTCTCCAACCATCAAGCTAATGCCTTACCTCCACCCGCCACGGGGGGACAACCCACCCTTGAGACCCTCGATGCTCTCCAAACCCTCAATGCCAAATTGAATATCCTCATCGACCTGATGAGGACCCAAGTGGCCAGGGATGAGAGGTCGCGGCTACCTCGGGTGAGTCCCACCCCCGTGGAAGCCTCTCGGCAAACGGTTGGAGGCTGCTTCACCTTGTAAGGCCGATAACTCATTCGTAACGGGCTAGGCGGGCGCTTACAAGCCCCGCCTCAAGAGCAGGAAGCCTCCTCCAGTCTGAGAGGGAAGAAATTAGGGTTGCCCCAGTAACCCTCAAAAGCAGACGCTCCCACTGAGGAGTGGCAGGGCAACTACCAGGGATGTACTCACAGTCTCCTGGCTCCATGTCGGCCAGAATTGTCCCTCTGCCTACGGGACTTCGAAAGGCGTTTCACCGAAAGAGAGCGCGCCTTCTGCGCCCTGCAAAAGGACTCCACTCCGAAGGATGAGGAGCAATCCCCATTCTCTGATCAAATCTTGAAGGCCAAAGTCTCCCCGAGAGTCTCACTTTCATCTTTCAAGTCCTACAATGGCCAGGGCGACCCGACCAACCATTTTGATAATTTTGACGCTCCAATGATGCTGCATGAAGCATCTGATGCTGTCAAGTGCCGTGCATTCGTGACCACTCTGATCCAGGGAGCCCAAGCCTAGTTCCGAGCACTCGCCCCCGACAGTATCCACAACTTCAGACAGTTTAGGAAACTATTCAGGGAAAGCTTCACCGGCAGTGACCCTCCAAGGTCGATTGCGGGGCTGTTGGTGCTGAAGCAGGCATAAGGTGAAAAGTTGTGGGCTTACATCAACCGATTTAAGTCGGAAGCCCTGTGCATCCCCTGCCTAGACGTTGCCTCAGCCATCACCGAACTGATCGAAGGCACTCGAGATAAGAACCTCCGATGAGAATTGGAGCTCCACCCTCCCTCCTCTCTTGTCGATCCAGTGACCCTACCTCTATGTCATGCAGAGTGTGAAGAAGTCCTTAATGCTTGCTGGCATCCTGCAATCTCAGGGCGAGAAGGACACAAAAAGTGACCATCCGTGCAAGCCTCGGGCCAAGGAAAAAGAAGAAATCGAGATGGGGACCACAAAGAGCCTCCACAGAAGTTCAAGCTGTATACTCCTCTGTCCACTCCTATCTACAAGATTTACCAAGAAATCAAGGACTCGGGTCTCCTTCACCGACCCGAGCCTATGAAGGCTGACCCTCGACGCCGTAGCCGCTGTAAGCACTGTCAGTTCTACAACGACCACGGCCACCACACTGGGGATTGCCAACACCTCAAGGATGAGATCGAGAGTCTTATCTGCCAAGGTCACCTTTCCCAGTACGTGGACGAGCGGTAAGAAGATCGTGGAGTCTCTCTAGAAGAAATTGACAACTGCCCCTGTGGGGTCCACATCAATGTCATTTAGGGAGGATCCGCCTCAGGAGGGGATAGTAGCCGAGGAAGAAAGTGTCACACCAAATGAGCCTCTCGGGCTTCCGAGCCTCCCAAGGCTTCACCGGTGAGAGATCAGCAGGCCTTAGTCTTCACCGACCAAGACCTAGAAGGGATAACCATCCCACATGATGATGCTCTTGTAATCTCGGCTACTATAAACCATTGTAACGTAGACAGGATACTAGTGGACAATGGGAGCACCCCAGATGTTTTGGCATATGAAGAAATCAAGAATGGCACATAAATCTAGGTAATTGACAGCACAGAAATCAATGTTGAATTTAAGATATAGAAATTTAAGAGCAAGCACCTTCCAAGTTGAAAGAGAAACTCAAGATACATGATTGCACAGAAATCGAGGCAATTGGATGCACAGAAATCAAGCCAGATGATAATATTGGGTGCACAAAAATCTAGGCAATTGGCAACACAGAAATCAAGCTGAAAAGCTTTATGTTGATTGGGTCGGTGCAGTGGCTACTATTCACGCAGACAAGTCAATGCACATTCCAAAGTTGAAGAACTAAGGTCGATGCACATTCATGATTTGAAGAACTAAGGTCGACGCGCATTCTTGCTACATGAAGTAAGGTCGATGCACATCAAGTTAGAACAAGAACAAAGGTCGATGCTACTTGAAGTCTTCAACACTTCAAGGTCGATGCACATTGAGTTAGAATAGTACAAAGGTCAATGCACATGCCCAAGGTCGATGCAGAACAAAGGTCAACGCTACTTCAAGTCATCAACTGAAGTAAGGTCGATGCACATTCCTGTACATGAAGTAAGGTCGATGCACATGTCACTTCTTGTTTTACAAGGTTGGTGCACATTTGTATGTTGGTCAAGAAGGTCGATGCATATATAGAAATCCTGCATATAAGGTCGATGCACATTTCTCTTCTTGTTTTACAAAGTCAGTGCACATTTACATTTTGGACTAGTAAGGTCGATGCACATCAGCACTTCAAGAACAAAGGTTGATGCACATATGCATTTTAGACTAGTAAAGTCGATGCACATTTCATTCTGATGCATATCAAGGTTGATGCACATTCAGACCGTTGCATATAAAGGTCAGTGCACATATGCATTATAGCCTGTAAGGTTGATGCACCTCCTACTAGCACACTACAAGGTCTGTGCACATGTTGAACTAAGGTCGGTGCACATCTACATTTCTGTTGACAAGGTCTGTGAACATGCTGAACTAAGGTCGGTGCATATCTGCATTTCTGTTCAAGAGGTCGATGCACATTTGCACGATCGCATGCAAGGTCTATGCACATGTTCATTACAGTTCAAAAGGTCGGTGCACATGCTGAACTAAGGTCGGAGCACATGTGCAGTCAAGTCTGAAAGGTCAACGCACACTTTGCCTTCAGCATTACAATGTTTGTGCACATGTGAACTACAAGGTCTGTGCACATGTGAAAGGTCGATGCACATTTTGCCTTCAACGCTGCAAGGTCTGAGCACATGTGAACCACAAGGTTTGTGCACATGTGAGAGGTCAATGCATCTTTTGGTTTCAATGTTACAAGGTCAGTGCATCAATAGGCTCAATGCATAGAAGCCAACTAACAAGGTCTAAGCATATTCTGAAGAAAGGTTGGTGCACATGCAGAGGTCCTGCACTGTCAAGGTCGGTGCACATGCTGAACCAAGGTCGGTGCACATATTCCTTTGCATCAGAAGGCCGATGCACATATGCAGCCTAGTCCAGAAGGTCTGTGCACATGCTGAAGACTTGCCTTCCAGGTCGGTGCACATATTGCAGCCTAGTCCAAAAGGTCTACCTCTGTGAAGCCTTCAAGCCAGTGTTTCTATCAAATATTTTTGGTGATCCAGAGAGAGAAAATAAGTATCGTATTTACTAAAATCATGGAATTCGAGGTCTAGAAGATGCTCCCATGTTTGACCTTTGTTCTAGTCATCATTACTCTACCAAAACACATTTTTTGGTGGCAGTTCTGTCAGAATCCATATCTGGGACATGACTCCTGTCAGGACCACTTTCTGTTAAAAAGTAATTTGAGTAAAATTTTCAAAAAAAATTAAAAACCAACATTTTTTTAACCCACGCCCTCCCTTCTCTCTCCTCACTCTCGATTTCTCTCTCTCTCTCCTACACTCTCTCCCTAAAATGCTCTCTCTCTTTCTCTCCCAATCTCTCTCGGTTTCAGTCGAAACGACGTCGGATCAGGTCGTGGGAGGCGTCGTTGGAACGGGCTCGACACGTAGGTCGAGGTGGTACCCTCTATTTCACGGTTTAGGGAGCGTGGAGACGAGACCGACCGAGAGGAGCTGCGACGCCCCGTCGTCCGATCTGCACCATTTTGTGGGCCTTGTCGCGATCGAGGTATCGGAGTGAGTTCCTTGTCTCGCAAGGAGCATTTTGACGCCTCATGCATCGACAATGGCGGACATTTTCATCGTTTTCCATGCAAAACCCTTTTTGGGAGATTTTAGACCTAATTTTGGAGTTTTTCTTCTCCTCGCTCCATTTTGGTCCAGACGATCGTCGATCGAGGCACGGGAGGCACCATTGGGAAGGTCGTGTCGCGAGGATCGCGTGGGTGTCCTTCCCTCGATCCGTGGAGCGTAGAGGCACGTAGAGCCGGGAGGTCACCGTGACCCTCGTCGTCCGTTCGGCACTGGATCGGCTTCCTCATCGTGTCAGAGATAGGGGGATGGACTCTCTTCCTCGCTAGGAACCCGCCGGTACCACATGCACATGGTCTGATGCCAGTTGCATCATTTTCTGTGCATTGTTCCATGTTAGCATAATTTTAGCCTAAAAATTATGAAATTATTTCCATAGCCATTGTATTGTGATTTTAATGGCTTGTTTAGTTGTAGAATGGATGTTTGGATGCATAGTTTGGTAGGTTAGTTTGTTTTCGTGCGTCCCCTGTCGATTTCGATCGACTGGGAGGGAGTTCGGCATCGAACTCGTCCAACCCGTAACCCAGTCGACATAACGTGCCAGGATGGGTACATTATGGTCCTTTAACGCGCCTAAAGTCGTGTGTTATGTGCCCTTTGACGGACTCCTCTAGGTCCGTCATTTGACCCCTGACCAGTCGTTTGACTGTTGACCCAGTAAGGTGGTTAGCATAGCGGTGTAGGGTAGATCCTTTATAGTCATATAATGCCCCAGATCTGGTGCATTATGTTATGCATTAAAACTGTGATTTTTCTGTTGATTCTTGGCGTTCGGGTGGCTTTAACGGGCTTAGACCCATGTGTAATATCCTCATAATGCGCCAGCCTTGGTGCATTATGTTTCTGTGGTTTCTGATTGCAGTTCGGGTGAGTATAAGGGGCCATGGGAGGCACGTTATACTCAGCGTAATGCCCCATGTTTGGCGTGTTATATCCTGCGTTTCTGGTTATATTGTATTGTTTGGTTAAGTATAATGGGCCACGGGAGGCGCGTTATACTAAACATAATGCCCCATGCTTGGCGCGTTATGACCTGTGTTCTTGGTTTCTTGCCATTGTTCAGTTGAGTATAACGCACAGGGGTAGGTGCGTTATGCTGAACATAACACCCCAGTGGTGGTGCATTATGGTCTGTATGTCTGTGCGTCTGTGTGCTCTTGTTCACCTGAGCGTTCGGGTAAGTTTGACGGATGGAGGGAGGCGCGTTATGTACCAGATAATGCCCCTGCCCTAATCCATTATGTCAGGTAACGGTCCTAGCTTGGTCCGTTATACCTTCTTGCATTCTAAAAAGGGTATGTTTAGTTCCTAAAGCATTCAGTAGTGCATATTCGCCATGTTTAAGTTATTTTATAAAGCTATGGCATTATTTTTGACATTACACAAATTGGCCTTAATTACGTTCAATGCTCGCTTTTGAGTATTTAGGCATGACACGAGGTGAAAACCAAGTTTGGGATTTTGTTATCATTAAAATCACCTGGAGAAACTCAACATAAGATACTCCAACCATCGTCTCTATCTCATGTTTAGCTCCTTTTGAGAAAAGAGGTATGTCAGACTTTTATGGTCTAAATATACTGTGAACTTCTCCCCATAAAGGTAGTGTCGCCAGATCTTTAGAGCAAATATATTGGATAATTTTTCTCGTTCCGCTTTAGTTATCTTGAAGCATAGCAAATTGCCTTACCATTTTGCATAAGAACGCACCCAAGGCTAATGCCTGATGCATCCATGTATACTTCAAATCTGCCGCCTTTAATAGGCAGTGCCAGAATAGGTGCAATGGTGAGATGTTCCTTAAGAGTCAAGAAACTCTCATTACA
The DNA here is from genome assembly GCA_024336825.1 of Amorphophallus titanum. Taxonomy (NCBI): domain Eukaryota; kingdom Viridiplantae; phylum Streptophyta; class Magnoliopsida; order Alismatales; family Araceae; genus Amorphophallus; species Amorphophallus titanum. The sequence goes on from JANBPO010002351.1 coordinate 240,179, forward strand.
CTCCGAGGTCCATACAAATGGATTCTCTTTTCTAGTGAGTCGTGTCAGGGGCACGACGATTTTAGAAAAATCCTTAATGAATCGCCTATGATAACCAGCCAGACCAAGGAAAGTTCTGATCTCAGAAATGGTCATCGTGTTGGAAGCCTGGTTTTGATAATGATAGTCTATGAATTATGTTGAGACTGAAATGCATAAGTACCTTCATATTGAACAAACCAATTTTTTGTCTAAGTCTCAAAACACAGGTCGATGCACATTTAGGCGCTTAGTCACTAAGGTCGATGCATATTTAGGATGTAAACCACAAAGGTCGATGCACATTTACTCTGTCTTTTCATTAAGTCAGTGCATGTTTTAGGCTGAAATGTCAAAGGTCGATGCATAGTTTTTCACTAAGTCTGAAAGGTCGATGCATGTTTCTGCGAGTAGCAACACAGGTCGATGCACATTGCACCTTTGCACACGCAAGGTCGATGCACATGGCACCTTTGCACACACAAGGTCGATGCACATTGCATCATTGCGCACATAAGGTCGATGCACATCCTGCCTTAGTCATACTAAGGTCGATGCACATCAGCCTTAGTCATACACAAGGTCAGAGCACATTGTGTTAGATAGCGCATAAGGTCGGTGCACATGTTGCATCCTGCATATTAAGGTCTGTGCACATTACTATTATTGCATACCAAAGTCTGTGCACATATTCATTGTTGCATGTAAGGTCAGTACACATGCATGCATGATGTCAATTCAAGTCGGTGCATACACTGTAGCTTTGTCTACAAGGTCGGTGCATGTTGTAGCATGGCATATAAGGTCGATGCATGTTGAGTAAGCATTGCATATAAGGTCGATGCATGTTGTATAGCATGGCATATAAGGTCGATGGATGTTGTGTAGCATTGTCTACAAGGTCGATGCATATTTGTCAATATGCTTGTAAGGTCTAAGCACATGCTGTATTGAAGTCTATGCACATTGTAGAGTCTATGCACATTCAAGAATCAAGGTCTATGCACAGGTTCAAGTCTATGCACATACAGGTCTGTGCATGTTTAAGGTCTGTGCATATGATAGAACAAGGTCGATGCATATCTGGTTTTCACGTTGCTAAGTCTGAGCATATGCTTTCATCTGATTATTGCCTAAGTATGAGCTCTAACATATAAGGTGTTTGACTAAATGACTATCTCTTATTGGCAGGAACCTTATCAAACACATGAAGGGCAGAATGCATCAAGACTCAAGCAAGCATGTGAGCTCAAACTAGAGAAGAGGCACGTGTTCCCAAGTCAACTAATGATGGGCACGTGATCCCAAAAATGGCAAAAAGTTGGCACGTGGAATCATGGAGTATATGATGCACACGTGATCCATCAAAAGGAGCCTTCTCATCCTTGCCACATTGGCCAATGGAAGAAAAGGAATAAAAAATCCCTTTATCTAAAAAGTATCTCCGAAGCCCTGGTTTTAGGTATATATATAGGAGGCATCTTCCTCTGAAGAGCTGGGAAAAGAAAAAAAGTGATAAGAGGCATGTCGTCGGAGAGGAGTTGCGAAGAAAGAAGATAGAGAGTTTGAGTAGAAGAAAAGAAAAGAGAAGAAAGAGAGTGAGCGCAGAGAAGAGCATCGAGACAGAAAAGGAGAGAGTTCGAATTAGAGAAGCAGATTTTGATTGAAGATCTGTGTTCATCAGTTCCTGGATCAGATGCAAAACTGAACTTGCTCCTGCGAGAGCAATATATGCTTTGATTTTTGTTTGTTTCATTTCCCTTGCTCGTTTGCATTTTTGTTTGTTCTTCTGATACCCTGTTGGGAATCGATTTCCTCTTTTGTGTTCAGGAGAAGGGAGACTTGGTTCTCCGATTGTGGGTTACTGGGTGTCACTCATGGTCAGCCCTCTGTGGACTCAGAGGAAGAGAGGATGTGTCCTCTGGGTGGTGAGCAATAGCGTGTTGCTCACTAGTTTTCCTCCTGGGTTTTCAGGAGAAGGGAGATTGTGGTCTCCGGTTGTGAGTGACGGGGTCTCACTCACGGGTTCCCTCTAAGGATTCAGAGGATGGGAGGTTATCCTCCGGTTCTAGTGCTGTGGTATAACGGAGCTAGGGTGCTGGTCTTATGGAAGCAAGATCAAGTTGAGAGATTTGTTTCCCTCAGTCACAAGCTATTTAGAAGCCGTTGTTTACATACTGAGTCTGCTTCTTGCTTGGTGCAAGGTAAGCCTCACTCAGGTTTTGAGTGGGGGATGGATGTAGGTCTGTGGTAGTAGACCGAACCATCTAAAATCTCCTGTCTATCGTGGTTTACTTTAAGCGTACTTTTCATTTCATCTATCTCCCCTTCACAAGCTGTGTGTGCATTAACTGGTTGAAGTTTGTCATTGTGATATCATTTGAATTCAATACAACTATGAAGTATTTGTTTGTATGCTCAATAGAATCAAGTTGTATGTGCACTTAAGTGTTTTATCTCACGGTTGTGAGATCTGTTCCTTACTAGTTTGGCATCTAAGTGTCCAGCGCTGTCTCTGCTTGAAGGATCCATTTGGTAAGTGAGTTTCTAGAGTTCAGTTCTTCTCATTGCATTCTAGTGTAGCAGGTTTTTGTAAGCGAGAGTTTCTTAATCGAGCCATTGTTTCTTTAAGGGGATCTATTCACCCCCCCTCTACATCCTGGCTTTGCACCTAATAGTGTCTTCAAGTGGTTTGGTTCAGGGAGTAGTTGTTTTCATTCATCATTTTTTGCTCCCTTTCAAGTCATTTTTGTTCGTCATTACATCATCATAGCATCCGTCACTTCCACTTTTCCACATTCTTCTACATTCACAACAGATCCATACACATCCTCCTATTTACATGCCCCATAGGGGTTAAGAAACCACCAACCCATAGGTATTTGACCTCCTATTTATGCACACTGATCACTCTTGGTTTATGGATATTGTACGTTGCCAGTTCAGATTGGGTTTGTTTCCTGTGATTTCTACATTCTTTTGCAGGTCCACGGTACTCCTAATACGAGGCCCATCCCTTTTGGCTGGTTGAAAGGGAGGGAGGATGAAGCTCCCACATTTTGTTTTCTAGGTGCTAGTAGTGATCCATGGGCCGTCTTCTGAAGGTAGTGGCCATTCTATGACCATCTTCGGTATGTAGCGGGCTCGGGATGATTGCGTCCTATTCTACATCTGTGTTTCATTCCTGCTCGTGAGTGTGCCTTCACTCCACCCTTTCCATGGCACGTAGTGCTGTTCTTCTACATTACATACTTTGGCGGCGATCACGGATCTTCACTTTGGTATTCATCACCTCATTATTTGTGTATTTTCATTATAGTTGCTTCACGCCTACGGCATATGTTGTGTCACACCCCAAGATATATGTATAGTAGAAGAACATCGGGAATGTAGACAATTGGCAATATGCCTCAAGCTAGCAATGTACTCAGAGTGTAATTATACATCAACAAAAAAGAGGCATGCACAAATGAATATAACTCCAACTTCAATTTTATTAAATAAGAAGCAAAGGTTTACGTGAAGACATAACTTTCACTCCAAGGACTAACTAGACTCAATAAAAGGGAAAATTACATCATTGACTCATGACACTTAAACTAAACTAAGGCTTCTCTTGACCATTAGTCGCTCTCACCCTCAGACCCATCATTTGTATAATCTTAATCTGTAATACTAGAGTTTCATGAAAAGATTGGAAAAATAGGGAATGAGCACACTTGCCTAATAGGTATCTTTGTATCAACATGAATGTAATATTTAAGTAATTATATTTTTACTCTAGAAGGTAAGAAAATAACAATGCGATAAAGTGTACGGATAAAATTGAAGTAACAAATGAATAGACCCTAGAGGCTCAGCTTGAAAGGGGGGGAGATCGAGGATCGACGGCAAAGCTCTGTCGAATTGTCAAGCGACCCTAGCATAGGGGGGAGGCCTTCTACATCCCTACAGGCCTTCGGTTCAAGGGAGCAGTCCATTTGTCGCGTCGTCAGTCATCAGTCCCGTTAGTCCATTTATCGTCGCATGCACGATTTTCCATCACTGTCATTTGCTTATTGTCATTCTCATTGTCATTATCACACACCCACCAACATTTTGGCTCCCCTAGGGGTTTAAAAACCTCCAGGTGAACCCCACATCCATGTTAGTTAGTTTATGTTCTGTCATTTCTAGCATATACTACATCACGTGAAGCTAATCTGGGTTTTCTTTTGTTGGTCGCACATTGTTTTGTAGGTCAGTAGCTATCCAGCACGAGGCCCACTCTTTCTGGCCGGCCGGAGAGAGTGGAGGTTGAAGTCCTACGACTTGGAGGAAGGTGGAGTGGAGTGGTCGATCGTCGTCCATCCAAGACGTTGGGTAGCTATCTATCGGCCGTTCATCTTCATCCTGCGGCCACCCCGGAACCGTACCACCACCGGCATACTTCGTCCTGTGTTTCATTCCAGCACTAGTAGGCGGCCTATAGAGAGCCGCACAACTTATAGGCTGTCCTTCATCGGCCGCTCATCCTCCCAGCGCTAGGCAAAGGCGAGTGTCTCTCCTCATTTCATAAGACAGGGCGTGTCCATCACGTCTGGGGTCTTGGGTGGCGATCACACAAGTTCTGTCTTCACCCCACCCTTTCGGTTTCATTCATCCTGTCGTGCTTCTCTAGCTGGGAGGAGTAAAAGGGTGATCTCATTCCATTGCCAGCATTTTGAAAAGGAAAAGCCATTTTTCCGATCAACACTCTCTTCCTCACACACTCTCTCTCCTTCTCTCCCTATCTCTCTCCGTTTTGGTCCAAACGAGGCCCGATCAAGGCATGAGAGGTACCATTGGGACGGGCTCGACGCGTAGGTCACGGTGGTGCCCTTCTTTCTTCGGTTCGGGGAGCATGGAGGCGAGATAGGGCGAGTGGAGCCTCGACGTCCCGTCATTTGATCTGCACCATTTTATGGGCTTCGCTGTGATCACGGTAGGGGAATGAGTTTCTCGTCTCGCCAGGAGCGTTTTGACGCCTCATGCATCGTCGATGACTGGCGTTTTTACTATTTTCCATGCAAAACCTTATTTGGGGGATTTTAGGCCTAATTTTGGGGTTTCCTTCTTCTCGCTCGGTTTTAGTCCAGACGGTCACTGATCGAGGCCCGGGAGGCACTATTGAGAAGGTCGTGTCGCAAGGATCGCGTGGACGTCATTCTTTCCTCGATCCGCGGAGCGTGGAGGCATGTGAAGTTGGGGGGTCACCGTGACCCTCGTCGTCCGTTCGGCACTGGATTGGCTTCCTCGTTGTGTCAGAGGTAGGGGGATGGACTCTCTTCCTCGCTAGGAACCCACTGGTACCACATGTGCCGTGGTCCGATGTCAGTTGCATCATTTTCTGTGCATTGTTCTATGTTAGCATAATTTAGTCATTAAATTATGAAATTGTGTCCATGGGCATCGTCTTCACGTTTTTGTTGATGTAAATGGATGTATGGATGCATGCTTGAGCAGGTTAGTTTGTTTTCGCGCATCCCCCGGTGATTTTGGTCAACCGGGAGAGAGTTCGGTATCAAACTCGTCCAACCTGTAACCCAGTCGACATAACGCGCCAGGACCGGTGCGTTATAGTCCTTTAACGTGCCTAAAGTGGTGCGTTATGTGCCACTCAGAAGGACCTTAACCTCAGGCAGAGGCGTTGGATGGAGTATATGAAGGATTATGACTTCACCCTATCTTATCATCTGAGCAGGATGAATGTCGTTGCTGATCCTTTGAGCCGCAAGGTCATGGTCAGTGCGATGATGTTGAGGAAGTGGAGGCTCGGGGAACAAGTGCCAGAAGTGACATTCAGGCTCAAGGTTCCACGAGATCCAGGGTTAGCGGTGCTTGCTAGTTTGACTGTCACGCCAGCCATCCGTCGTCAGGTGACTGAGGCTCAGCATGTAGACCCTGAGTTGCCCCGGATTCTGGCTATGGCCGATGTGGAGCTCGGCGAGGACGATGCTGTGATGTTCCGAGGCAGGCTGTACGTCCCAGTCGAGGAGCAGGTGAGACGTGCGGTGTTGCTTGAGGCTCATGGGAGCAGGTACACTGTGCATCCGGGCGCGGCGAAGATGTATCGGAACTTTCCGAGACAATTCTGGTGGCCTGACATGAAGAGAGATATTACTGAGTTTGTGGCCAGGTGCCTGACCTGTCAGCAGGTGAAGGCGGAGCATCAGCGACCAGGTGGTACGGTTCAGCCCTTGGAGGTTCCCACGTGAAAATGGCACCACGTGACCACCGATTTTATGGTGGGATTGTCGAAGACTCGAAGTGGGCATGATAGCATTTGATTGCTTGTGGATAGGCTGACGAAGATGACTCGGTTGTTACCGATCAGAGTCAGCTAGAGTGTGCCCAAGTTGGCATGTCTTTATGTGGAGCGGATCGTGCCTTTGCATGGAATCCCTATTTCCATCGTGTCAGATCGAGATCCGCACTTCACATCTAGTTTCTGGAGGAGTTTCCAGAGGGCTCTAGGCACCGAGTTAGCTTTTAGCTCGGCTTATCATCCTCAGTCGGATGGTCAGTCAGAGAGGACCATCCAGACTCTAGAAGACATACTGAGGTCATGTTGCCTGGAGTGGCAGGGAAGTTGGATTCACCACCTACTATTAGTGGAGTTTGCCTACAACAACAGCTATCATTCGAGTATTGGGATGGCTCCCTATGATGCGTCGTATGGGTGACTGTGTCGGACTCCACTCGATTGGTTTGAGGTTGGTGAGTGTGTTATGACGCGATCGGAGCTGGTGCAGCAGTGCATGAATGTGGTGCACTTGGTCCGTCAGAACATGTTGGCGGCCCAGAGTCGGCAGAAGAGCTATGCCGACCGGAGGAGGCAGCCCCTCACTATTGGCGATCGAGTATTCTTGAGAATCTCTCCGATGAAGGGGGTGATACGCTTTGGCCAGCATGGGAAGTTGAATCTCCACTATGTTGGTCCTTTTTCCATCGTGGAGCGCATTGGCAAGGTTGCTTATCGGTTGCAATTACTCTCGGAGTTGGCATCAGTGCTTGACATGTTTCACGTCTCGATGTTACGGAAGCATATGCCCGATGACTCTCATGTTTTGGAGTATTCTGTTTGGCCCGAGGTGACTCCCGATCTATCTCTTCTAGAGTTCCCTATCCGTATTGAGGATCGACGAGAGTAGCACGTACGGAACAAGGTTATTCCCCTGGTTAAGGTGGTGTGGTAGCGACACTCTGGCGGTGAGGCCTCTTGGGAGCGTGAGGACGTGATGCATCAGTAGGTCCCTTACCTTTTCGAGTGAGTTCCGCTCTTCCTTTCCCCTTGTGCTTTACTTTAAATTTTGAGGATGAAATTTATTTAAGGGGGGAGGGCAGTAATATCTCGGACCCTTCAGATCCTTCTTCTTGGGTCTCGGATTTATTTTCTCAGAGAAATTGATTCCCTATACCGGCCTCTATACTCCCCTCCCCATCCCGGATAGTCCATGGCAGGACATTAGCATGGACTTTGTGTTGGGATTATCCCGCACCCTCCCAAAGCATGACTCTATCTTTGTGTTTGTAGATCGGTTCTTAAAAATGACATTATTCACTCCATGCTCCAAGATATCAGATGCCTCTAGAGTTGCCCATCTATTCTTTTCACACCGTGTCTCTAGGTTAAGACTCCCTCGTACCATAGGGTCACATAGGGATGTGCGGTTCACTAGCTATTTTTGGAAAACCCTATGGCACATGTGTTGTACCCCTTGGGCTTTGATGATGGAGTGTTGTTTTGATGATAGAAACTTATGATGGAGTGTTATTTTGATGATTTGATGATAGCAACTTCTTGAGTCACTTCTTTCCTTCATAAATTAGTACTTGATTGAGTCACCAACTATTATGCATGATTAGTGCTACCTGTTGCAGTTGTTGCTGCAAGTCTGTGCATTTAGGAGAGTCATTGTTTATAGAAGGTCTGCCAGTGCATTTAGGAGGTCTGCATTGTCCAAGTCCATGCACGTTTGGGTCTGTGTGTGTCGCCTGATAAGTTTGTGCATGTCTTAGCATACACTTAGAGTCAGTGCATATGCTCAATGCAAGTCTGAGCATGTTACACGTCTTCTAGGCTAAGTCAGTGCATGGTTAGAGCAACTACTATAGCAGTCCCTGCAAGTAGAGTCTTAGGCTCAGTCTAAGTCAGAGCAAATACTGTTGCAAGGTCAGTGTACTTTTGACCTTAGCAATTTGTATACTGAGAATGTAATGTTCCACATGAAGTCTGTGCAGACATTCGTCCAGCATTCTAAGTCCTTGCATTGCAAAGTCCATGCATGTTCTGGCTTTGGCCAAGAACATGAGTCCATGCACACTTTCTAAAGTTCGTGTAGAGTCTTCAAAGTGCATCATATAAGGTTAAGGCATGAAATCACAAAGTCCATGCACATTCTACAAGCTTACACTTCTCAAGTCCGTGCATCATAGAGTCTGTGCATGGTCTATGCATTTGATGCACGACCTACACTCCAAGTCCGTGCACACATTTGTTAAAGTTCGTGCACGCTTTCATAAAGTCCGTGCATGTACAGTCTCTGCACAGTAGTCCATGCACACTGCATCCAATACAAGTCTGTGCATGTTTTGTTTGAAGTCCGAGTATGTTTCTATTAGAAGAAAATCAAACTCCGTGCATGAACAGTGCATGTCTTGCGTCTACATGCTGTAGTATTGTCCAAGTCCGCGCACAGACATCTCTGTGCACCTTTTGCTAAAGTCCATGCACATGTCCATAACTCCTTGCATGTTTCAACCTTCAAGTCCGTGCACATGTTACAATGTCCATGCATATTTACATTGAGCTTGAGTCGAAGTCCGTGCATGTTCTAGTGCCATGTTAATAAGTCCTTGCATCTTTTGTGTCTGTAGCCTATAGCAAGGTCCAAGCACACCAAAGTCTATTCACCTTTTCACTAACCCAAGTCCGTGCACTTTGTGTTAATGTCCGTGTAGATCAAACCCCGTGCACATTTTGGACTTAGGTTGATTAGTATTGGGTTGCATCATAAGTTCGTGCACATTTTATCCTTCAAGCCCGTGCACATCAAACCCCGTGCACATTCTAGACTTAGACTGTTTGCTATTGGGTTGCATCGTAAGTCCGTGCACATTTTACCCTCCGAGTCCATGCATATCTAAGTCATGTCCGTGCATGTTAATGTCCGTGCATGTCTCTCTAATGCTTCAAGTCCGAGCACATTCTAAAGGCTCTTCCCTTCTTGGTGAGCACCTGTTAGTGAGCTCGATGCTTCCCATGCTGGTTAGTGGATCTCCTCGTGAGACTGACCTTGGAATTACCATTTCAGTTTCGCCTTGTCCTGAGTTTACTCAAGTGTGGACGATTTCATTTGAGCCTGATCATCTCCTTATTGTATGGTTGCATGACTTTTGACCTAATTTCTGCGTCGAGAGCTGTTGTGTATCGTATTTTCGTCGTGTCGTGTCCAACGGTCGATGCGATGTGAGGCTCATTTGTCATTTATAGGACGTAAAGGTAGGCTGAGATTAGAGTTTTTTCTTGGACTTTGTGCTGAAGCTGGTGCTCTTCTCTGTTACACATAGGCTTTTTCTGTTCGGTTACTCGCTGGATCAGTACTCAAGGCGTGTTACATTGTGATTTTCTGGGATTGTGATGACGCCTAGTGTGTATACTGAGATGTGAAGGCCGAGGATCTTTCTGATGCCTTCGTGCGTTGTTGAGTACGCAGCGGAAGCATGTGGGCTGATGGCCCATGAGCAGAGGATTCTTTTCGTACAATTCTACTTAGTCGAGAGAATTGCTCCTTCTCAATGTGACTCCGTCTTAGCTACATGTGCCTAGACATTCTCGTGACCGTGCTATTGTTGGTCATCCTTCTGGTTGTAATGTTGGCATTTGCGAGTGTTGGGGAAATCGTCGGCTTCCCTGCTGATAAAGTACCCTCTGCTCTGCATTCTTTCTCGTGGGTATTGTGCTCTCAAGGCGTGTTCGTAATCTTTGAGATGCGTTCCCTGAGATTGAGGTGCCTCCTATCATTTTACGATCGGTTTTAATTGTTGTGGGTCTTTCCTCGGTGAATGGCCTGATGCATGACTCACTCCCTGTAGTCGTGTGTTCAGCTGCTGCATGCCTTGATGCGACCCTGCTTGCAGTGTGTTCCGTAGTTTTGTGTGCTGTACAGAGATAGAATCCTGCAGGTGCTGTTGTCGTTAGCAGTTGTTTCCGTAAGTGCTGCTTTCGGACGATTCTGCATTCATGTGTTAGACCATTGTCTCGTCAGTAGCTGGCTATACTCCTTTTCCCAGTGGAGTAGCTCGCAACTCGATCAGATGTGATATCTGAGTGAGGACTAACTTAATGTGGTGTGTGGTCCAATGCTGTTGATTTTGCTGTCATTCTCCCATGTAGTTGTCATTGGTGTCCTGTGTGCCTGGTGTTCCCTGTCTCCTTTGGCACTAGAGTTGATAATGTTGTCAGGCTGTCAGCTGAAAGGACTATGTTTCCTTGTGTAAGTTGATGTTGGTTGTGCCTGTTGCTTCTGTCGTTTCTGTCGATTCGTTTCTCGATGTTGTGTACTCTGGCAGTCGTGTCTCTTATCTTGCGAGATGTAAACGACGTTGTCTTGTTTCAGAGGCGTCAGACTTGTGTTCACTTGTGGCCGTGCTCACTCCTGAGCGTGTATCTGTGACAATAGCCGGACGCTGTTCCTCTGGACTCTATTTCTCGTGCTTTGTGTCTGTAATTGTCAAGTTGCTCTTCCCTGCCTTACCCTTGTTAGTTCTTAAATTTTGAGGATGAAATTTCTTAAAGGAGGGGAGGACTATAGCGCCCTGGAACTTTGGCGGATCTTTATTGGGTCCTACTGGATCTTTATTGAGTTCCCAGATCCTTTTAGAAGAGTTTCGGATTGCTTTGGTATCTTTCGAGTTGAGAACACTTCGTCCCGCTTATCCTTCAGTTCCTCGACTCATGGACACTGCAGTTGTATTATACTCTTCGCCAGGATCGTTTCAGCTATTTTTCTCAGATTGCTGCCCGTCAACCCAGGGTCGGTCCTCCCGGGCCCCACTTGTAGCCCTTTACCTCCCTGCGTGGAGTGGGTAATAGAATTACTGTTGTAATTAAAATTTTAACTGTTGTTAACCAGGAGTTACCGTAACTAGTCGAGAACGTCTTCCCCACGCCAAGAGCATGGAGGTACACTCGCTCCCCACTCTTTATCGCATTTGCTTATTTTGTATAGCTTTGAATGTCGCTGCGAGTGTAAGTTTCTAGCTAGATATACTTGTATCACCACTGTGAAAGAGTGAGCTTGAGTGTTACCGTCCCATGACTAAACCCGAGTTAACGCGAAAAGCTGATACCCTCGACTCACGGCCGGTTTCTCAACTGCACCAGGTCCTACGTTTTCCTCGCTAAGGGACGATCGCGATCTAGAGTCCCAGGTCGCGCGTCCGTCCCGCATCACAATATCATGGTAGTAATTTGTAAGTGTTGTTCCAGGGCCTAAAGGTGTAGTAATGGAAAGATCTAAAGGTAAAGGAACTGATGAAATTAGTAATATTTTTACAAAAGTAGTGGATATAAAAGAATGAGAAGCACCAGTATCAAATAGCACGAATGCAAGATGGGAATAAATTTGAATAGTACCTTCCATGAGTCCGCCGTCCCTAGGCACTTCTTCCTCTTCCATAACAGCGTTGAGGGGAGCCTGTCTCTTGCGTCCACCACCGGATGATTGTTCCTTCATGAGAGGGCAGTCTGACATGCGATGCTCCCTACTGCCACATCGTAAACAAGCGCCGAGACGCTTCCAGCATTCTTCGACTGAATGGTTGAATTTTTCACAAAAGGAGCAAGCCGCCATGACTTGCTTATCCTCTTCCTTAGCCTTCTTATTCTTCTGGGAACTACTACTGTTCCCGCTCCTGGACCTCTTCTTGCTATTACGATTTTTATAAGACTCTGTGATGCTGAATTTTTCTTTCTTGATACACTGATTTGACCTTCGGCTTGACTCATCTCCTTTGCCCTTCAATTTTTTGACCTTTTCCAAGGTCCTTTCACATAAATACGCTCGCTGGACCATTTCTGCATAAGTATGAATATTCTGGGTCCCGAGCTGTTAGATGAAACCGGGTCTTAACCGGTCCATGAACCGATTGACCTTTAATAAATCGGTACTGACCAGATGAGGTGCATATGGTGCTAGCCTAGAAAACTATAGTTCATATTCAGCTACTGTCATCATTCCCTGATGAAGAGAGGCGAACTCCATAGCCTTTCTTTCCTTTACATGCTCAGAAAAAGACTTAGCATGGAATAAGGTGAGAAATCCTTCCCATGTATGAGGTGTATCGATTGGAGGTGCCAGAACTGACTTCCACCATGTGCGTGCATCTTTGTTGAGTTGGAAAGTGGCCAGATGCACTTTCTCCTGATCCGTGCATTGAATAACATCAAATATACGGTTCATTTCATCTATCCAATTCTCGGCTTCATCTGGATTAGAAGAACCATAGAAACGCGGAGGATTTAGACTCCAAAAATTACGATGTAAATCTCTTGCTCTTGCCCCTGTGCCTGCCTGGGCCATAGTCTATACTGCCTGAGCGAGGCCGGCAATAGTTTGTTGCATACCGTCCCAATCTACGCGATGAGCCATTGTGATAATAAGGTACCTGTGAGAAATAATAAATTGTTAATTCTCATAAAATTAGAAAGCGGTTAATTCTAGAACTAATTTACTATCTCATCCCGGGTTCTACCCAAATTCTTACATGGGTGGGAGAAATTTCTTCCTTAGTTCATAGGTATGGGTCCCCAAACACCAAACATCAACTAGGGGATGCATCATTCTCCTCCCAAGCTATCCAGACGACCTAAAAACTCTCGAATAGTGGGGCTATTCCTCTTACCAGTTGATGGTATTTGATCATTGGTGCTTCCCGAGCTTCGTAGTCACCACTGACCTGGCTGACGACCAGCTGAGAGTCAATATGGATCCTGACTCGCTTGGCCTCAATCGTTGTGCCATCCTGGCCCCTAAGATGAAGGCCTCATACTCAAAGACGTTGTTGGATGCCTGAAAGTTGAATTTCAAGGCGTACTGCAACTCTGCTCCTTCTGAAGACTTGAGCAGGATGTCGATGCCACTATCTGCCGAGTTGGGGGAATTGTCAATAAAGAGGTCCCAGGTGGGCCCAGGCATCGGCTGAAAGGCCCCCCTGGTTGGAATGGTGCTCTCCTCGTTGAAGTCCATGAGTCTTTGTCCCTTGATGGCCGAACGGCGGCAATACGAGATGTCATACGTCCTGATCATTATGGCCCACTTGATGAGGCGACCCGCAGCTTCAGGGTAAGTGAGGATCTTCTTCAGGGCTCGTTGGTCAATATGATGATGAAGTGCCCTTGGAAGTAAGGCCGGAGGTGCATGGCCGAGGTCACCAATGCTAGCACAAGTTTCTCGATTGCGGGGTACCTTCTTTCAGCCTCATGGAACACCTTACTGGTGTAGTATACTGGCCTCTACACTCCTCCGTTGTCTCTGACCAGAACCGAGCTCTCTGTTAAGGGAGTTGATGAGAGGTAAAGGTATAGAGTTTCACCCGAGATCGGTTTCGATAGCACTGGTGGCCAAACAAGCCTTCTGGCATTCCTCATCCCAAGTGAATGTAGCAGATGCCAATTTGGGCCCCCTCAATAATTTGAAGAAGGGTAGGCATTGTTCGGCTGCTTGGGACAAGAAATGGTTGAGAGTAGCAATGTGCCCTGTCAAGCGCTGGACATCCTTGATGCACGCGGGTGGCTGCATGTTTAGGATGGCCTGAACCTTGTCAGGGTTGGCCTCGATCCCACGTTGAGTGACCAGAAAGCCCAAGAACTTCCCGGATCGCACTCTAAAGGTGCATTTTACTGGATTGAGCTTCATGTTGTACCTTAGGTGGGTGTCGAAGGTCTCGGCTAGGTTAGCAAAGTGGTCCTTAGCCTTAGGCATCTTGATGAGCATGCCGTCGATGTAGACCTCCACGTTCTGACCAATCTGCCCTTCGAAGATGTGGTTGATCAGCCTCTAGTATGTCCCGCCGATGTTCTTTAACCCAAAAGGCATTCAGGTGTAGCAGTATACGCCAAAGTCAGTGATGAAGGTTGTCTTCTTTATGTCTTCAAGATCCATCTGGATCTGATGGTAGCCGAAGTAAGCATCTAGAGAACTGAGCATTTCGTTACTAGAAGTCGAATCGACTAGTTGGTCGACGCTCGGTTGTGGGTAACAGTCTTTTGGAGTGCCCTTAATGAGGTCGGTGAAGTCCATGCACATTCGCCATTTGCCAGAAGCTTTTGGTACCAAGATGACATTAGCGAGCCACGTCAGGTAAAGGACCTGTCGAAATAGGCCGGTTCTCTTCCCCTTACTGATCTGCTCTTTGATGATCATCTGCTTTGAAGTCCCACGATCAATGACACCCAAGAGGGGGGTGAATTGGGTGATTACAAATTTTACCGAAATCTGAGCCTATTTAAACGATTGTGAGAAATAGCCACAACGAATTTAGATCTATATAGAAATTTATCAGATCTAACAAAATCTACCACACACAACCGATCTTGGGTATGATGGCCTTCTTCCAACCGTTGGAGAGCGCTCTCTCCACCGCGCCATTCTTCTCCCCGGGCGACCGAGACGCGGCCTCCTTCACTCCGGCAATGGCGTGGCGGCGGCGGCAGCGGCGAGGCGATCCCAGGGGTGTTCTTTTCGTGGCAGGAGGCGGGGCGTGCGGTGTGCAAAAGCTTCTTCCTTACTTTCGGCGGCGATTCGGTGGAGCATTCGCTCCATTGAGATAGGAGGATGAATCCCTATGCTCATCCCATCGTTCCCCCGGATTTGTAAGCCACAAGGGAGCCGAGAGGGGTGTTTTGGAGCGGGTTAGGGTAAAAATCTCCATGTTTGGGGTTGTGAGCTGATCCGCCGTTTTACCATATTTTTGGTCGATCCGAGGCCATAGATGCATGCTAGGAGTGATTTGAGGGCTTCCCCCTTGTTTTCCCCCTCTCCTATGGAGGTATGGGGGCGTGGATGGAATTTTTGGGGTTTTCCTGCCGATTCACCGTCGGGGCGGTGTGGCGGTCGTTCCAGTGACCGTCAAAGGCTGTAACGCCCTAGGGGAGGTGCGTTACATGCCGTGACGCGCCCAAGGGAGTGCGTCACATGGGGCTTGTTTGTCGGCAGGGCACAGGTCGTTCTGACGGTCCCACGATAGACCGCCAGAGCCTGTGACGCACCTGGGTTCGACCGCCACAGTGGCGAGTCGACCGTTGAATCCAACCGTTGATTTTTGACCGTTGAGGTCACATGTGCTGTGACACGCCCAGAGTGGTGCGTTACAACATTGTGACGCCCCTTTAAGGGTGCGTCAGAGTTGACGTAGCCCGCCACCTTACGCACCAGGATTGGTCCGTTAGGTGCTGTGACTCGCTAAGGTTAGTGCGTCAGAGCCTATTTCACCGTTGGCCTGTGACGCCCCAGGGTGGGTGCGTCAGAGCCTTGTGATGCCCCTGTGGGGGAGCGTCAGACGTGCCCCCAACTTCTAACGTGCCTGGGTAGGGCCGTTAGAGACTGTAACGCCCCGAGGGGTGTGCGTCACAGCCAGCTTCATTCCGTCTTCTGACACACCGGAGGTGGTCCGTCAGAGACTGTGACGCACCCGGGCTGTCGCGTCATAGCCGATTTTGCACCGGGTGTTCTCCGTCAGAGACTTGGCCACCTTTCCATAGCCAACGAAGTTCTCCTTGAATAGCTTATTGAGCTACTGAAGGGAGGTAATGGCCCCGACCGGCAGGGACTTGAACCAAGCCCGGGCATTCTCCCGAAGGGTCGTAACGAACGCCAGGCACTTCACGGTGTCTGAGACCCAGTGGAACACCAAGTAGGACTCGATGCTATGCATATGGTCGGCCGGGTCGGTGGTGCCGTCGTAGGAGGTAAACGGTGACAGTTGAATCTTTGGCGGGATGGGAACTTCCATGATTTTCCTGGAGAAGGAAGCATGGAAGTCTGGGTCGTCGTCGATTAGGCTGTGATTCTTGGTGGCCAAGAGGACGTCGTCCAAATGTCAGACCTTGTCCTCTATCTCCTTAAAATGCTGGAGTCGGCGATCCATCTCCGGATTGGAGTGAAGTGGGCTACGCACCCTTGGCGCGGGCACGCTATGGGATCACCTAGTCCTTGTTGCCGAGGCGTGGGAAGCCTCTTGTGCTGAACGGGGGTTCCCCCCAGCCTGGCATCTCTCGTCCTCACATCGTTTGGACACGATGTGCTGGGGGTTGGCCCGTTGGTCCCGGAGTTCTTGGCAGAGCTCTGTCAGGGTCTGGATCTGCTGGCGCAGTTTGTTGAGGTCCCCCGTGTGTCGACCTAGGATCCTTTCCCACCATAATTATTTTTAAGATAGGTGATATATTCACTTTCTGTCTCACACTCCCTAGCATCTACACAGCTACCTAAAGGACCATATATGTAGATGTAATATTTTCCGTTAATCTCTTGAAGTCTATAAGACATATTGTCCCTAAGTTTTATATACATACCACCCTCTCCTAATCCAAACTAAACGGAGCCGGTTTCAGAGCCTCTTGCTCTGCTCTATCCCGAGCCTCTTTAGCAAGCCTCTCCTGCTCCTTTCTATACAGCATTTGCTGTTTCTGTATAGCCTCATCACTATTTCGTTGCTCTCTATTGACGGTAAATACATGATCGCGAACATCATTTATGTTGGTTTGCAGCCGTCTTATAATATCACTACAGACAGTGCAGTCAATAACATTACTAGTCAAAGCGCAATGCAATTGGTTTGATAAATTTTCTATATCCTGATTTTTTAATCGGGCCATATCGAGTGCGGTCAGATCGGCCATAAAATTACCTTTCCCGTTTAATCTTCAAAACGACTATATAGGTCATAATAGATAGCGACCATGTAGAGCCTACAAGAAGCATCAACAGACCATTACCAAAATCATTCATAATAATCTCTCTTGCCTATTCCCCTCCCCCACTACGGAGACACGGGACAATCTAATACAATCATATTCCGGTTCAAATCGTTTGACGGTAGCGCGGATATTGTAGGTTCTGCCGAGACAGATACCCAATACCCTACCACTATATACATAATTATTCCGGTCATTAATCCCCCGAAATAGATAGCGATGCGCGATCCGATTTTTCTTTCCATAATATTTAGTCCTTTCGTAAGTGGTATGTTTTACCAATGTCAGCGCATCTAGGTTGACGCGCTGGCCTAGAGATAGTTTCACTGTTCCGGCTTTCCATTGGGAAAGCATTTCTCACAGAACATATTAGGAGCAGCGGCAGCGAAAGTTTTATCCGATACCTTGCCAC
Organism: Amorphophallus titanum; assembly: GCA_024336825.1. NCBI lineage: Eukaryota > Viridiplantae > Streptophyta > Magnoliopsida > Alismatales > Araceae > Amorphophallus > Amorphophallus titanum. The sequence goes on from JANBPO010002351.1 coordinate 257,605, forward strand.
CGATATACATACGCTGATTGCAATGAGCGCGATCATGCGTTGCGCGATGATATGTGCCATTGTTTGAGCGAGCTATGTAGTTGAACATTTGAAAGCCTTCCGATTGGTCTTGATAACCCCTCATAATAAACGCCACCAGAGCTGTCAACCCTAGTGGCGCATATAATGAAAATAATTTAGCTAGGAATCGGGTCATAGGTAAGATCAAATATATCAGGCTTACAAGGATAAAATTCACCTTTCACACCTTTGATAATCATATCGCCAATGTTGGCGAAATGCACACCCTCAAGAGTTTGAATATGTAGCCCATCCTGATTAATATAATAACCAAGACCAGCCATAAATTTAGATATTTCTTTAGAATTTTCTCCGGTCCATTCCATAGCTTCAATCTCTACAGGCTTCTTAATATACTTAGGCATTGTCATTCTCCTTAGTCAAATCAGTAGTAGCTCCCTCCACAGAAACCTTAGACCAGTCTATAGAGGGTTCATTCTCTATAACCTTCATAGGAGGGTTTTCCTCATACACCTTCATAACCAATACAGTCCGCTTTCTAAGCGCCTCTACCACGTCCTCAAGGACAAGAATTAGATAGATCACAAGCATAGCTGCTATAGCGAACCAAGCTTGACGGTTTATATTCTCTATATTGATATTCATCTAGGATACTCCCAAAATGTATGTTTAGTCTTATTACCATTGGCATGACGCCAGATAGAGGTATATTCATCCAGTTGCTGTAATTTTACGGGAAACGAAACTTGTCTCCCTAGTGAGGCTAAACTTAGGAACCGGGTTAGCGTATTCGATTGTATCGCCTTCGCATACACGTCTGATTTCATCGGCTGTAAGCTTAACTCCTTTGGAGGCTTTTTTAATAGGCTCGCCCTTGTTATATATGGCATAGAGTTTCTTTCCAGCAATACAGACTGTATCGCCGGAAGCCTCAGTGTCCCAAGCACCAAGTCGCGAGGGGTGCAAGTCAACCACGTTGGTATCAATGCTTTCACATATGATACTGTCAGTGTCACAGTAGAGGGGCCTCTTAGCGGCTTGTAGCCCCCTAAGTAGAGTGGCCCTAGATGCACTTGTGATACTAGCGGCGGTTGCCACATTGAAAAAACTTCCGCCTCGCACTCTTTGAGGTGACGCATAGATATGGCGCCCCTCTCTAGTAGTATGTAAAAACCATCCGTAGGGTGACGTTTCACTAGATTTACAAGTGTCACATTCATCTCTCTTTTCCTTTGCTCTTATAGCGGCATGGCAAGGCTCACAATACACAGGCTTGGGCGGTTCATCGGGATCAAACAGCCAATTCTCATACTTACGCGGGTCTTGAGCAAATTTCCCATATGGCGAATTGAGCGCATATTTATAGTGCATACGCTTAGCCTTGTCGCCACGCTCCGTAGCTTCGAGCCTTCGCCCGAACATATCATCTACAAAGTCGGCAAAATTGGCTTCTTTTTCGAACCATATAGACGAGTAGACTTTAATAATACGTAGTGTTTTAGTTTCTAGGCCAGCGCGTATCTCATGTATACAAGCATAGAAATCAAATGTGCCAATAGGGAAAGATAGAGAGCCATCTTTGTTTCTGACAGGTAGCGCGCCCAAGGACCACGCGCGAATGTGGGCAAAGTGGGTTTTGTCAGTGATCTTAACATCGTAATGCGGTGTATCGCTAATAGGGTGCAAGAAATTCCGCATTGAGTTAGGATAGCTAGAGTTAATATCATAAACATAAAAATCCCCTTCTATCACCCCTGTAGCAAAACACTGATTACGTCCACCAAAATAATAGGGACGCATATTTTCATCATTAGCCTCGCTTAATGTTTCAAATCCTTGGTAGCTACGTAATAGCCCCAATGAGGCGCTAGCAATGGTGAGTTTATCACCAAATATTTCATACCAAGGTAAGACAGCGTTGGCGAGGTTAATGCAATCGCTTTTTTGGTAAGCGAGAATTTCGTCTTTATACACATCACGAAACCCCTCATACAGACACCGATAATCAATATCATCCTTTTGAAACTCGGAAAGAGCAAAAGGCATTATCGCATATGTATCGCGAAACTCCTGCCCGTCGAATATAGCGCGCACAATGCGACCATTGATAAGGAACGGTTTGGTTCCACTATCAAGATAGTCTAGGCAAAAATATGCGTCGAAATTGCCAAAGTTATGGCAGAGAATAAGACAGTCGATTTTGTTAATTGTATAGTGGGCGCGTATGTGCGCGAACATTTTATCTATACAGTCATCACCCCAAAAATCCCAATAGTCGCCTGTCTCTGTATCATACAGGCCACAGGTAAAGGGGCGAACAATGCGCCCGTATAGGAAAGGGTCAGTTTCGCTATCGAATATAAGTATGCGTTTTTCAATAGGCTTAGGGGCGTAAGGGACAGGCTCAATCGGCACTGTCCAATCGAATTTTTCTTTTCTTGGTCCGGTGCGGCGGACAATTTGAACCATGATCTATTCCTTAGCAGTATTCGGCTAGCCAACTGTCCCGCCCGTCAGGCTCGAACATTTCACTATCTCCAAAGACTTTATTTTGAGCGTCATGCCAACCTCTAAGGTAATATGTCTCTTCCTCTATATTATCGGGATATTGATAGCGATATGGATAGGCTTGAAAGCCTAATGTATATGCCTCTTCCATTTACTTACCCTTCTTTCTATCGCGACTAGCCTTAGCGCGCTTTCTTGCTTTCTCTCTATATTCTGCTAATTGAGCGGGCGTCATAGCCGCGCGCTTCGCTCGATCCTTAGCCGCCATTTTCTCTAGGTAACGTTCTCCTAGAGCCTGAGGCATATTATATGCTTTCTCTAATCGCGACTTTCCACGTCGCCTAACTGGCGTCCCCACATATTCGCCACGTGCGACAGCTTCCATACGCGCTTTCTTCCACGCTTCCTTACGGCGCATGGGACCGCGAATAAGCTCGCGCACATCATTAGGATGAAGACGTAGAATTGTAAGAGCATCAAATTCCTCTTGCAATTCCTCCGGCTTTAGAGATGCTGATTGTTCAAAGCCTCTATAGTGTTGTAGATATTCCAAAAGCTGCCCGGTATTCATAAATGCTCGGTAGCTTTCCCAACCCTTATATTTAATAGCGAATTGCTCGTTAGGGAGCTTGAGGGTATCAATACCCTCTTTTAGTTGCTCTACCAGCGAGCGCATATCATAAACGGTATGAGGCAATATTACCTCTTCCATAAATCCGCCCTTAACGGGTTTGATACCTGTAACATCACCTTTTTTAAGTCTGTTTCTAAATGTAGCGGTTGCGGGGCCGATAATTCTATTTCCGCCGATTGTTTGAAAGCCGCGCTCTTGAGCCGCTTTGACTGTGGCCTTAGAAGCTGGATAAGCTTTATACCCAAGCTTGGCTTGCGCTTCATATTCCTTGACCTTTTTCAAAACGCCACGACTTATGTAATGCCCGCTATGCAATTTAGCTTGCTTACTAATAATTCCTGATTTTTTGAGTAGACCGGCAATATATATATTGCGTTTATCTTTTTGCGCTGAGCTAAGTTTTCGTTTATTCTTAGCCACGCCAGCGCCCCTAAATCGTGCGGGTAAGGGGGCAAAGGCGGGGATGGGGGCTTAGCCCCTGTCCCCTCAAATGAACGGAAACCCCGCCCCGACGAAATTCATCCTAAGGCCGTATATAGCCTTGTCAAGGAATTATTTTAGGAATTTTTCATGGTTGACACTATCACCATTAGCGACCTCTATGTAGCTGGCCGATTGCAAGCTGATCAGGAAAGCCCTAATAAAGTCAGCGTTTCTAAAGACCTAGACTTTTCTGGTCCGGCTTCATATGAGCTTGACTTTACTACCGTCAATCAACAGGCAGTTTTTGGCGTTATTAAAGCCATGTTTGTAGACAATACCGACAACCCAAATGAGCTTGTCGTCAATGTTTCTACCACACAGCAAAAATTTACCGTCCCCGCTCTTAGTGAGGGATATTTTCAGATTATTGCCGCTCAGCAAAGTAAAGTGCGAATTGATAGTGACGGTGGTGCTACCACTACTATTACCGTTACCTTTCACAATTGGTTCATTGCGCCTCAGGTGTGGTATAAAAATGGTAATAACCCATCGGGAGGCGTCCTTAATGTAGAGGGCGCTAACGTAGATGGGGCAGATCTTAATAGCGTTGCTAATACTAATCCCGTTTTAGTCGCTGGTGTAGATCGCTCTACACAGTTGCAACATACTATTGCAACTAATGCTAGTGGTGAGATTATTATCGATAGTAGCACTCCTATTGACGTAAATATTGATAATCAGCCAGCGGTAAATGGCTCTCTTACAGATATTAGCATTGCCGCTCTTTCGGGGGTTAGTGAGCCACTAGCAGGGGCGGACGCTTCCAGACGCATTCTTATTATCTCAAATGTAGGCGGCACTACTGTTGGAATTAATCTTACTGGTGGTGTGGCCGCTATTGGTGCGGCTGGAACACTTACGCTTTTGACCGGTGAAAATCTTGTCATCGATAATTTTTGCGTCACCAACGCTATCACTATTATCGGCACACTCGCCGCCGCTGTTACAGCATATGAAGGATAATTAAAATGCCTACCAATGGAACGCCGCCGCCTATTAAATGGCCAATAGAACAAGCCAATCTGTATGTAATGGCTTATTATCCTACTAATGCAATGGACACCGCCCCTACGCTGGTCAACCTTCAAATGATTACCATCGAGCAAGCCATAGAGGCGGCTAAAAATAAAATTACAGAGGAAGGTAATGAGGGGGTTTGCGTTCTCTATCCTGCCGCTGTGACTGTTGTTTTTCCATCTGTCCCTTGGGAGGATTTTTAATAATGCTGTGGCAAGTCCCTGACGCCGCCCTTATTGGCGGCGCATTTTATCTGGATAGTCGCGATAAAGGCGAAAATACTATCATTCCAGATAGTATTAATAGCGTTATTACCGGTGGCTATTATACCTCTGGCGATGGTGGTGGCGCGGAATTTAAAAAAGTGAGTGGGCCTCTTAACGATGGTGCCAGCTTTCAATCTCAAGATGGTGCTTGGTGGGAGCTTAGCTCTATCACTCCAAACATTAAAATGTTTGGCGCCATATGTGACGCGACCGCCGACGATTATGATGCGATTATCAATTGCTTTAATTTTTCATCATCTCGCGGGATTATTTGGCAGATCATTGGGACTCCAATGGTAGATACCAGCATCCTTATAGATGCGTCTACTAGCTTCGAATTTTTGGGCTCGCCCGGCAATACACTTAATAAGCGACCTTCCTCTTACATTGTAAAAGGTCCGTCTATTACTGGCCCTGCTCTCATTATTACTGGTGAGAATTGTCTTATCAGGAATGGCGGTGTTATCGATTTTAATGGTATTAGTGGTGACAATATTCAAATCATTGGCCATAGCTTTAGATGGTATGACGGATATTCGGAAGGCTCAAGTGGTAATGGCTTTCGTATAGGTGAGGACGGTCAATCGGCTCCCAATACCAATATGTATAGGCTTTATAATTGCACTAGTTATGGCAACGCCAATGGATTTTGGATCGATGACGGCGCTGCTGCCGACGCCGCGCCAAATGCAAATTCCGGTTTGCTTGAAGGGTGCATGTCGCAATCCAATAGTGACTTTGGTCTGTATCTAGGTAACTGTTTCGCCGTTTCAATTACGTCTGCCCTTGTCCAATCCAACGGTAGTAATGGTATCTACATAAGTAAAAGTGCCGTTGGTTGTATTTTTATTGGTGGGGATAGTGAGGCGAATATGGGTGGAGCCTCTACTAATGGCGCTGATTTGTATCTTGAGAGAACGGATTATGATGGCGTATTGTCAAATGCCAATGACAATGTCACTTACGCTTCTCATGGCTTTACAAATGACACTCCTATAAAATTCTTTAGGCTATCTAGTGGGTCTGGGTTAAGCGCCTCTACTTTATATTATGTAATTAATGCATCTACTGATAATTTCCAAGTCTCTCTTACTAAGGGCGGAGCCGCTGTTACTATTACAGCGGATGGAACGTGCACATTCTATAAGCAAACTACCCACCAAACTAGAGGCGGCCACCAATTCTATAATTTGAATTTGGGAAAACTACCCGTTGATTTGTCTTATCAAACCTCTAGTGGCTGGATTATTGGTAATGGATATGCAAATAGTAGTGGCCTAAGGCCTTCTGTATGTGAAGGTGTCTTTACTCCTAGACTAATCGGCTCCACTGGCGGCGAAGCTACTTTAACATCGCCTTTGGGCGCTTGGAGTAAAAATGGTAGACTGGTAAAAGTATTGGTAGATTTGAGGCCTACCGCCTTTACCGCTACGGGCGATATTGTTATTCCTAATATGCCATTTTCCGCGATGAGTGATAGACAGGTTACTGTTAGCGTTGGCCGTGTCGATTATTTGGTGTTTCCGGGCAGTAGAACAACATTGACAGGTGTAGTAGCTGGCACTGAATTTACATTATATGCTAATGGAGTAACCAATGTTACACCATCTGCAAAATTTGATGCTGCCGCACAATCTGGTAATTTCGCCACCGCTGGTCGTCTGACAATGTCAATTGAATATTATACCCCAGAGTAAAAGGAAACCCGCACAATGAGTATGAATGACATGCTTGCAGACATGCTTAAGAAAGCAATTCCACAGGAAGTATTGGAATTGCTTAGTAAAGAGCAGTTGGAAGCCATGGGCGAAAAGATCAATGCATTTGTCATTGACGTTCGCTCTAATTTTCAGGCTATTATTGAACGTCAAGCGGACGATCATACAGCTATTATGAATGAGCTAAGCGCATTGCGTGAGGAGGTATTAAATCATGTCGGAAATAACGGAAGCGTTGGAAACAGTGGCGGAAGCCGTAGTAGAAAACGAGAGCAATCAGCCGAGTGATAACGATGTAGAGATTGCGCGTATTGAAGCTGAAAAAGAGATTACTATCGCGGCAATCGAAGCTGACACGCTCGTAGCTGTAGAAGAAAATTATAATGAGGCCCGCGTTGAAATCGCGGAAGCCGAAACCGCACTGGATAATGAATTATGGCAGACTATAAACCTTTTGCGCTCGACGGTGGAGCAACAGAGCCAACAGATAGCGACGCTTCTAGCTCTACAGACGCCGGTGGTAGTGGTGGACGAGAACCTTTCTTCCTTGGAGGAGAGCCAGACGGAAGCGATCGAGGAGATAGCCGAGACGCTGGAGGAAACGAATTTGACCCCGATATCCACGCCGGAAGAGACAAATTCAACAATGACGGAACATATAGACGCAAGCGCGGACGTAGAAAATCCAATGCAAGCGGTGGCACAAATCGTCGCAGCGCCGGTAATCAGGCTGGTATAGAAAGTCTCGGGCGAATGTTAGGCTTTGTCCACTTGGGCATAGCGGCAGCTACAAAAACGCCAGAGCTAGCTCTTAAAGAGGAAGAGGAAAAGGCCCTAGCGGAAGCTACCGCTAGAGTTATGGAAGAATTTGATATTAGACCTGATCCCAAAGTAGAGGCTGTAGTTGGTCTTATTATGACCGCTGGTAGCGTCTATGGTCCTAAAGTCTATTTTATTCGCGAGAGAAAGAAAGCCGAGAGAGCAGAGCGTGAGCAATCTTAGGGGGCCTACAGAAACTGACAGGACTATCGTATTAGGTAGAACGGGTAGTGGTAAATCTCAATTTGCCGTTGCCCTTCTATCTACACGTAATTTTGATGAGGTCCCTTGGTATATTATCGATTATAAAGGAGAGGATTTAATCGAGGATATATTGGAAGAAACCAAAGGGACTATCAAATCTATCCGAGTAACGGATACTCCCCCTAAAGCTCCCGGCTTGTATTATTTGAAGGTTCGGCCGCTTGTGGACGATGCGGCAATTGAGCTTTTTCTTATGCGCATATATGAACAGGCAAGTAATGGTAAGAAACGCCATGGGGCCGGTATCTTCCTAGATGAAGGTTTTGCGCTTCCACGTAATAGCAAATTCTTTGACATTATTCTTACGCAAGGGCGCTCGCTTGGTATTCAAGTAATATGCTTATATCAGCGACCCGTTCATATGTCGCGTTTTGCTGTTACTCAGGCTTCATTTATCGCAACATTTGCGCTGCAAGATATTCAAGATAAAAAACGAGTAATGGAATATACAGCGCCAGCAAGAGGAGAAAATGGTGAAATAATAACGACATTTAATGACTTGCCGCCCTACCATTGTCTTTGGTATGATGTTGGTCGCGGTCAAACAACTGTCTTACGCCCCGCACCCGACAGACAGACAATTATCAACCGCTTTAAAAACAGGCTCAAACCTGTGAAATCGAGGGCGTTAATCTAATGGATGCTGTTCTACTGACATGGCGGTGGCAGAATATCCTTTCCATTTGGGTAATGGTTATTGCACTGTTCCTACTGATTACAGTTGGGCAGCAAATCATTATGCGACGGGAAGGGCAGAGTGCTGCCGATGCTTAATACCGCTATTTTGAAAAGCCCTAGCAATTGGTTTCTAGTGGCGTTTTCTGTAGTCATTCTTGCCATTGTGGCACATCTTCTAGTTAAGGGTAATAATAATGGGTAATATTCCTAAGTCGCCGCCGAAAACTAGTGCGCAAATGAATATGGAAGCGCGCAACGTTATTCTTGCTACCGGCGTTGATCGTATGCAGCAGATTTATAATAATGCTGTCAATCCTACCAATCAGACTATTCTGAATATCGCTCCACAGAATGTCGGCCTTATTCGTGGCTTTCTTGTCAAGGTCATGGGCACGATTGCCAATACCAATGTTGGCGCGTCGGGCGCGAATATTGTTCGCACCAATTTTGGCGCGTCGAACATGCTGCGTAATATTGTCTTTACGGACGTTAATAATCAGGTGCGCCATCAAACACAGGGTTGGCATCTTAGCATGATCAATAGTGCCAAGCAGCCGATGGTTGTTGGCGGCGCATACGCCCCTAATGTTCCGGTTGGTTATGGTAATAACTATGACGTTATGACCGCCGCAACTCCCGTTGCGCCCGCTGGCACTACGCCCGTTCAATTTTATTACTATGTTCCTATCAGTTATAGTCAGACTGACTTGCGCGGCGCTATGTGGGCTGGTGTTGTCAACGCTGTCGCCCAGCTGCAACTTGAAATTAATCCCAATCCTGTTGTCGCCACCGGGGATGCTGGCCTTGCTGTCTATAGTGGCAACACCGGTGGATGGTCGGGTAATGTCACTATTCAGGTTTGGCAGGACTATATCGATCAAATCCCGATGATGGGTAACGGTAATCCTGTCTTGCCTCAGGAGGATATCCAGACGCTTTACCAGCTTAACAATACGGCCCTTACCGGTCTTGTAGCTGGTCAGGATTATGGGGTTCCGTTTGCCAACTTCCGTAACTTCCTTTCCACGACGCTTGTATATGATAATGGTGGTAGCTTTAACGCTGGCACTGATATTAATTACTTTGCGTTGCAGACGGCGAATAGCTCGAATATCTGGAAATATGGGCCGGAAGAGGCATCGTTCCTTGCGCGTTCTACCTTTATGGCTGATCCGCCGACTGGCTCCTATTATTTCAATCATCGTATCAAGCCTATTTCTACTCAGCAGTTTGGTAACACTCAGATCACGGTTAACCCCATTACTGTAAACGCTAATGCTGCTATTTGGGCTGGCTTTGAATACTTCGCTCAGGCTTCGCAGGTTGTGTTTGCCGGTTCGCTTCCGAGCGGCGGTTAATACTCTACCGGGCGGTGTGGTTAGTAGTCGCTCTACACCGCCCGGACAATTTTGGAGTATCACAATATGGAAGTTGTCGAAACAATCACTCATCCTTGGCGAGAGCCTATTGATTATGTCACCCTTGTCTTTTGGGTTGTCATTTTCTGTGTCGTTGCATTTATTGTTGCCGACATGCTTAGAGTTGTCGTCGCATTCGTCAAAACCGCTGTTACTGAATAGGGCATTTATTTATGAAAATTCTTGGTGTTTCTCTTGGAACGATTTTGCTCGTCGCAGCAGTCGTTTTTATTGTTCGCAAATGGGGTAGCAATATCCCGGTTGTTAAATCGATCAACTAATGAAGCAATCCACCGTAATTTTTGGGACGCTGCTATTCGCTTTCGTAGTGTTCATTACATTGCGGGGGCAGCTTCCGGCATATTTCGATTTGTTCAAGTCGAAAGAGTGAGGCCTCTATAATGCCTATTTTCATTCTCTTTGTTGGCATTATGTTGGTAGTTGTCGGCGTCAATAATAAGATACCTGAATTGACCTCGCTACTAAAGGATGACTTTAAACCGTCCAATGGTAGCCCCCCTTTTCAGGTATGGATATTGGCTATATTCGTCGCGGGGTCGCTTGGTTACATTCGTGCCATGCGCCCCGTAGCGAATGCTTTCCTTGTCCTTATTATTGTCTCTTTGCTTCTTTCCAATAAAGGCTTCTTTGCCCAATTTAATGCCGCGCTTGGTGGCGATAATGGTTTGCCCCTAGGTAAAATTCCCGATGGTTTTTGGAATAAGGACGTTTTGAAATGAATAATGCAGTCGGTCAAATTGTGACTGTCCTTACTGCAATTGTGGGCGTGGCTATTCTTGCGGTCCTTGTTAGCCGCAACAGTCAGACCCCGGCAGTAATCAAGTCTTTCGGCGATGCTTTCAGCGGATCGCTACGCGCTGCCACTGGTCCCGTCATGGGTGGCGGCCTTGGTAGCTATTCGATTGGCTAAGGAGTAGAGCCTATGTTTGATGTTCTCAAATTCATTCGTAGGCCGGATATTAACGAGCAAAATACGGGCCATGAAGCATTCCAGCAGTATAATGGATATGCCTTCGCCGCTTATAACGGTAATGGTGGCTTTACTGTCTTGCGCTCTATGAACGCGACAAATCCCGCAAACATCGCGCCCGGTCCTACTCACAAGCTAAATGACCCTACCGTTACGGGTAACAATAACGTCAACTTGACGCTACAGCCGCTATCGGAAGACAATCAAAATACCCGTAGCTATTAAAGGTGCGATATGGAAAAAATTACAGCATATGTAAAAGCGCACCCTTGGCAGACGGGGGCGATTGTCCTTATCGGGGGCATTATCTTTATTATGATTGTGCGCGGTAGCGGGGGTGGTGGTGGTGGTGAAGCTACCGCATCCGGTCCTAGTGATGCGCAGATCATCGCCGACGCTCAGCTAGAGGCCGCTAAGCTTCAAATTCAAGGACAGGCTCAGATTGCACAAATCGGCGCGGGCGTTCAGCTTAATAGCGACAACAAGGAAGCTGAAATTGCTATGGCCCAAATCGACGCTCAAAAAGCTCTCGGTCTAGGGGCTATAGAGTATGAGAAAGATTTGAATATTGCGGCTATCAATGCTCAACAAGCAAACTACAGTAAAGTCATTGGTTCGCTTGGTAGTATCAAAAAGAAAAACCGTGATGACGTTCTACAGGCGCTTGTAACTGGTCAGCCTTATTATGGTCAGCCTAACCAAAATAGTTTTGGTAGTCAGGTTGGGCAAGCCGCTGGCGGAATTGGTAATCTGATCAAGGGTATTGGTTCTATCTTTAGTGACCAGCGCCTTAAAGAAAACATCGTGCTAGTCGATCAGGACGCGCGCGGGCGTAATATCTATGAATATAACTATCGCGGTAGTAATACGCGCCGACGAGGCTTTATTGCACAAGACTTACTGCAAACCGATCCTGAGGTAACTTTCCGCGATCCTGCTACCGGCTTTATGAAAGTCGATATGTTGGCGCTTAACTAATGGCGTCCAAAGGCGAACGTAACAATAATCCCGGCAACCTAGAAGCGTCCCCTTGGACGCGAGGTCAGCCGGGATATGTTGGTAGCGACGGGCGCTTTGCTATATTCGATACTATGGCCAATGGTATCGCAGCGCAAACGCGCTTGCTTTATGAAAAGTATATATTGAAAGGCTTCGACACTGTAGAAAAAATTATTTGGCGTTATGGTAATGATCCGGGAACGGCTGATGACAACAGCGTTAGAAACTATGTCAAATATGTGGCGCGCCGTCTTGGTATTGGGGTTAACGATACTATAAACGCTTCACAGCTTCCGGCCCTTGGTCAAGCTATGCGCGAATTTGAAACAGGTAAAACCTTTAAAGGAACAATTGGCCCTAGCATTGGTAGCGCGGCCGATATTATCCAGTGGGCCAAAGACGTTATGTCTGGTAAATCCAAGGGTCAATCATGGGGAGAATGGATTGCCCAAAAGGATAAAGAAATGGGTATTCCTTCTCCAGAAGAATTAGGCGCTGGCGCGCGCGATGCTATAGAAGAAAGCTCTCCTATAGCTTTTCTCAAATCCCTATTCAGTGGGGAAATGGCGGGGCGATTTAGCGCCGTCATTATCGGCATTATCCTAGTCGGACTAGCTATTGCCGCTTTTGTCTTTTTGTCCGAAACGAAAACCGTTCAATCTGTAGCAGCAAAGGTAGGTTAATATTATGGATGATTTTGCGAAATTTCTCGCCAAGTATGCGGGTGAAGCCCTTGCCATCGGTGAGGCTCTTAATACCGTTATCGGTGGTTTGGCGCTTTCGCCCCGCGATCAGGCGAAAGTGCAAGAGGTAATCGACAAGCTACAAGCTATTGGTGATAATGTTGCTGGATATAAACCTGTCAAGGTGACGATCAAAAAGGCTGACATTGAGGCAGCGGTTGCGGCTCAGCTTCCTAAGCTCATTGATGATGCTGTAACGAAAGCTGTTACCGACGCGCTTGCTGCTAAGGCGGCTGAGGATGCGGCTAATGCGTCGGCTTAAAGCCTTCGCTCTGGCGAGCGTTTCGGCGCTCGCTCTAGCCGCTTGCGCTCATGTCGCAGACTATGAGCTTTGCGACACGCCCAATTGTGGCGATGACGTAATCATTGAAGTGGAGTAATCCATATGTGGAAATATAGACAGCGAACGGGCGAGCTTTCCAAAGATGGTCGCTTTGTTTCGGCTGGCTATAGCGGGAAAGGGAGGGGGAAAAATAACCCCTCCCTAGAAGGGGTGCGAATGGTCGGGCCAATCCCTACAGGTAAATATATCATCGGGAAGCCCTACGCCAGTAAACGTGTTGGACCTTATTCTATCCCGCTAGAGCCTGTGGATAATAAAATGGGCGATGACACACACGAGCGAACAGGGCGTGGAGCATTCCGTATGCATGGTGACAGTATCAGCCGCCCCGGCGATGCCAGCAATGGTTGTATAATCATGCCGCGCAAAATCCGCGAAATGGTCGGGCGGTGTGTTGGTGAAATCCTAGAGGTAGTGGAGTAAAAATATATGCGGGGGTCGCAAGCTTCGCCTAAGGTCGTCCCTATTTGGACGCGCCGCGAAAAGGAGCATGTCATGTCAACTCTAGCGGATCATAAAACTGCTATTGAGCAGTTGCAAAAGAATGATCAAGATATTGCCGAAATAACAACTATCGTTAAGAAAATTTGGCGAGCCGTCAAAGTGGGCGGCCCCACAGTGCTCGCCTTTCTCGTAGGCGGCGGGTATGTTGGCGAGGACGTAGCCAACGCGCTTAAGGCTGTCTTTGGTATGTAAGCTATCAGCATACCGCCGGTTTACTCGCTGCGGGACGAGCAAAGAAAAGGGGCGCTAGGTGATTTACCTAGCGCCCCTTAGTTTTGCGCCTAGACCAGATTAGGCGCTAGGAAGGGCCAGCTTTTTGGGCGGCATGGGAAGGGCCTGAATTTCGGCCTTAACCTCGTCAACGCCCGCACTACCCTGATTGAGTAGATCACGAACGCTAAAGGTATAGGACGTTGCGGCCTTTTCGTCATACTTGGCGTAAATGTCAAAAGCGATTTTCACGCTCTGAACATCTTCAAATGCAGCCAATGCTCCGAGAACCATATCGGTAGCATATTCAGGAAGGTAGCATACAGCCGACTGGATAGTAACGCCGGTGTCGCTGTTGGTCCCTTCAAACTGCCCCTTGAGGCCGAATGCGGTTTCGCCGGCGCGATCACCTTCCTTAATCTTATAAGGATGGGGTGCGTAGGCAATGCCCACAAATCGCGCAAGGTGATGTTCAGCAACCTGATCGTCAAGGACAAGTTTCAGAATGCTTGCCTTGTCCCACCCAAGCCCCTTAAGCGACAATTTCTTGTCAAGGGACTGGCCGGGGGCTGCGGTAGTTTCTTTGTTAGCCATGCGGGTATCCTTTCTATGGATAGACTAGATTAGAGCGAGAAACCTTCTTCCGCGACGGAAGCGGGGTTTTTAAAACGGGTCTGGAGCTTGGTAAGCTCGCCCTCAAGCGCCGCGAAAATCTTGGCAACCTGTTCCTCGCTATATTCATAGTTGGTCTTGCTCGACAGACCGCCAATGTTGGCAATCGCGTCAAGAGCCTTGTTGGTGCGGCTAACCGCAAGGCGCTTAAACTTGTCGGCCTTGGTTTCGGTCGTCGCTTCATTCTTCTTTTCGTCTGCCATTTTCATTACCTTTCAATCGTGCGGCGATATTGCCGTTGACGGTTATGGAATATGTATTGGAGCGCGTCAAGAGCTAAATACGAAAAAGAATGATTTGTGCCGATCCGGGGCTTGGCTTATAAAGAGCTTGTGCCGTCGCCCGTCCCGACAGTCGATTGACCGCACCTGATGCCATCCCCTTTTCCCCGGATGGCTTGGCCCGGAAGGGTCGCGTTAGGCCCCCTCGCCCGGAAGTCGGTGAGGGGGCCTTTCACGTTTCCGGGATCGAAAGGTTCCATGATCGGTATCGAATTATTTTTGCTATATAGTGATTTTATTGTTGACAGTAAGGGAGGCTTTATATAGAAGGGTGTTGTCGGAACGGAAAGGGATTATATATGAAAAAGACATTTGAAATTTGGGAAGATGAAAAATCTACCCGCCTTGTCGAATTTGATATTGAGGGGCGTGTCCTTGATATTAAAGAGCAAGATAAGCCTAATCGTTGGCTCCTAACTGTCATCATTGAATATTTCATGGGATCAAGCTTTTCTATTAGAAAGGTTCGCTAATGGAATACACATTCTATATGTTCCTTAACGAAATGTCACAATGGGCGCTTCTGTTGTTTATATGGCTGTATGCTTGGGAGAAGGGGAAACGTCGTGGTAGGTAGAAAGCTAAAGCGACAGAGTGATATTAACTTCTGTATATTCGTTGACCAGCCGTTTGCAGGGCCAACTACCTATAATTGGCAGAGTAGGGAAGGGGTTATGCAAGAATTTTATAGGTTGGTTCCTCTCTTTCCTGACTGCCCGATTGTAGTTTTGGATTTGACTACCTATAAGGTGGTGTTTGATAATGGGGTGAGGTATGAATAAATGGGATAGATTTAGTATGTATATCCCCCACATTCTTTTGATTGGGGCTTATGCATTTGCCATTTTCTATATAATTAAGTATTGGGATTTTTTCTTCTAAGAGGATATTGAAATGAAAGAACGCAAATTTATTCGTGGCGTCAAAGGGGCGCGTATGAGTGGGACTAAGACGGCGTTTAGGAATTGGCGAAAACATCATGATTACGGCTCTATGACACAACTACCTTTGACCTATAAGCGCTGTATGTTTTGGTGGCATAAAGATTTTCAAAGCGCGCAATTCCGTAAACATTTAAGCTTTAGTCAAGAGTTTAGGGAGTTTTGCCTTAATACAGCAAATCAATAAACATAGCTCACAATAACAATGTTCAAAATAGGCAAGATGTTAATGGATGAATTAATTAGTAGCTAACTAATTGCTTCCTCTGTCAGAAACCCTTTTGTTTGGCATGCCATTGTCACCCTTGATGCATTTGTGCATGTTATGTAGAAAGTGTATGGATGTCTCTAAAACATATATACATATATGTGAATATTAATTAGTTGCCAAGTAATTCTTTCCTCTATCAGAAACCTTTTTGTCTGGCTTGCCATTCTCACCGTTCATGCATTTTTCCATATTATTTGTTAAGTGTATACATAGCAATGCATATATAGGGTCGTTACCCCATACCATAAATGAAAAGTAAAACTATATATGGTGTTATGCAGATCTTTCCCACCCCCAATTGCCTTATATTTATCAGATTTAAGACCCTGAAACAATGAACAAAAGCAAGTCAAACTTCTAAACAACTGTGGCAAGCTCATTACCCAAGCAACTCCTAATCCCCCCTATAACCATAAAGGAATTTTCCATTTACGTGGGCTTCCAAATGATAGCTCTTAGAAATGTAATATCCAAGAAGTGTATGTGGTACTATCCGGGTCTTTCTTCACTGTCTCCTGGTCCTTGGTTCACTTAGATTTTTTTTGTTTTATTATTTCAAGGATTATGCTTCCCAAAAAGAGACCAAAAGAGAAAAATGTTCTATCTACTATCTAGGGCCATTGACAGTATAGGAAGTGGATATAGCTTATACGTAAGCTATGACAGTAACTTTATCACGTCAATATGTTTTTTTGATGGTGGATGGTACCATTATATTAAAGTAAACTCAGAGGAATTTACAACTGTGTTAGGAATACTCACAAAAACTCGCTATACAACCCTATACACAAAGGACACATCAAGAAGACGCTGAATCTTCTAGCCCTTCAACAAAGACAAAAGAGAAGAATTGTTTGTATCTACATTACAAAGGAATTTAGCCCACTCTATCACCCTATCTGGAGCAAAATCTCTAATCCTCTCTAGAATACTGGCCTCTTTCTTGATAATGTTCCTGTTCTTCTCTCCCCAGATAGCCCATAGAGTGGCATGGAGGATAAGCCACCAGATCCGCCTGTCTCCCTTGAGGGGCCACTTCCTATGCCACTGCTTTAAAAGCTGCTGACAGTGATTGTGGGTTGCAGTCCACACTGAGTTCTGTTGAGGACATGCAGCCAAACATCTTGGCCAAAGCGGCAACCGATAAAGAAATGGTCAATATTCTCCTCCTCCTCCTCCTCCCCACACAGGCAACATAGGGTGTGGATTTCCTCCAAAAGAGTAGCTAGTCTGTCAGAAGTTGGGAGGCTGCCGTGGGAGATTCTCTATGACAACTCCTGGACTTTAAGAGGGCTTCTAGGTTTCCATACTTGTCTTGCCAGAGGATAGTGCAGTCTGTTATCTGCAATCACTTGATACACCGATCTGACTGAGAAGAGACCCTTGTCATCCCATCTCCACTGCCATTCATCTGCCTTTGCTGCATCAGGCGAGTGTTGTTGCAGCATAGGGCAAAGTCCCCGAGGTGGTCTATCTCTTCTTCCCGCAAATGTCTTTTAAAAGGTGGACTCCAACTGCCTTCTGAAGTTTGCCGATCTAATAGTTGCACTGCCAAAGGCTCCATGGAGACTGTAAAAAGCTGAGGAAAGAACACTTCTAGTGGATGGTCAGTGCATCATCTGCCCTTCCAGAACCGATGTTTAAGGCTACTGCCCAAGCTCACTCTAACTCCTATTATGACAATGTCGTTGCACTTCAGTATGGCCCTCCATAGGTGAGAGATGATGCTGGGGTGGGTTAGACAGATCCCAAATCCTTGCTGTATTCTAGTACTTCTGAGTGATGACTGTAGTCCATAGTACCCCATTCTTTGTACCAATTCTCCAGAGCCATTTGCTCAATAGGGCCAAGTTGAAGTCCTTGATGTTCTTTAAGCCCAGCCTTCTCATATGCTTACTGTTACAAGCTCTTCCCCATGCAATGTCATTATCGCATCAATATGTTGAAATTTAAAAATGAGGTAATGAAATCTCCATATGTGCCAACCTTCAAACTCTTTAACCCATTCGAAAATTTTAAGCACCACAGCACCAAACAATTACCTAATCAGCAGTGTTTTCATGCTTTAATATCAATCTTCCTCTTTCATCATTGTACCCTGAAATTTTTGGTTCCATGTCACCTTGCAATTCTCTCATTGTTTCTCACCTGATGTTTCCTTTGTTGTGGATTATTACATTGTCTTTTGTACAGAGTGTTCTGGAGGGTTACAATGGTACAATTATGGCCTATGGGCAGACTGGTACAGGAAAGACTTTTACTCTTGGGAGACTGGGCGAGGAAGATACCGCCGCCCGGGGAATTATGGTCCGTTCTATGGAGGATATCCTTGCAGATATTTCTCCAGAGAGTGATTCTCTATCTGTCTCTTACCTACAGGTTGTTCAGCTCCCCTGACAGCATGTGCTGCCAAATATTGTGTTGCTTGTAACAAATCTCATAACATGCAACCATATTATTTGAATCTAAAACATATTATGTACTGTTGAAATTCAAGCCCAAGTTTAAGTTTTTAAATTGGCTTATCCTTTTTACTTAAAATCATCTACAGCTTTACATGGAAACCATCCAAGATCTTCTTGTTCCTGCGAATGATAACATTGCCATAGTTGAAGATCCAAAAACAGGGGATGTTTCAGTACCAGGAGCAACACTTGTTGAAGTTAGAGATCACAGGAGCTTTGTGGATCTTCTCAGGTTGGGGGAAGCTCATCGGTTTGCTGCAAATACAAAGCTAAATACAGAATCTTCTCGTAGCCATGCTATTCTCATGGTAATTGTGCCATGATGATTATAGCTCATGAGGTGGTGTCAATGTTGGGTTGATTACTGATTTTGTTTACATGTAAATTTCCTTGTGGTGCAGGTTCATGTTAGGAGGTCTGTCAAGGGTAGGCATGACAGGGAAATATCTATTTCATCTGTTGAAAATGGCAATGCCTCTCCAATGGTTAAATCTTTAAGGCCTCCAATTGTTAGAAAAAGCAAGCTTGTAGTTGTAGATCTTGCGGGCTCTGAACGAATAGATAAGTCAGGTATCAATCCGCACCATGATGGTTGTCATTATTGCTATTATTAAAGTTTCTGTGCTCATAGCTTTCTATTTAGTAGGCTGATTTTATTACTAAACTTCATGTATGATGCTAGCTAGCTAAGTATCTCTTGTATCCCTTTCCTTTCCCCTGTCAATCTCTCATTGCACATGACCTCGAAGCAGTATATACCAGTAACTGCGACATTACAGTGTTACAACAGCAAGGTTATCTGTATCTCCAAAAGATTTATGGGCCAATGTTGACAACTTCCTTTTCATGATATCTGCCAGTGATGTGGCTTGGCTGGTGCAGTCCACTGAATGCATGTCCAGGACTATATAGTCTTTGCTAGACTGCTCTTGTAATGCACTTCCCTGGAAAAGGACATGCTCATCTGTTTACATATTCATTGAAAGATGTCAGCTAGTTGTGTTTTGTTCTTGTTATTGGTTCCAAACAGTCTTGAAGTTTAGAGGATTATAGTAGAATAAACTATGTTTGATCTATTGTTTATTTTTTTGTCAAGAACCTGGGATATATGACCAATTAATTAGAAAAGACAAATAGAGGTGGCGCTTCCAAAGATGTGAGGCGAGTTATCTCATAGCAGACAAAAACAGACCAATTACAATAGGAACCACATTGTGCAGGCCATACAGCCACAAAATATGAGCTTTCATCTTCAGAAAGATGACAGGAAGGAAAAAAAAGGAATAGTGCTGACTTGCCCTATGCCCAGAGAAAACCATCAAAGCTGCAGTCCAGGCAACTCAAAACTACAAACAGGGACGGTCAGAAGTACGTCAACTAAAATCTCTCATGAGGCCAATTTTAAGAAATTAACTTGGACTATTCTCATCTGCCTACTACTAATAATTTGCCTGAATGATCAGAGACTGTGTCAATATGTTGGATGCTTGTGCCATGCCCATCTGATCCGACTCAAGTGGAAAGCAGCTTGGATGGATTTTTTAGAAGTCTTATTTTGGCAGTTTTAGTGATCCAATTTTTGATTGTTGATTTTTCATGTGCACACTAAAACCCTGGCCAATTTGGATGCTCCATTGCTCTTTGGCAACTGAAGGTAGCATTGGGATTGGACTGGTCTGAGGTTGAAACCTTGTGGATAAGTCAGAATAAGTTTCTATTGCATAAAGGTCATTGTACGGTCAGACTATTACATTTTGAAGGTCGATGCATATTTACTATAGTGCATTTGAAAGTCGATGCATGCTTACTGTAGTACATACTAAGGTCAATGCTAGTGTGTATGGGTACTCACTAAGGTTGACGCGAGTGTGTATAAGCTTTTCATAAAGGTCAATGCTTGTTGCATATCTAGGCAGAGGCAAGTCGGTGCACATTCATGTGTTATGCATAAAGGTCGATGCACATCTTCCCTTAGCCTTACTAAGGTCGATGCAAATCTTCCCTTAGCCTAACTAAGGTCGATGCACATCCTCTCTTAGTCTTACTAAAGTCGATACACATCTTATCTTAGTCTTACTAAGGTCGATGCACATCTGCTTTAATGATACACAAGGTCGGAGCACATTGTGTTTGATAGTGCATTGGGTCTACGAACATACAAGTCTATGCATACTCAAGGTCTGTGCATATTTGCATCTTCCCTTCTAAGGTCAAAACACATTGTGCATCTTGCCTTCTATAGTCTGTGAACATTTTCATCCTGCATAACTAAGATTGAAGCATCGTTTCTGTAGTCAGTGCACATGAAGGCATCAGGTCAGAACACTTTTCTATAGTGGTCGGAACACATGTCCATTATTGCATGCAAAGGTCGATGCTAGTGGTCTGCATTTCATGCCTAAGGTCTATGCATCTCCATGTGCTGCAGCATGCAGGTCTACCTGACTTGATACTCCTTTTAAATACCTATAATGACATGGTTGATAATTGACTTTTATGTTATCTTTGGTAGAAACTTAAAGTTCCTAGGAATTCGTTCAAACACTTGAAGTGCAAAACGCATCGAGGCTTAAAGTGGGCCACGTGGGCTCGTTAGCTTATTCCTTCAAGACATGTGATCCTAGGATAGTTAGTGGCACGTGATCCAAGGTGGTCCTTCGATTAGAATTATCTAGCTACGTGGATAGCGTACCCTCACCTCCTGACACGTGGACTTCCAGCAGAGCACTTCATTTCAATTTTCCCTGGGCGAGAATGTGTCTCCCACGCGCATTTTGCGAGCCTATAAATACAAGCCCAGCCGCTCAATCAAAAAAAGCTACACTTGGAGTTTTAGTAGAACAGCCCTAAACCAATCCAATTGGAACTCAAATGGGCTCAATCTTGTCCCAAATCGTAGGCCCATGATATGAGCCCATTTCCCCTTTCAATCCCCGCATAAACCATAACCCTAGCTGTCAAATTTTTGAAGATTAGCTCGTTGAAGCGGTTTAGCGCGAGTATCGCATGGAGATATCTTCCTGTCGATCCCCAAGCCCA
The DNA here is from genome assembly GCA_024336825.1 of Amorphophallus titanum. Classification (NCBI taxonomy): domain Eukaryota; kingdom Viridiplantae; phylum Streptophyta; class Magnoliopsida; order Alismatales; family Araceae; genus Amorphophallus; species Amorphophallus titanum. Next base: position 278,890 of record JANBPO010002351.1, read on the forward strand.
CACACGTCTCTTCATTCGACCCTAGCCCTATATATTGACGCCTAAAACTCCCAAGAACTCCATTTTGCCATAGCAGTTGCCAGTGTGCACGAACAAGAGCGTGGGATGGCGAGGAAAGTGAGGATTTTGTTCTATGATTTCGCAGCATCTTCTTCCTTTCCACCCATCTAAGGTATAGAAATCCTGCTAGGGCTAATGCAGGACCCAATGCTGCTTGGGTCCCTGCAGGGTCAAAATAATTTCATTCTTGCAGGTGTGCCTTGGAGAAAAGAGAAGAGGGTCATTGAACCAAGGCACCTGTAAAGACTCCACTTTGGAGCATTTAAGGTAAATTCTGTAATAAACTTGACTTTACTCTCTTAGATTAAATTTGCAAGTTATGCTAGCTCATTTGTGCTTCATGCATAGTTGTTTAGGTTAATTACACATTTTTTACATTTAATCAAAAATCTAAAAGGACAGAACCATCACTCAGTTCGCAGAGCCTGTAATTTTCGTTCAGAGCATTGGATGGTTATGGAATTCTAGTATATCGAATATCTTCTAGTTCTCTTCACAACGGCGCTAATCTTGTCTTGATCTGAGGTTGTGGCTGGGTGTACTGGCCATTCTCGTCAGAGTGTGCAAATCTAACCTGAAGCAGAGCTGCGAGACAGCCTTGGGAATTAATTCCCAAGACATCGCCCGCCTCCTCTCCGATGACCGCTGCTCCCGGGGATCGACCCGGGACATTCCAGGAGCGCCCCCATCTATCACTGCAGTCGGGAACCTCTCCGGACATTACCGTACCAGCAGCGGGTCCCACGTGCTGTCCTGCGGGCCCGAGTGAACATTGCTGAACCGGTCGACTGCATCCACCCGAGCACCACCGATTGCTGCCCGCCAACCCGAGATTCGTGCTCTCGGACCCTACATATAGCCTATTACCTCCCTGCATGGAGTGGGATGTAGAATGAATGTTGTAATTTAATATTCACTGTTGTACCGGGAGTCACAGATCTCGGCCGAGAAGTCTTCCCCCCGCCCCGAGCATGGAGGTACACCCGCCCCCTCTATTTGTCGCTTTGCTATCTAGTATATACTCTAGAAGCCACTGCATGTGAGTAGGTTACTATCCTAGCCTTATCTTATTGTGTCACCGCTGTGAGTTGAGAGAGCGCGACCTGTCCCATGACTCGTTCCGAGCACGAGAGTAAGCTGACCACTTGAGACTCAAAGCCAGTTTCTCAACAGTGCCGATCGACGTGTTTCCCTCGCTGGGGATGACTGTGAGTGAGTACTTCTACTTGGGGCATGTTCACCTCTTCAGGAACCTGGTTAGGTGTTGATCCTTGTCTGTCATTGCTGGATGCATCGTCTAAAGAGTCACGTCGTCACTTAGAGTCTCAGTTTCTAGTCGAGTCCCATAGTCGTCCCGCATCAAATTGGTATCAGAGCTAGGTTGAGTCTAGGGTAGTCATTTTCAAAAAAAAAGTGTTTTAAAATTACATTCGTCCATCCATATAGGTCTAGAGGGTCACCCCTTAACTCCCTCTAGGCCCCTTGTATGATCACTCGTGGAGGTGCCCAGTACCATCGCCCTGAGACTATGGGTGAACCCCGAGGTGCCAGCACGGGGGGCCACTCTCCGGAGGACTTGATGCTCCAACTCATGGAGCGCATGGACAGGTCTGAGCAAACTCTTAGGGAGCATAACGAGCATATGGAGAGCCAATTCAAGGCCATAGAGGATCGTGCCGAGGCTTCTGACTGATCCGTCCAAGGTCTGGTTGGAATGATAGAGAGTGTTGAGAGAACCTCTCGCCGGGACCTACACGGCATTCTTCCGACCCCTCAGGCACCTACTGCCCAACCCGCACCCGCGGCCCAGCCCGCACCACATAGGGCTGAAGAGCAATGGCCACATGCCCTCCATTTTGAGGACTACGAGTTCAACAACGAGTACGAGGGAAATGGCCGACGCTGGCATGGTCACCGGCCACAAAGGGATGATGAGGATGAGCAGATCCTCAAGACCGTTCATGATGAACCTCCCACATTTGATGGGTCCAAGTCTTTGGATCCCAAGGTCTACCTTGATTGGGAGTTCAGCATGGATCGATATTTTGAGTGGTTCGAGATGACAGACCACCGAAGGGTTAGGTACTCCAAAATGAAGTTGATGGGGCAAGCTCAAATGTACTGGAGCAATGTGGAGAGTTTGGTCTTCCAACGCCATGAGCCTCCAGTAGGTTCTTGGGATGAGATGAAGGAAAAAGGTGTGTTCTTATACATGGTTTCATTGTTTATTTCTATTATGAATTTGATACTACACTCACCTTGGTTCTAATCCGTATCTTTCATTGGTGTTTGTTGATTTTGCAAGGGTAATCAAGCTAAGAAGAACTCTCTTCATCGGCCGGCCAATAGAAAGAGAAGGTGAACACTCATAATCCCCACTTTTCAAAGGTTTTTATTCATGATCCCTCCTTGCTTTATTGTTGTATTCTTTGAGATAACCCCTCTGGCGATTACACTCCCCTTAGCATCTTACGCATGCTCCCTTTATTCTCTTTCTCTCCTTTTCCCATGCTTTTCTAAGCTTCTTCTTATTAATTCATTATCTTTCCTAAGTGGATTTTTCTTAGATCTACACCGATGTGATTGGAGTAACTGGCAGTCAGGTGCCGGGGGCACCGCTACGACTGAGGCAACTGAGTAGCCGGGCACAGCGGGCCGTAATGTGGCTGACAGTCAGGTGCCCGGGGCACCATTGTGACTGAGGTTACTGAGTGGTCAGGCATCGCGAGCCCCGACATGACTGGAGTAGCTGGCAGTTGGGTGCCAAGGGCACCGTTGTGACTGAAGGAGCTGAGTAGTCGAGCGCCGCAGGCCCCGACATGACTGGAGTAGCTGACAGTCAGGTGCCGAGGCACTGTTGTGACTGAAGTAGCTGAGTGGTCGGGTGTCGCGGGCCCTGACGTGACTGGAGTAGCTCGCAGTCGGGTGCTGAGGGCATCGTTGTGACTGAAGGAGCTGAGTGGTCAGGAGCCGCGGGCCCCGACGTGACTGGAGTAGGTGGAAGTCGGGTGCCAAGGGTACCATTGTGACTAAAGGAGCTGAGTGGTCAGGCGTTGCGGGTCCCGACGTGACTGGAGTAGCTGGCAGTCGGGTGCCAAGGGCACCGTTATGACTGAGGGAGCTACGTGTGTGCAGGAAGAAGCTGAGACCCGAGTAGGGGTACATGTATTCAACTGGTTTCATGCTGCATGAGAGCCACGTGGGCTTTACAAATGGGCCGAGGGGGCCAAAGTACAATAGGCGCAAGCCGCGGGACAATTCCAATGCGTGGGTCGGTCCCCGGGTCAATGCGTAACAAGGCGTATATCCGCGTGTTTTACAGAGACTTTCCTCGGGGAGCTAGGGGTAGGCCTGAGTCGCTGAGGAAGGGCTAGACAAGATGGCAGGGACGGACTGCAACGGGCACCTGAGGGAGGCCAGACGTAGCTCAAAAATGAGCGGTCGGGTACGGGGTCTCGGAGGGTGAGTGTCATCATGCTGGGGTGTCGAGGCCGGCCCCAGGAAATATTACTCCCAGGCCAGTGGTCCGACTAACTCGAATCGTCAGTCCGAGCCGTCGATGGCCAGTTCGGGGCTAGCGATAGGCACGCAGTTCTGTGATAGAAGTAGGTGCGGCATCATGGTGTATGCGTAGCCACCAAGGGTTGTCATACGCGGGCAGACCCAGAGTACAGGTGTATTTGCCATTATCATAACTCCTTATGTGCGATGGGAGTGGACATGTATGCAATGGCTAGACGCCACGTGAGGGGAGTACGTGTGACATACCCTCGGTGTGTACAAGCCGATCAACAAGCCAACCACGCTTGCACTTAGCTCCTCGCGTCCTCGACCCTTGCTGGATGCCTGCAGAAGTCCGAGGGTGTAGTAGTTAGGTCGTAGGTTCTTCTCCTTTCTCTTTTTAAGCCCTTAGGGGGTTTTATAGGGGAAGGTGAAGAGTCATAGAAGGGTTTAGGCGGACCAAGTTGAGGGCTAAACTTGGTCTGGGTAAACCTTTTAAATTTCTAAAATTTTTAAGTTTTTCTATATATATAAAGCTAACTTTTTCTCTCTTCCCATCTCTCATTTCTCTCTTCCCTCCCTCTCTCTTCTCACGCTCTCTCCTCTCTCCCTCTCTTCTCTGGCGACCAACGGAGGCGGATAGGGGCGAGGCAGCGAGGATCGTGGGGCGTGGAGTGTCGAGGATAGAGCGAGGATCGCGATGGTGGAGGCAGTTCGTGGGATCACAAGCCGGTGAGGGTTTAACGGTGTTTTCTTCGTGGATCGGCGTCCACGGCGCGTGAAATCTTCGGTGGAGGTAGGGGGATGGAACCTTGACTCGTACACTTCCTTTCCCACGAGTTTTGTAGGCCGTGGTGAACCGAGCGGGCTCATTTGGACGTTTTGGGAAAAATTTCATGTTTGGGGGGTGTGACGGCTTTCGACCGATTCGAGGCCCGGTCGAGGTTTTGATTGTGTTTTGGGGTTGTGGGAATGTCCGAGGATGAGTTCCCCTTGTTTTCACCTTCGCCTGGGGGCGAATGGGGCCTGGAACGGCGTTTTGGGGCCGTCCCCGCCGTTCTCGATTTTTCAGCATGAAAATGGTCCTAATAGGAGCCATTTTCGTGGCGCGGTCTCGCGACAGACTACTTATTCTTGTGAGCGGTCAGAGCAAGACCGTCCCAGCTAGTTAGATGGCTATAGGCAGACCGCCTATGGTTAAGCGACCATCTGGAGTCCGTTTCGTGGTTACTATATTGTCGGCAGGTTTAACGGTCCATTGTATGACCGTTTTACTCTTAGGCAGCCATTAGGCTGACCATTTTCCTCCATGGAGTTGGCGTGACTCCCGAGGCATTTTTGACTGTGAGATTTGATCATTGTACAGTTTCAGGTCTAAGCGATCATGGGATGGTCGTTTGGCCCCTTCGCCCAATCCCAAGTGGACCGTTTGGGTTTCCTACGGTCCTGACAGGACCGTTTGGCTTTTGTGTCGTGGGGTGGCTGAGCGGCCCAGGAGGACCCCTTATCTCCTCAAGTGGTCTATCGTTGGACCATGTAGGTCTTGAACGGCCTAAGGATGACCGTTCCGTTTTCTCGTCAGTCCAGAGTTGAGCGGTCCCATGGGAGACCATTCACGTATGAAGCGGTCCAAAGAGGACCGTGTATGTCTCACGCGGTCACAGGATGACCGTGTATGGTTGTTGTGGGGAGGTTAGTGGGTGACCGTCCCATATTATCAAACGGCCTGTGGAGAACCGTTTGAGTATTGAGATGGTCCAGCTACCGACCATTTACCCAGGGACGGCCCAGGGAGGGCCGTGCATTAGCGTATCTCCGGTCGACTCAGTTGTGACCCAGTGGTTGACTTTCAGTCTCGTGGATGCCCCGGACACTGTGAGTTCTGTGTTCGTGTTGTGGGGTGTCCGGAAGTTCTGTGTCACCATAGTTTCAGACTTAGGGATTAGGCCAGATTGACGGCATTGTGCTGTTATGTGTGACAGTCTTGACTCGAGTCTTGTGACTCAAGGACCATTGGATTATTAGGTCTAGTGGGCTATCCAAAGTTGGGTGGCTCTAAGCCACCTGTTACTCTGTGTTACTAGCGATGGGTGCGTGCGTGATTTTCAGTGTTCACGTTTAGTGAGCCCCCACTAGTCGTAACTTTCCTATGCATGCGGGTGTGGACCCACTTGGGAGTGGTGGAGAGCGTGACCTGAGTGAGACAATTTTTAGGCTGGTTACCGTAGGACCCCTTGCCTTTGCAGCCTGAGTCTGGCTGGGGGGAAAACTAGCTAGAGGACCCGACCTAGAGCCCCTGCATCCCACGCCCTGGCCACCCCTCCTACTGCAACTCAAGCCCGCCCTCCACAGCTCCAAGCATCCACGGCACCCCGGTGATGCCCCGTCTTCACTACGCCCTCCCGTGGACCGAGGAGGCCTCGCTGCTGTCCCTGCAACCAGCCTGTAGCCGAAGTCAAGTTTGCAGAGGCTGCCCCGGCATCCACGGTGCAAACCAGCCGAAGCTTCCTTCTGTGGAGTTGTACTTCATCGAGTCAGCTTCATTCCAGATATGGTCCCATGGTGATCTGACCTCAGCACCATTCGAGCCACCTGTTCTCGTGCAACTGCACCCAACTCAGGTCTGAACCTAAGCTCCACTTGGTAGTAGCTCCACAGCCCGCCCCTGCGTGATTCAGCCAGAGCTCTCTTCACGAGTGTTCTGCTTCTCTGGAGTGCCGACGCGCCCGAGGTGCCCACCTACTTTCGACATCGTCTCTGTCCATGGCGTCCGATCACCCACTAGCGCGCTAGACCTGGATCCCCTATTCACCCCAGGACGAGCTGCTGTCAAGTTGGCCCCGACACCCCTTCTTTCTGTCCATTTTAGGTCTTGGCGTCTTCATTAAAGTTGCATATCTCGATGAAAAGAAACCAACGCAAGTGGTTTCGTCATGTTCTGAAGTTGGCACTGGGATTTCTACTTTGTTCTTTGACGTCCTGTCCTGCTGCTCACCCAAAAATTAGACGCCGGCCGTCCCTGCGACCATGCCCAGTGAGTTGATCAGACGGCTGCCCCCTTCTGAGACCTCGTAGACCTCCTAGTCAGAAACACCCCCAGCCTGGTCCCGCCGCGATTGGAGCTCGGCAGCGCTCGTACCAGTCGTCGCACCACTTTTGCGCTGACCAGTCCAGTCGATCAGAACCACGCTGGCCTGCTGCTACGACCGCCGCTCCCACCCAGCACCGTCAACTCGACACCAGACTTTCAGGCATCTGTCAGCATCCTTCGATCTTCATCCAAGAGGTGGCTGCATCTTGAGTGGCCGCTACAGCTTGGCACACGGTCGTTAGCTTGCTTCCCCTCCCCGCGATCCCCCCTCCTGCACGAGGGTAGTAGTGTGATTGGTCGCCCCCACCCCGTGAACCCCCCTCCCTGCGTGGAGAGTAGTGCATGTATTAGCAGGGACGTCACCAAGCTTCCTCGATGCAGTGTGTCTGTCGGGTGCGCACGCTCCCCGGCTCGCCATCGTCTCCGACCGGAGTCGATCCTTCGGACGGCTAGGTACGTGCGTGCGCCACTCCACCTGCTTGCTTAGTATTAGCTCCGACTGCCACGCCGCGTGAGGAGTGCCCGACCCAAATTTCCACGATATGAGAGATCTTGCTACCGGTGAGCGAGTGCACACCAGAACCGATCCCCTCGGTATCGGTCCGCCCGGTTGAAACCGGTGCCCACTACTTGTCCCCGGGTGGCTCGCCACCACCCTCCGCGCTACACGGACCGTGTCCGACCCCGTCGTGAGCCACAACTCACCGAACCGTCACTACGTGCCCCGAGTGGAGTTCATCGCGTGCATGATTGTTAGCTTCGTCGCTGGACGACTTGTGCTTTGTTGACTGCTGGCTTAGGGTCCCGCGTCTCGACCGGGTTCGTCCCGTGTTAGATTTGGTATCAGAGCAAGGTTTTCAACTTGCCCTAGCTAGTCGAGTCCTAGGCCTTGGCCATCCTTGCTTGTGAGTCTGTTTCACCCACCATCCCACTCCCCTTTATGGCCACCCGTAGTGGTGCCCCTTATCAGCCTTTAGGTCAGTCCGCCATGACTAGTTCCAACGTGTGCTTGAGCGAGTGCCGCTTAGATCTTGCTCGTTGCAACTCCTCTAAATCTTAACTACAAGTGATCTAAGTTCTTTTTCGCTAAAATTTTTCAAGGGGTGATCTATTCAACCCCTCCCCTTCTTGATCACCACACTCACACTCTGTGTTTATCACAGTCGAACTCCATGCTACCCAGCAACCAGTCGAAGCCACGGCCATGGCTGCAACGACTGCAAGCCATCAACAACACAAACTCCAGGTTATGTCCCTTGGCAGTAGCATGCTACGGACGATAGCCACGAGGTTCCCAGGTCAAAAAAAAGAGAGTCAATCAAAATGGGGTTAAAAAATAGAGATACGCTGGCGGACCCAGTCGTTTCCCTCCTCCACGAGGAGACGACTGGGGGAAAAAATTACCATCAACCCAGCTGAGGTGAAAACTCGCAAGGGCATCTCAGGCAAAATCGGGTGACCCCTCGGTATGAAAATCTACAAGGGCGTACCAGAAAAAGCTAAAGAGGGCTAGCTCTGGCGAAAACCCGCAAGGGCGGTAGAGCTAGTAAAGAGAAAAATAAAAAAATCCTCTCCTTCTCTGCTCCTCACCAACGAGGGTCATCGACCTCAACATTCTGTCAACGGCGACCTCAGCATCACTTCGCAGTGATGGTGACCATCAAACTCTCCAGGGCCAGACAATGCCCACTCTAGCATCACCAGTCGGTCACCTGCCTTAGTGTCCAGTTCCCAGTCCCAACATCATGGCTTCAATGCCTTTACAGGCCAGCCATGCCAGTTCCAGTACCAACTCTCCAGCTCCAGCATTGTGGCTTCAACGCCTTTAAAGGCCAGCCACGCCAGTTCCAGTACCAGCTCTCAAGCTCTAGCATAGTGGCTTCAACGCCTTTATAGGCTAGCCATGCCAATTCCAATACCAGTTCCTAGTCCCAGCAACGTGGCTTAAACGCCTCTATAGGTCAGCCACCCTAGTCCCAGTACCAGCTCTCAGTCCCAGCACTGTGGCTGTAACTCCTTTACAGGCGAGCCACCCAACCCCAGCACCAGTCACCAGTTCCAGCACCGTGGCTACAATGCCTCCACAGGCCAGCCGCTCAGTTCCAGTACCAGTTGCCAGCTCCAGTACCATAGCTACAACGCCTCCGTAGGCCAGTCGCTCAGGTCCAGTGCCGGTCGCCAGCCCAGCAGTTTGGCTACAATGCCTTCACAGGCCAGCCGCCCAGTTCCAGTTCTAGTTCAGGTTCTAGTCTCCGGCTACAATGCCTTCACAGGCTAGCCGGCCAGCTCCAGTCTCTAATTCCCAGTCCCAGTATTTCGGCTACAATGCCTTCATAGGCCAGCCGCCTAGTTCCAGTTCCAGTTCAGGTTCCAGTCTCCGACTACAACGCCTTCACAGGCCAGTCAGCCAGCTCTAGTCTCCAGCTCCCAGTCCCAGTATTTCAACTACAATGTCTTCACAGGCCAACTGCCCAGTTCCAGTTCCAGTTCAGGTTCCAGTCTCCGGCTACAACGCCTTCACAAGCCAGTCGACTAGCTCCAGTCTCTAGTTCCCAGTCCCAATATTTTTGCTACAACGCCTTCACAGGCCAGCCGCCCAGTTCTAGTTCCAGTTTAGGTTCCAGTCTCTAGCTACAACACCTTCAAAGGCCAGCCGGCCAGCTCCAGTCTCCAGTTCCCAGCCACAGTATTTCGACTACAATGCCTTTACAGGCCAGCCGCCTTGTTGGCCCAGATAGAGATGTCGGACAAGAAGGGGGGTTGAATTGTCCCCTTACCGAGATGGCGGATTTTTTAAACACTATCCGCTCCGTTTTCGACCATTTACAGGTCTAATACTCACGTCCAGACGTGGAATACGGAGAGCCTCCACTCAGAAGCAGGACATGTAGTCCCAAAGCGTCTCCTCTCGTCCTTGCCTGATGGCGAGCAGACTCACCGCGGACTTGTCTACCTTTCGACAGCCGATAAAATTCTCCTTGAACAGCTTCTTTAGCTGTTGGAAGGAGGCGATAGTCCCGGACGACAGGGACTCAAACCATGCCTAGGCGTTCTCCCGGAGGGTCGTGATGAACGCCAGGCACTTCACAGCGTTTGAGGCCCGGTGGAACACCAGGTTGGACTCAAAACTGTGCATGTGGTCGGCCAGGTCGGTGGTGCCGTCGTAGGGGGTGAAGGATGGCAGTTGAAACTTCGGCGGAATGGGTGCTTCCATGATCTCCCTAGAGAGGGACGCGTGAAAGTCTGCCTCGTCGTCGATTAGCTCGGCCGTCTTGGTGGCGAGTAGGACGTCGTCTAAGTAGCAAACTTTGTCCTCGATCTCCTCAATGCGTTGGAGATGCTGGGCCATCTCTGGGTTGGAATGTAGCGGGCTGCGCTCCCTTGGTGGAGGCGAGTTGCGCTGACGCCGGGGGTGTGCGGTAGCGACGCAGGATGTCTCCCGTACCCGACGAGAGTCGGCAACGGTGGGTGCTCCACCGTTCTGGTGATGTTCCGACAAAGCGGGCTCCTTCGCAGCAGGCCTATTGAGGAGCTCCTAAAAGAGTTCCATAAGGAATTGGAGTTTTGCTAGTGCATCTCTAACAATTCGTTGGCAGCGACTTCTGGCCACACTCGAGTGGAGGATGAGGCCTCTTGAGATCCTCGTCGAGAACTGGGGTCCTGGTGAGACCCTCATCCTCTGTTGCTGGCGTTGCGGAGACTCCCACGGGGTGCCATGACTTTTCGCTCAAAGATTCCCACAGGTGGCATCAAAAAGGATAGCGGCAGGAATCTGGTTCGTATGCCACAAACCACACCTTTCTATTTATTTGTCAGGGAAGGTCATCCGGTATCTATGGAAGCCTGCAAGCACTAGAAGAGAGAGTGTCATGGGACAACCCTCCGATGCTTAAGTCAGCAAAGGATTAAATAGTAGACAGAGAAGAGTAGGAGAGAGAGAGTGGAGGAGGTCGCCGTAGAAGATCTGAGAGGGTTGTAGAGCTTCCAGACGAATGCTCGCCAACCCCAGTGGACACAGGGGGAGTGCTCGTTAGACAGTAAGGTTGTGAGGAAGGGATCCTCTCTCAGGGAGTAGACGGTCGTGACCTCTCTTTTTGGTAGCAGGGCGAGTAGCTCTATTCTCTGTGTGTAGCTCTTGGCAGAAAATCTACCGTGGGTTGTCCTTCGTCGGGGCCCCTTTTATAGGGGGTTACCTTGGGGCAATGGCCGATCCCTTAGCAAGGAAGGGAGTGAGTAGTGGAGTAACGCTCCCCGCGATCGTGGCGGGAGTTTTCCGTTGATGGGCTGCTATCCCAGAGTCGGCTGGTCCCCTGGCGGGTCTTGCAGTGCCCGAGGGCCGTGCTCGCCCTTCGTGGGGTTGAAGTCAGCATCGTGGGGGGTGGGGGGTAACGGCCAGTCGTCGGAGGATCATTCAGCGGTCATCGCGCCTGGGTAGAAGCCTTTCTTGTTGTCGAATCCCAGGAGCATTCGTCCTGGGCCATCTATCATGGGTTGCTGCTATCGGAACTTGTTGGGCGCGTCGTGGACTGCGGGTCGAACTGGACTTGACATAGATTTATGGGGGCCGAGCCAGATTTACCCTCCTCATGCATAAATATTCAACTTCCTGCTATTGTGGCTCTGTAGCAGTCAGAACCAAGAAGCAGAGACCCTATTTGTGGCTCTTCCCCGACCGGCACTGACAACCTGGGAATTTCAAAAAAATTAGTCAATACCTTGGTCCAATTATGAGGAGTTGGACATTAGTTTCATCAAAAACTGAGTTCGGGAGTGGTCATAGCGGCGCTGATAACGTCCACCTGTCCCCTGTTCTAGAAGCAGGCAGAATCGACAATCAACATTCGTTAGGGCTTCTTGTTTTTCTCTTCCGCTCCCCGCCTGGCCGGCTTACCGCCCCTCCTGCGTGGAGGTAGTTTTGACTGTAAACAAGTTAACCCCCACCCCAAGACCCCCCTCCTATATTAGGCATAGTGTTGTAAACGTTTGAGCAGGTTGAAGCTTCCTCGCCGTGGCGTGTGGCAAACCCCATGCTTCCCCATTCGCCCACGTCTCTGATCGGGGCCAATTTCTTCAAACTGGTCAAGTAAGCATTCTTCCCTTGCTCTTATTTCAGTACTTTTCAATCAATATTAGCTCTTACCTATGCTGGCTGGTGAGAGAGAGTGCCCGATCTTGCAAGTCTCGTACTTCCGAGTGACCACCGTGGGAATGAGTGACTATCTGTGCCCTCAGCACTGGGTCGGCCCTTAGAATCGGACTAGCCATACCCTTTGGGACACCCTCTGGCCTTGCTAGCCCTGTATCAGCAAGGGACTAGCCCTCACATCCTCCCCTCGGCATCGCCGAGTCACCCCAGATTTTGGTGAGTGTCGTGTGAGTAGGCCGCCACTATCAGCCCGTTCGGGTTGCGAATTGTGCTTATTTGAGTAGGTCTGAGGTTGTGTCACATCACGAACGAGTCATGATCCACACTGACTCCCAGCTGGTTGTCGGCCAAGTCAATGGTGACTATGAAGCTCGGGAAGCACCGATGATCAAATACCTACAACTGGTAAGAGGAATAGCCCCACTTTTTGAGAGTTTTCAGGTCATCCGGATAGTGTGGGAGGAGAACTCCCCGGCGGATGCCCTCTCTCGATTGGCCTCCTCCATTGGCCCAGAAGGTACCCGATCGGTCTTCCTTGAAGATCTAGAATGACCGAGCATAGAAGTAGAGCTCATGACCATCAACTAGGCACTACCGAATGACTAGCGAACCCCCTTTATATCCTGGCTCCAAGACTCTCAGGAGCCCCCCGACCCTCGAGAAGCTCGAAAACTGAAGTATCAAGCTCGGTGTCTTGTCATCTTCGAAGGAGCCATGTACCGAGTGTCTTTTTTTGATCCCCTACTCAAATGCCTCGACACCGACAAAGCTAGCCAAGCAAATCAGGAGGTCCACGAAGGTATCTGTGGTGCGCATCAAGGAGGAAGATTGCTCACCAGGATCTTGCTGCGCCAAGGCTACTGGTGGACCACTATCCAGTGCGACTGCTCAGCCTACGTTCAAAAGTGTAACCGATGCCAACTCTTCAACCATCTGGTCCATCAGCCTGCCTCAGAGCTCGTCGCCCTTACCGAGCCATATCCTTTCACCCGGTGGGGCATCGACATCCTGGGGCCATTCCCTATGGCTCAGGCACAGAAGAAGTTCATCATCATCGTCATCGACTACTTTACCAAGTGGATAGAAGCCAAAGCCACCGCCAGGATCACTAAGTCGGTCATTTGGAGTTTTGTTTGGAGGTCGATCATTTGTCATTTTGGTATCCCTTGAGTGATCGTGAGCGATAATGGTCGGTAATTTGATTCTCGTTACTTTAAGAGTAAAAGTGCCGACCTACATATTCGCAACCACAAGGCTTTATTGTCCCAAGATCTAATGATCTTCAGAGTGATCTTTGCAGGTGTAATGTCCTGGATCTTTGACGGATCTTTATTAGGTCTTGCCAGATCATTATCAGGTCTTTCGGGTCCTTTTTAGAGAGTTTCGGATCGCTTTTGTAACTTTCGAGTTGAGTTTTACAATCCGTGTGAGTTTTTCTCTCGTATAATCTATGGAACCCTATAGTGAGTTTATTCCTCAATTCATTGACTCGCAGACTACACTGCTACGATGTACTCTTCGCGAGGATCATTTTGACTATTTTTACGTATTTTTCTGAATTAGTGTATTTTTGACACATTTTATGAGATTTTAGATTTTGATTAAAATATTTTAATTTCTTTTTTTTATAGAAACCTTAACCCACCCACCCCCTCTCTCTCTCACTCTTGCACTCTCACTCTCTCCCTCCCTCGTTCTCTCTCATTCTCTCTCCTACGGGTGCCCAGCTACAAACGGAGCGGTCCGCGGGCGAGGTGATGACGCGTGGGACCTGCTGAGAGGCGTGGTGGAGCGAGGAACGGCGTGGTTTGGGCGCGATCCAGAACGACAGATTCAAAGTCAGTGATTCAGTTCGCGATGGCATTTCGGCGCGGTTTAGTCGCCCATGGCGCTCAGTTTCGTCGGTGGAGGTAGGGAGACGGATCCTCATCTCGTTCCGCACATTTTCCTTGTCTCTGTGCGCGTTTTCATGGCCGATCAGGGGAGATCGAGCCAGTTTAGCATAAATCGTAGATTTTGGGATTTGTAGGGTTCGTCAGAAAATGGTAACCATTCGCGATGTAGTTAGTGTCAACTGACCCCTGGGATGTCAGGATCCCAACCCCATCAGTTTTGTGTCGATCGGTTGTCATTTGGGGCCGGTAGGAGTCCGGGAACCCCGATGACTCGATTTGGGTCGATTCGTCGAAATCGCTCGAATTTCACATTTTAACGCATTTTGCCACGTGCATGTGGTATTTTTGGACTCCCGGAGTGATTTCCCATCGAATGGGTGTATTTCCCCTGCGCTACGGCGTGCATGGGGCGTGGAATGGGCCGATTCGACCGTTTCACCATTTTCATCGTCGGATTGACATAACGGTCCTACCAGAGGCCGTTATGTGCATAATGGTCCCCCGATAGACCATTATGCATCGTTCATCGTTTTCTATCTTCGAAGGTCTTGGAGAATAACGGACCAAGACTGGTCCATTATGTGGAGCATAACGTCCCTCCCTTGGTGCATTATATGGAGCATAACACCCCTGTCCAAGCGTGTTATGGTCGGGTTGTTTTCGAGGCAGGCTGCCATGTCAGTCCCCTCGACGACTGTGTTCACCTCGAAGACCATGTCAGTCGGTTAGCATAACAGACTCCTCCCCGTGCGTTATGGTCAATATAATGCCCAGGTGCAGATCCGTTATGGTCTATTGACCGATGTCTGCTTGGGTATGGCCGTTGATATAACGCGCCTCACCCTGTGCGTTTTGTGGCTATGACGGATGGGTCTAGGTCCGTTATGTGTCCTTGGTCTGTGGTTATGGGTTTTTGTGTCTGTTGGGTATAACACACCTACTCTTGTGCATTATACTAGTATAACGTGCCTATTGTGGTCCGTTATACTTCATTTTGTTCGTGTTTTGGTCTGGTGGACATAACGCCCCTCCCTTGGTGCGTTATGTGGGCATAACGCCCCTATGCTGGTGCGTTATGTCATCTGTATGTGGTTTCAGGTCTGGTTGGCATAACGCCCCTCCCTTGGTGCGTTATGTGGGTATAACGCCCCTATGATCTTGGCCGGGGTTGCCTTCTTTGCACTCGATAGCGTAGAGGTATCATTTTCACTCCATCACTCGACATTTTACTTATTTCGTATATTTCTACATGCCGCTGCTTACATGTGGCAGGTTAATTAGCTCGTTTTAATTTTAATCACCGCTACGAGAGTGAGTGAGTGTGACCCATCCCGTGACTCAATCTGAGCACGTGAAAGAGTCGATACTCGTGACTCATTATCGATTTCTCAATCGCGTACATCCGTACACTTCCCTCGTGAGGGACGATCACGAGCTTGCCTAGAATCTTAGGACCAGCATCAAATTGGTGTCGAGTCCACGTCATCTTCCCGCATCACCCTCTTTCCGAACGGCTGCAAGATCCTCTGGGGATACGAAACAGAGCTCGTGAGGGGACTTTGAAAGAGTGTGACTTTTGGGGACCCGTCGCTTTAGTTTTGGTGGATTTTCTTGGGGCGGTAGGAGTCCTCATACTTCTGGAGACCTTGTTCTCTTTATAAATAGTGGCCTTTGGGATACCCTTATGGTCATCTTCGAGCGGGTGAGCTTTGAGGGGATTATTGTTGTAGAATGTCGCTAGGAGAGTCTGGTACCTCGTCGGATGACGAATCTTTGCAAGCTCACCGCCAGCCTTTGATTCTCTGGAGGGAGCCCCCACCGACTCCTTGGCGGCCGTGGCCGGAACTGGGGACGAATGATCCCATTTCTGAGGATTATCAGAATGGGTACTTGGATGGCTGGCACGAGGCCTTAGAGAAGGTTAACCACTTGTACGCCGGCCAGGGAGTCTTACTCCTTGAGCCGGACAGGTTTCATCCTTACAGGGACGACAGATGGCCTTGTACTTGCTTTCTCCTTGCCTTTTGATGTCATTCCTCTGCCATCTTCTTGTAGCATAGTAGTGACTACTTTTTTTTTTACTCTTGTAGTTGCGTGATACGGCACTTCCCCGAATCGGGGGACGTGCTTTTCTGCCTGAAGATGGCAGTGGATGGGGTAGCAGGCCTCGTTCTCCAGTTTGTAAACATGGCCGGTACGTTAGGTCGGCTTCTGTAATCGGTGGGCCTTGTTGCTCCAGTGTCTCTCGTTGGTCCGCTTCCGCAGAACAAAAGGGATGCAAGGTGTGGAGCTCGTCCCTCTTTTCTAGTATAGTCAGCTTCCTCTGCTGGTCCACTTCCTCAAAACAAGCGTGTTGAGGGAAGGTCGTCTATTACCGCCACGCGAAGCTGGGAGTAGAATCGTGTCCCCCCTTCTTTACTTTCTAGTGTGTGTGTAGGATGGGTTCAGGAGAGCCACCCTAGCACTTACCCTTGGGACCTAACATTAATCTCATGTTGAAATGCTTGAAGCAGCATCATCATTACTGAATCAGGGGTAGACGAGCTTGGAACTTGGCCTCCCCCTTCCAATAGGGTATCTAGCGATGGTGCTGGCCTCTCTCCTTCATCTTCGGTGGTAATCACATTTGCCACCATGACAACTGCATCTGAGTTTGTTTCACCAACGAGGGATTGTATTATCTCGAATATGGCTCTCCTTCTCCTGGTGACGGGACTCGACCTTTCAGCAAGCCTGGCCACTTCTTCATGGTGTTCGGGGAGGGCTCCGTACTGGCTGACCACTCCGACCATGTTGCAGGTGACAATCTGCAACTTCTTGTTTCTTCGAATTACTTTGGGTTTTTTGCATGAAAACCATTATTAGATGTGAATTTGCAAAAAAATCACTCCTAGAAATGCATTAGCAGGCACACCACTCTGTAAACTCTAATTGTGCAAAAATGCCATCCTAGTCTCCTTGACGACCTGTTTGGGAATACCAATCTATCGAAGACTGACCTTCGGGCTGTGCTTCCTCCCGCAAAGGGGATTGGCGTAGCTCCTCCGAGCGGTTCCTCGATTCTGCACTGGGCACCATTCGGGTTTCCTCTTCTTCTTGAAAGGCGGAGGCCACTGCCCCCAGTAACCTTTGGCGACCCAAAGGAGTGCTCCCTGGGCCTCGGAGATAATTCCTCATGGCTTGCTCTATCCCTTCCCATTCCTGGTCAGGAGAAGGAGCCAGTGGCGATGGGCCAACAGCGACGTCAGGAGTATAAGATGCGGGCCTTCCGCAGGCAGCTTGGTGACAGCGCATGCGGTGCCGATGGCGGGTCTCTTCCGGCGGTGCTGGTGCAGCGTAGATGGGGGTCGACATCTCGACCCTTTCCTCTCATCATGCCCTCATGGGGCGGGAGGTGCTGGGCCCTTGTTGGGCCGGTGAGGCGACTTGGGCTCTCCTAGGGGCCCAGACTTGTTTCAGCTTGGCCGGCCTATGGGCCGGGGTGTTCTTCGGCACTTCGGCTGGGACTGTGGGTGTCATTCTATCTTTCATCTTCTCCAGTGCTTTGTAGGAATTCTGCACCGGTACAATGGGCACGATCCACTCTGGGATCGCCTCAGATCGCTGCCCATTGAGTTAGACACGCATGCTCCCGACAATTCTGATTTGTCAGAGTGGGAGATCCCGCCCTTGGGTGTGGCGATAGCGTGGCTCCTTCGGAGTCTCCTTCGGTGGGATGCCGACCCCTGATGAGGCGGGTCAGTAGTTTGGTGCACATGGTGCACATTGCAGTTGAGTGTCCCAGCTAAGACAGTGTCGGTGTTCCTGGCCACCATTCGGCCATCAATGGCCTTGACGACCCCCTGGGCAGGAGTGTTGACCTCGACCGCATCGGATGCCTCGACGTCCCGTAGGTTGATGACGGCCACCCCAAGAAAATTAGGGAAGCCTACCACGGGAGGGAAGATCCCAAAGCAAAGAGGGACGGCGAGGTAGCCATCTCTGACATGGCTCTCGATGATCTGAGGGCCAAAGGTGACCGCCATTCTTGATGTTGTAGTGTAATTCTTCCTGCATTTGCAGAAATAGAGCAATCAGTATTACAAGAAGGGGGCCGCAGGGCCCCTAATTTCGATAAAGAGATGAAGGGTGGATTGGTCTCACCGGGCATGCCAGACTTGTGGACACACTTTTTTTTTAGATTTAACTATTTAGATTATTAGGTTTATTAAGTGCGTGGGCGTGCCAGTCACAAAGTGACAATTTATTTGGGCTCCGAAGAGTCATGGGTGCGCTCGATCTGACTCCGTCAGACGATTGTGTAGTTCGGGTCGGGACCAAATCCCGCCACTCCATAAAGGTCACGACGTCATTTACATCCCCCATACGAGGGAACACTCTTGATTAATTATCAAAATTAAGGGCCCTACGGCCTGAAAGCATTAATACTAGATGCAAGAAGATAAAGAAGGACAAACGGCACTAGAAGCCTACATCGAGGTACGGACACTTAGATTTGTCAGTCACTCATGGACCACTTTGTGTTCGGACAAAGGTCCGCATCGAAGGTACAGTGAAAATGAAAATAAATCCGTATAAATGTCTGCCGAGTTCATGGCAATTTCAATAAAAGAGCGAGAAGGAATCCTATTGGGAGTGAATCTGGTCTGACAAACTATCGGCCCAGAGCAACGTTGGATCACGGCCATGTCGGGATGGTTCCCGAGGTTTGAATCTGACTTGAAAGGGGCGGCATTAATATTCCCCTTTTTGCAAGGGTGGCTTGGGGAGAGGGATTCTCTCTTGGGATGGTGGAAGGGTGGCTTGGGAGAATGAAAGGGTGCCTAGGGAGAGGGTGGGGTTAATGAGGGTGGTAATGGTTCTCTAGGGAGACAAAGAGTCAGGGTGATGTGGCTAATGAGGTGGCAAGTGGGGCTGATGTGGAGGGTGATGTGGAGGGGAGAGGAGAGAGAAGGAGGCACATGTTTTAGAGAGAGAAAGTAGAGGAGAGAGAAAATGATGCCCTCCATTGGGGAAAAGAGAGAGAGAGAGGGTTGGGCATGGGCTTCTCACCCTCACACTTGGCTTCTCACCAAATGAGCTTAGAGCAATCTCCCCTTGGGTACGGGTGCCCAATTCAATGGGCGGGCCAAGTGCCGAAGGGCACGGGATCACTCACTCACACCCACGGTGGACACTCGACGGTAGTGGAGCCTCGGGACCAGGAGCTCTCTCACTTAACCGGTGGAGCAAATGTTGAATATTGAGTGAACAAGCACAAATGAAGAGCAAGGGCTGAGAGTTTTACCAGGCCAGTTTGAAGAAACTGGCCGTCATTCGAAGATGAGGGCGAGTGGGGAAGCGTGGGTTTGCTCTCCGCATGCTGCGCTGGAGTTGCTTTGACCTGAAATAGCTTAAGTACAAAACTACTCCTCTAGCAGGAGGGGTGGACTAGGAGTGGGGAATGATTAATTACATCAAACACTACCTCCACACAAGGAGGGGCTTTCAGCCGGCCAGGCGAGGTGGAGAGTAAGTGGGGACCAATTCTGTCCCGATGTCAGTTCTGCAGGGATAGTAGGTCCAATGATGGGTCACCACGACCACCTCCGGGTGCTGCAAAAGGTGGGGCTAGACCCAAATTGTCCAGGGACGAGGTGGCTGCCGACAGTAGGACTCAGGGACCATCTGGAGTTCAGGAGGGAGTGCTGCAAGGCTAGCTTCCAATTCTGCACCGGTTCTATCTGATATGGTTTAGTCAGACAGGGGATCGAAGTCGGTGCAGTAACGGTCTCCTCCAGTCACTGATGATGGTGGGGATGGCACAAACATGCTCTGGACGGGTCCCGAAAGGCATCGTAGAATTTGGGGGGCGATCAGAGTAGGCGGGGAGGTGTGACAGTTTGAGGAACCAGACTTATCTGGCATGGCCTTGTCTGACCCAGAATTGAGGTGGCCTGAAGAAAGGGACAGCCCGGGCTTTTCCGAACTCTAATGAGGGTGGGGCTGGTGTCGATGCGAACATGGGAGAGTCTTCTTCACCCAGAAACTAACGGGACTCCCAAAAGAGGTCAGAGTAGAGCACTGAGGGTAGAAAAGTGAGAGGGTGTCTGATCTAGTTCTGGCGGGTGCTGTCAGCGTGAGCTGGGGAAAATGCCCGGAATGGGGTGCTCTGGTGGGTGAATGGCCTCCTTCATGGGATGAAAAGAAGACTTGACAATGTTGCTCTCCTCTGAAGGTTGCATTGGAAATCTCTTCGAGCTGGGCGTGGGAGCTTCTGCAAGCCACCTCTAGCTGTCTGATGGAGACAGAATGCGTGATCTAAAGAGAATAGCTCCTCCAGGAAGCTCCGAGGTCAGATGATGGTGAGACCACCTCGACTGCGAATCTTTCTGGATGACAAATCCACCGGTATATGGTGTGTCTCCCAAAGCCTCACGGAGTTGTCGTGACCACTACTGCAAGTCAGGGGATGATCCTGCTCCTGCTGCCTCTAGGTGATAGCTATGATAAGGGATGGAAAATGGGGGTAGATGGGAGGGGAAATGGGGTGAAAGGGTGTGGG
This sequence comes from Amorphophallus titanum, assembly GCA_024336825.1. Lineage (NCBI taxonomy): Eukaryota > Viridiplantae > Streptophyta > Magnoliopsida > Alismatales > Araceae > Amorphophallus > Amorphophallus titanum. The sequence goes on from JANBPO010002351.1 coordinate 299,127, forward strand.
GGCGACCCGGAGTTGTTACCGGAGAAGGAAATCCAAAAGGGGATCCATCCAAGAAGGCTCATAGTCGATGGCGTTTACCTGAAGCGCTGGCTCGTCTATGCTCGGTGTCGATAATTCCTTTATCAGGATGGATCTCGAATTAGAGACCATGGTAGGCGCGACAAAGTATCTGCTCGGGCATTTTCCTCCCGCGGGATGTGAACCACCTCAAAGTGGGAGAACTCCCTTGCCACTGCCCTAGCTTGCTCTAGGTATCTTATCATAGTGGGCTCGCATGCTTTGAACTCCCCTTTCACCTGATTGGGAATGAGCATGGAATCAGTATACGCTCGCACACTAGTCACCCCCAGGTGCCTGGCCATACGCAGCCCCGAGAGGAGTGCTTTGTATTCGGCTACATTGTTCATGGTCGGGAAGTTGAATCGTTAGGCGTACTATAGCTCGAGCCCTTCTGGAGAGAGGAGGACCAGTCCGGCCCCGCTCCCCACGCAGCAGGATGATCCATCGACGTACAGCTCCCAGGTGGGCCCTGAGGGCTGCTCTGGCGAGTCCTCAATAGGCAGAGTGCACTCGGAGATGAAATCGGTGAGGGCTTGAGCTTTGATGGCTATCCTCGAATGATACTTAACATCGAACTCTCCCAGCTCAATTGCCTATTTGACCAACCTGCCCAAGGCATCTGGGTTCTGGAGGACTTATCATAGGGGTTTGTCGGTGAGGACGGTGATGGGGTGAGCCAGGAAGTATGGCCGCAGCTTGTGAGCAGCCATAACGAGGACCGACGAACTTCTCAGTCTGCGAGTACTGAAACTCCGGGCCCTATAGTGCTTGGCTGACGTAGTAGACGGGTCTTATTATTCCCATTTTCTCTCGCGTGAGCACGGCACTCATCGTGCTCGGCGTCACCAAGAGGTATAGGAATAACTCCTCCCCATTCCGCGGCTTGGCGAGGACTGGAGGTGATGACAGATAGCACTTCAATTCCTCGAATGCTTGTTCACACTCCTGGTCCCAAACGATCTGTCCTTTCTTCTCCGATGCCCAGTTGGCTTGCTTCATCAGCCAGAAGAAGGGAAGATATCGCTCGAGCGCCCGGGATAGGAAACGGGTCAGCACCGCGATGCGTCCGGTGAGGCATTGCACGTCCCTTACGTGCCCTGGTCGCTGCATCTCCAACACCGCTAGGATTTGATCGGGGTTGGCTTCGATCCCTCGGTGGGTGACAAGGAAGCCGAGGAACTTCCCTGACCGTACTCCAAACGTGCATTTGGCTAGGTTGAGCTTCATGTGGTACCTTCTAAGCGTGGTGAAGGTCTCCGCCAGGTCATGCAAGTGCCCGGTGGCCTGGAGGCTCTTGACGAGCATGTCATCGATATACACCTCCATGTTGCGGCCGATCTGCTAGTCGAACAAGTGGTTGGTGAGTCGCTGGTAAGTCACTCCTGCATTCTTTAGTCCGAACAGCATCTGCGTGTAGCCGTATAACCCGTGGTCGGTGACGAATGCCGTTTTGTCCTGGTCGGGCTTGTGCATACTGATCTGGTGATACCCGGAGTAGGCATCTAAGAAGCTCAGCATCTCGTGTCCGGCCATTGCATCCACTAGCTGGTCAATCCGCGGCATGGGGACGCTATCCTTGGGTGTGACTTTGTTGAGATTGGTATAGTCGACACACATCCACCACATCCCGTTGCTCTTGGGGACCAGGACGACATTGGCCACCCAGTCCAGGTACTGGGTGGGCCTGAGTAGTCCTGAGCGTAGCTTCTCGCTTACTTGCTCCTTGATGATCGCTTGTCGCTCGGGACTGGGAGGACAACCTTGCCACATGCATGGGCCCATTCGAACAACATTTGAGTTTTCTCCTTAGGAAAGGAATATGGTTTCTTCATCTTGTCTCTCAGCGAGGGTGCTTGCTTAGCAAGCTGAATGGGAGGAACCCCGGCTGCCTCTTTTATTTGCTTCTGTTATAGCCCAAAAGCCCCAGAATTTGAGATGCATATTCCTTTTTGTGCTAGATGCTCGCTGGCTAGTTTGTTCTCCTGGCTTGGGGCAGTAGTAGCCGGACAAAACTTTGCCAAGAAGGCCTCAGCATCCACTACCGGTTTACCTAGCAGTTCAAAGGTTCTGACTTCGATGTCCATCACACTTTGTAGGATTTCATCTTTCAAATTTCTTTCACACCTTCAAATGATGTCTTCGAAACTCGGAGGGCTCCTGCATCTTTCACAGGGGTTTCCCCCTTTTCTTGTGTAGTCTGGAGTGGGCTCATCATCTTTTCGTTTGGTTGCATATAATTTTGCCCTGGTGATTTCTCCCTCGGCTGACTTCATTTTGGCTATTCGCTCCTCACTTGGCTTATTCACTACCGCCAGAGCCGTTAGATCTGGGTGTGGGCAGAGTGGGTTTAAACCCATTTCTCCCATTTTTCTCTTCATTATTTCAAGTTCTTAGCGTAGCTCCATTATTAGCGTGAGCTCAAGCTGGCGGGAACTAGGGATGTTGCCCCCATATTGAATTCAGGCAGGACCACCATTCCCCTGGAGCCATCATCAGACACATTCAGTCTTTGAGTGCTTGATATTCTTGCCCTCATGCCTGTACGCGAGGGAGCATGATGGCATACTTCTTCATTAGGTAGCAAAGAGTGCTCCCACTCCTCCCGGGGCCGATTGGCATGGTGGGAGGTAGAAGCTTCGGGTTGATTCGCCTGGGTCTTCACGAAACTTATCTGTTCATATTCTTCTTCTTCAGTCACTCGGCTTGTGTTGGGTAAGGCAGCCAATGTGTTGCAAGAGAGGGCAATGCCTCTTTTCCTATTTCTTGACTCCTTTTTCTTCTCCCTGTCCACAGCCAACGTGTGCCCCCACGATGGGTCATCTTGCAATTGTCGGTGTACAAACACCATGTTAACAGCTTTCTTGAAATCGAGAAGCTTGTGAGGGTGTGGAGGATCCACTCTGGATTAGCCAAACTAGAGGTCTCCTCTCTTGATCATACCTTTCACAATGTCTATAAACACATAGTAGTCTTCAATGGAGTGCCCAACCATTTGGTGGTATGGGCAAAAGCGGGGGTCATCTTTTCTTCTAATTTCTCCTGGTCTCTTTGGCTCTAGCAAAGTGACCTTGTTATATCTAGTGGCCCGTTCAAACAAGAGCCGAGTCTTATCCTTTGGAAAGGAGTAAGACTTCATCATTTTGGCCCACAAAGGAGGCCCTTCTTGGCATTCAGTAGGGTTGGCCAGAGGAGGGTTAGCAATGCCCTTATCTTTATCTCTTTGCCACTCATATGCCCCAAAGTCGACTGCATGAACTTCTGTAGGTGCGGGCCGCTTATCGACCGATCTAGTCTTTTGGCTTGAAGCTGGTGGTGTAGAGGAGAGGAAGGCCTCGATCTCCGCCACCACATTGCTCAATCAGTCGAAGGACTTAATTTTGATTCTGATCATCTTTTCGAGGATCCCGCGCTTCAAGTTTTGTTTGTAGATTTGCATTGCGTCTTCTTGATGTGGCGACCACTAGCACCTCATGCTGAGATTCTGCCATCTTTTAATATATTCCAAAGAAGTTTCAACAATCCTCTGCTTGGAGGCATATAGTTCGAGCATTTTTTTTCTTTGTTTTCAGGGTAATCAACAGTGAAAGGAACCCTCTTTGGTTGGCCGGTCAGTCGAAGAGGAAGCAGGATCCATTCAAGCTCCCTTGCACAGGTACACACGCGATCTTTTGTTCTTTATTTTGAGTAGTTTTACCTCCTCTGGCGATCACCTTTCCCATCGAGCACCACGTGCTCCTTTCCAGTCATAGAGTACCACGTGCTCTCCCTCTTTTTCACACATTTAGTTCATATTTTCATGTTACACAGCACATAATAATTCTGCATTCCACAAACGTCAAGTGACGGTGCTCACATCTACCAAAGAGGGTGAAGGAAAATAGTAGAGTCCATTAACCAAGGGTCCACGCATCACCTCCTTCCCCGTTGAAATGTCCTTAACACAAAAAAAGGATGGGTGAAACTCCATAGAAACATTATTATCTTTGGTAAATGGAGAGACAGACATAAGATTTTTTGTAAGAGAGGGGACATGCAAAATATTGTTAAGGGTAAAGGAGGTGTGAGGAAATTGTAGGGAAGATCTACCAATGTGAAGTATACCCAAACCTGTACCATTGCCAACGTAAACTTGATTAGAACTGTGATAGTCCTTAGGAGCTTGCAAATTAGCCAGATCTGGAGTCATATGATTTGTGGCCCCTGTGTCTGGATACCAGGCAGAGTCAGGAACAAAGGAAGAGCCAGCAGAGGCAGTGTGAGCCTGGAATGATGTTTGCTGCATGATGCACTCATTTTTGAAGGACAAATCAAAACGCTTCCAACAGGTGGCGACCTTGTGACCTGCACATTCACATAACTGGCAGAACGACTGCTCGTCACCTGAGGCATTGCTGAAAGAGTTCTATCGACCACCACCAGAATTGTGATGGTAGGAAAATGATCCATTGCCACCACACCTTGAGATCCACGTCCCCTGCCTTGCTGTTGATTGCGAGGGGAACGACCACTGTGATTATCAAAGGAACGAGCAAGGTGATTGATATGATTTTGAGAGCGATTGCCACCTTTCTGGGCAACATTAGTAGAAGGAGGTATAGCAGATCATTGCTGCATAAGAATCTCTTGATTGAGCAGCATCCCACTAAGATCGTCGAGGGAAGATGTAACGACCCAAGATCTGAGTACCAGAAAGGAACCGACGCGGCTCGAACCTTGGCTCGCCACCCACGAGTCCGAAGACTCGGAAGGGTTAAAGGATGATGTGAAGGTACACAAGAAGCTAAAATAACTACAGAAATAACACAATAATCTAATAATGAAGCAGGAAATAAAATAACTACTCACTAATAGCCACAAGGTCCAGCGTGTCTCATGTCCAAAATAAGTACATTCAACAGAAAGAAAAGTACAAGTACACGGGGCATATCCTGACTCTGGCTACTGGTGACTAACTCTGACCGAACGAACCACGAGGAACCTCAGACGCACCCCTCGATGAACCCGCCTCATTTGAAAACAAAGGGATGAGTCTCATTTCATAGGCTCAGTAGGGATCCCGCGGACCCCCACCTCGCAACGAGAGAAACAAGGTCGCAAAGTACACGCGTATGCAGAAAGTAACGCTACCTAGCAAGAGTACGGCAGAAGCAGCAAGCAACAATAAATAAACGAAAAAGCTCCCTATAACTAACCATACCGAATAAACCAACCGCGGTCTGACAAGGAAACAAGTCCGCACCTGCTAGGAGACAGGAGCACTACCCACTAGAAGCAAGATCGGATGCGTCCCCTGACGTCTTATACCGCACCCAAGTGTCTCCCTACACGTCCCAGGCGGAAACTGATAAAATAACTTAAACATGGCGAATATGCACTATTGAATGCATTAGGAATTAAACATGCTCTTTTTAGAATGCCAGAAAGCATAACGGACCAAGCTGGGACCGTTACCTTACATAACGGATCAAGGCAGGGGCGTCATACATTACATAACGCGTCTCCCTCCATCCATTATGCTTACCCGAATGCTCAGGTGAACACAAGGCACAAATATGCAGACCATAACACACTAATAATGGGGCGTTATGTACAGTATAATGCATCTACTACAGTGCGTTATACTCAAATGAACAATGTTACGAAATTAGAAATGTAAAACATAACGCACCAAGCATGGGACGTTATGAGTATGACGCGCCTCGCATGGCCGTATACTCGCATGAGCTGAAGCCAGAAATCACAGAGCATAACGCACCTGGGCTGGTGCGCTATGTGACTATAACGCATGGGTCCGAGTTCGTTAAGGTCACCTGAACTCCAAGAATCCACAGAAAACCATGGTTTAATGCATAATACAATGCATGAGGTAAGGGGCGTTATATGACCATAACGGGTCTACCCTATACCCCCATGCTAACTGCCTTACTGGTCAACAGTCAATGGTCAAACCATTGGTCAAATGTTAAATGGCGGTCCAGTGGGGGTCCGTTAAAGCCACCCGAACGTGAAAAATGTACAAAAAACTCATGACCATAACGGTCAGGGAAAGGTGCACTATACAACCACCTATCTACGATGTTTGTGAGCATAACAAACTTGGGGTGGTCCGCTATGTGGGCATAACGCACCAGGAAAGGTGCGTTAAACACATGACGGCCATGGGGGTGACCGCCATGTGATCTGGGCGACGAACGGGCATGGTTTGAAACTGAGCCATTCCCCGGTCGATAGAAATCGACGGGTTCGATTACAAAACCTGATAAAAACATAAAACAAACCATGCCATGCCTCCATACAAGCCCACAGAAACTAGAAAATACAATTAACATGTCTATGAACAATTAAAATCACTAATTAACATTAATTGACACATTTTTACACATTTTAGGAAAAAAACTAAATATGGATAATAACTAGGCCAAACGGCCGTGGATGGACGTGCAAGTGGTGTGGAAATGATCCTAGCGAGGAAGAGAGTCCATCCCCCTACCTCTGATACGATGAGGAAGCCGATTCGATGCCGAACGGACGACGAGGGTAACGGCAACCTCCCGACTGCACGCGCCTCCACGCTCCGCGGGTCGAGGGAAGAAGGATGTCCACGCGATCCTCGCGACACGACCTTTCCAACGGCACCTCCTGTGTCTCGATCAGCGACTGTTTCGATCAAAACTGAGTGAGGAGAAGAAAAATCCCAAAATTAGGCCTAAAATTCACCAAAAAAAGTTTTACATGAAAAATGAGAAAAACGTCCACCATCGGCGACGCATGAGACGTCAAAATGCTCCTGGCAAGACGAGGAACACATTCCCCTACCTCGATCGCGACGAATCCCGTAAAACGGTGCAGATCGGACGACAGGACGTCGCGACTCTACTCGACCCGTCTCGTCTCCACGCTCACCGAATCGCAGAATAGAGGGTGCCACCTCGACCTACTCATCGAGCCTGTTCCAACGGTGCCTCCCACGCTCCGATCCGGTGTCGTTACGCCCGAAATCGAGAGAGGATGGGAGAGAGGGAGAGAGAGAATGCTTGAGAGAGAGAGGGGGGGAGAGAGAGAAGAGTGTCGAGAGTGAGGAGAGAGACGGGAGAGGGGGTGAGTTAAAAACGTGATTTTTTTTATTTTTTTGAAAAATATAATTGATCAAGAGGTCGAAAAGCCAGTAGGATGCTTTGATGGAGTATTTTCTGAAGGTCATGGTGAATGAGGACCTCCCCGTAGAGAAGATCTTGATGGTGCTGACGCTTACGTGCACACAACCAGCTTTCATGTTTCATGACCATGAGCTTTCCCCTAAGGAGGCTCAAAAATATGCATTATGTGTTTCAGTAAAAATCAATGGAGTGTCCGTGGATTCATGCTTGGTGGACACAGGTGCAACTATAAATGTGATATCTATGAGCACCCTCCAATTATGTGGGATTGACACGAAACAGATAAGGCATTCATCAATCACAGTCACGGCCTACGACAATAACAAAAGGCCACCAAAGGTGATGATTACCTTGGATGTAGAGTTGGGCCCTACATCAGTCTCCACAGAATTCCATATCCTTGTTATGGATCCCACATTCAAGGGCATACTAGGCCGCCCTACATTGAAGCCATGAATGTTGTCCCTTCCATCAACCATCAGTGCCTAAAGTTTCCATACAAGGGATGGATTATTAAGGTAATTAGCATGTCTATCCTTCCTTTGGTGGATACTGTTACCAATTCCTTGCCCTCTGTCTAGCCATCCCACGTGCCTATTCTTTCACTGCTGGATGTGTATGACCCACAATGAGCCTCGTCAAAACAAGAAAAGCCTCTCCCCTCATCAATGCCACCTTCCCTTTTCTGCTCTAAAGGATGGGAGATTTTGAGAAATATCGGCTACCAACAGGGCAAGGGCTTGGGGGCATGTTGGCACCCGAAATATGATCAATGGCAATCATGCCTGAACGACAAAAAGAAGGTGGCCTGCCGAAGTGCAAAACCCAAAGAAAATCAATACACAAGGGTCCTCTCAGACTGCTGAAGCCTCAAGCCATCTGACGAGAGCGTCAGAGACTCTACCTCAGGATGGTCGCACGAAATCCACAACAAACCAACAGTGCCATTTGGCCTGCCCAACAAATTGGTATCGACTCGGTCGTGCCGAACAAACCCCATCCATCGTCCGATCAGGATGAGAATGTGCCTCCTGAGGTGAAGGAATGTCTTTGGCCCCTCAAAATAAGGTGTCGAAGGCCATATCAGCGGAAGACCCGAGTGACCCAGCATGGGTACATCTTCTTTTCAGATAGGTCCATTGGCGACCAAGTAGTTACCTAGAGCACCCTGCGTAGTGGCCCACTCCCTGGGAATGTTACAAATATAAATGAAGCCAGTCCGGTAGCACAGATCACAGTGCCGAAGGCCATGTCAGTAGAAAACCCAAATGTCTGAACTAAGGACACGAACGGAGCCAGAGTTGGCCGGTCGGTGGGTAGAAGGCTTTCTCGATGATTATCATGATGGTTCCACAGGGGCACGATGAGATGGAAGATGAAGCTAACTCTCGGAGGCAGTCTGAGACCCGCAAGCCGACTTTGGCTCGAACAAGAACAACAAGAAGTTAACCCAGCGCGCCCCTAAATTAGCACGCTCTCCCAAGCCACCAACGCCCTTCATGCTCGACGCGTAAAGAAGGCAAGGCCCTTAATCGACGCGCCCACCCCCCCTCGCTGGGTGAGGCCATGTCAGTTAAAGTCTATAAGAGGAGGGATTTCGATGTAGAGAAGAGAGAGAGGAGGATTGGGCAAGAAGAAACCCTTATCTGAAGAGAGAAACCCTGTGAGAGGCCATCATCCCGTCCAGAGCCGATCGCATAGTGAATAGATAAGCCTGTTCTCCAATGCTCTATTTTTGCGTCTGAGGAAGTGTAGGTAGGTTTTGTAGGGTGTATGCATCTTCTGCAGATAATTAATTCTTATAATTGATTAGTTGGTGCTTATATAATCAATGACGTTCAATTGAGTAAACATGAATAAATTAACAAAGGACAGTACTTTTCAAAATAGAACTAATTAACTCTCTGAGAACTCTATAACCAACATATGAACGCCTGATTAAAGATGGAACCTGCATGTTAATTAATTAAGATACCACAAATTAAAACAAAGGTGGCGACGATGGATGCAATAAAAACGGGAACACAACCCCATAAGGCGTGTTCTAAAATAGAACGTCAGTTTACCAAGCACGGCTACAATCCTCCCGACTCATCCTACGTGCATGGCCAGCCACCCATGCATCTGCTTCCCTCCGCGCCTCTCTCTCTCTCTCACCTACACCCCTTTATATCGGCTGAAGCCTCCCCTTCTCCCATTGCCTCTCTCTCTGTCTATCTTCTCCTTCTACCAGCAGTTCATCACGTCTTCTTCTCCCTCGCCGGAGACAATGGAGATCACCGTGCGCCTCCTGGCTTTCCTCTCAGTCTCCTCCCTCCTCCTCCACGCGGGAACCTGCGTGTGCGTGCCCCGGCCCAGCAGCACCAACCCCCTCTACCCCTTCCTCGGCGACCCCGTCCCGCCGCAGTCGTCCAAGTCCCCCAAGCAGGGCGCACCCGCATTGACGCCGGCGGCGGCGCCATCCGACCCATCCAAGGACGCCGGGCAGCCGCAGCCGCAGCCGCTGCCGCTGCCGCTGCCCCGCCTGGGGGGGGCCTTCTCCGCCCTCCTCCAGGCCGCCGTCCTGGGCATCTGCAAGCACACCGACAATCCCGACCTCTGCTTCAGCTCCATCAAGGGCGAGCTCGTCGGGCTGCGCGGGGCGGTGGACGCCGCCGCTATCCTGGGCATGCAGATCAAGGCGGCCACGCAGCAGACGCAGCTAGCCCGGGCCCTGTCGGTGCACATCGCCACCGCGCCGGGCACGCCCAAGATGGCAGCCGCCATCCTGCAGACCTGCACCGACAGCTACGACGACGCCCTGGACAACCTGGATGCGGCGGCCACGGCCATGGGTGCCCGGGACAAGGGGACCCTGAACAGCATGCTCAGCGCGGCGATGACGGACTACACCACCTGCGAAGATGGGTTCGTGGAGACTCCTGGGATCAGCTCCCCCATGGGGCACCTCGACGACATGCTTAGCAAGCTGACCAGCAACTGCCTCGCCATCGCCGAGCTGCTGAAGTGATTTCACATATGATCTCTTGTTCTCAATGCATGTATACATCTGTGGGTTCTGTTGGGATAACTATGTCTCTGTTGCTGTATAGAGATGAGAGGTCGACATAATTAGTAAAACCATGGAAAACTCGGTAGAAATAAGATGAAGCTTTGACATGGCTTCCGCACGGCCACCTACGCTCATCCCACTTCAAACCCTTAATTGCCCATTCATCCATCCCCCCTTTGAGATCATCTGCACCATGGCACGGTATATATATGTATATATATATATGCTCAGAAAATCGTGGCTGCAGGTCACTTGAGTGCGCGACTCCCAGACCTGTCCTTAATTTGTTTGAGCATATTATGTTAATTAGGGTCCAAAATATCTCATCTCATCAGATATCATTCAGTCTCATCTCATCTCATCATATCAATATTGTCAATATGTTCATCTCAAATCTCTCTCCCGCTGTATACTTATAAATACATATACTAGTCAAAAGAACACGTTACGCACGTGATAAAAATTAAAATAAAATTATACTATGTCATAAAAATGCACGTGATCAAACTTTGTTAATATATTAGTTCTTAGTTGACGTGTCTGAGAACCAGGGAAGGTAAGCCATGAGGTATGGGTTTACCCCGATCCGGAGCTTTTGGGAGTTGTGGAACTGTGAGACCGAGTGGTACATTGCCCTGGCCAAATGTGACTGGGGGTACTGGGCTATGGAATACGGGTGTGTGCAAAGGCGGAGGTCTAAGGTAAGCTGGGACTGGGTTTTACTGGACTAGCGACTGGAATGGTGTGTGGAGACTGAAATCGACTGGAAACTGGAGAAGGTGATATGAGGGATGACTGGGAAGTGTTGGGATGATGTGGATTGATCGGTGATCGGCGCGAGAGTGTCCCGCGGCCTATTGGAAGGTAGGTGAAGACCACCCTGATTGGTGGGGAAAGAGAAGTTTTCCCGTTATCAGCTCTAGCGCCCTTTCGGGTTTTCATCGGAGCCGACCCCTTTTAGCTTTTTCCAATGCGCCCTCACGGGTTTTCACGTCGAGGGGTTTCCCAATTTTGCCTGAGGCGTCCCTTCCGGGGTTTCACCTTAGCCGGGTTGTTGGCCTTTGTGCCCCCAGCCGCCTCCTCACGGAGGGGGACGACTGGGTTGGTCGGGACACCTCTATTTTTAGCCCCATTTTATTGTTGTTATTTTTCTTTATTTTTGCTTACCTGGGAGCTTGACGGCTGGGCTGTGATTGGTGCAGTGGTGCCCTTGCTCTTGTCGTTGCGAGGACAAAGGCAGGAGACTGGCTTCCGAGAACATCTGATGATGACTCTGGGAGGGGCTCAGCTGGCCCCAGGGCTTGACTGGAGAGATGACCCAGAAGGGTGACTGGGTCGGCCTCCTGGGAGGGAAGACCGGTTCCGTTGGCTGGCGTACGCCTTAGTCGGTATGGCGTGCGAACTCGTGTTTCGGCACATGGTACAGCTTTATGTGCTTGCCATTGAGAGGCAGGAAAGGCTTATGGCCCTTATGGTCCATGACCGTGTAGGCCCCACCCTCATAGGCGTCGCAAATAATGTACGGGCCTCGCCAATTTGGCTGAAGCTTGCTACTGGAATGCCCTGCCATGACTTCTTTTTGCTTGATCATGATAAGGTCACCTTGCTTGAAGGCTCGTTGCTTGACGAGCTTGTCATAGGCTCGTGCCATGCCGGCTTGGTACATCTGTAGGTGTTTGTAGGCTTCGAGCCATTTGCCTTCCAAATTAGCAAGCTCTTCCAGCCTTCTTTGATATTCATTTTCATTAGGGCCGACCAAGTCGGTGTGTACCGCTATGCGATAGGATACTAACTGGATTTCGACAGGGATGACGGCTTCCACTCCGTAGACGAGGGAGAAAGGCGAACATCCTGTGGGGGTTTTGTAGACTGTCCGGTAGGCCCATAACGTCTCAGAGACCTTTTCACCCCAGTCACATTTTCAGTGGCTAACAATTTTAGCCAAGAGCTTGCAGAGAGTCTTGTTGAAGGCCTCAGTCAAACCATTGGCTTGTGGGTTGTAGACTGAAGAAGTCCTCCAGTCAATATGGAACTTGGCTGCCAATTGGTATACGGCCTTGTTCTTGAATGGCGTCCCATTGTCAGAGACTATGCCACTGGGAGTGCTGAATCAGTAGATGATGTTGTGTCGGATGAACTTGTAGCCTTTGGAAGATGACGGGAAAGGCCCCGCGATATCCATACCCCACTCGACGAATGGCCAGGTAGGGGCCGTGGGACGCAGTAGGTTAGGAGGCCTCCTGTGTACTAGGCCAAAGGCTTGGCATTGATGGCATGTACGAGCATACTGGACACAGTCCGCGTACATGGTAGGCCAATAGAAGCCTTTCAGAAGAAAGAGAAAGAAAGAATATATATATATATATATGTATATGATATCTATAATAATAATTACATATACGTGTGTGAGTATGATACATATATCCGTATACGTAATAATGGCGCGCCATGACACGCAAGTACAAGCAACACAATCACAAGACCAAGGCGTCGTCTTCTCCGGACGTTGAGGTCTTGACTGTAATCCCGGATGATCAAGTACACCCACGGGCACCACCTGTCTCATCCTTTGTCCACGCTACCCGTGGGTGGGGGCATTTGTGGATGTATAAAATTACACGTCCATATGTCCCGACCAGTCCAGTATCAACAACAACTTCAATGGAAGAAAGTGCAGAGAAGGCGAGCCATCCGGACTCTTCGAACAAACATACACTGCCATGAAGCCATCTCCAGAGTAATGACAGTGAAGAGAAATCAACTCCCAGGAAGCCCACAATCTATGGGCCCCGAAGAAAATCCAATAAACCACAACTTGTGCTCATGACGGGTTTAATTGCGTCACAAACGGCACCCTGGTCAGCCCTCAACGACACACTTTGGTGCCTTTTCAGCGGCACACCGAGCATGGCGACTGCTCAGCGGCACACCCCAACCCGTGCTCTAGAGGCACACTCTGGGGGGTCTTCCCCGGCACACCCCAGGGGTGCTGTCAGTGGCACACCCCAGCCGGCACTCCAGCGGCACACCGTGGCAGGTCTTCCTAGGCACACCCCAGGGGGTGCCCTCAGCGGCACACCCTAGCCTGTGGTCACTCCACCGACACGCTCCCGGGGCAAGCTCCTTCAACTGCACACCCCTGAAGCCCCCTTCAGCGGCACACTCACCAAGTGCCCTTCGCTGGCATGCTTCCAATGCTCTTCAATGGCACGCTGTAAATACCTTCAGCGGCATGCTTCTTCAACGACATGACCAGCAGGGAAGATCTTACGCCATTCCCCTACGGATTTTTGGCGCGCAACGGGATGGCTGAGGTGTTGAATGGAGAGGGTGGCACGCTAGCTACCCTCCCTGTCACCTAGAACAGCTGGAGTCAAATCCTCAGTAATGCCCTACGCTCCCGCCTCTGCCATTCTCGCGTTCGAAGGCCCTGTGCCGTTGGGGTATAAGAGCCCCTCTCCACGTAGAGACAAAATGGAGATAGACAGAGAGACATACGCACACACACAGAGGGAAGCAGAGGCAGATCCACGAAGCGTCCCCATAGAGAGAAGAGAAGAAGAGGAAGAGAAGAAGAAGAAGAAGAAGAGAAGAAAGAGGCTCCCCCTTCCGGCAGCCACCAGAAGAAGAGAGTAAGAGAGTGGTAGAGAGAAATGTAGTAGGGAAAAGTGGGAAGAGCAGGGAGCCGTCGCCCCTGCTCAACCCCCCGTTCCTCCCTTTTTCTTCTTTTTCTTTCTTCTTCTCCATTCTTATGTTCAATGTACTCGGTCTTCATTTGCCATGAATAAAAATTCTTCTTTCATTGCCCATTTTCGTTTGTGTCATTTCTCATTGGATTGAGTCCCTCTATGTGTTCTTCTATTGTTCCTCTTCTCCCCCCCTAGTGGTTCGGATCCCCTTTGAAGGACCTCTGGCCTTCACCCTCGCCCATTTGCCATACAGGGAAGTCCACTTCTTCTCCCTAGAGAGCCCAAGCCCCCCAACACCACTGTTGATCTTCGTCCTCCCCAACTCCATTGGACTCCCAATCCCTAGTCTCTCCCCCTCCCAACTGAAGCCCCTCGTGCCAGCTGAACCAAACCCCCCCAGATCCCACGACCTTCATCCTCTCACTGGCCTTCCCCGATATGCCGCGCCTCTCTTGAAAATAAAAGGGGGTGAGCCTCACCTCATTAGCTCAGTATTGGTCCCGCAGATCCCCACCTCACGACGATAAATACACAATGCAGCAAATAACAAATCAAACAGTAATTAGAACAAGAAAGGCAATAAATAACAACTAAAGGAAACAACCTCGCCACACTTGTATCACGGTTACTCAAAGTAAACCACACTTCAATCTCGTATGACGAAACACGTTCGGTCGCTAGAACACTAAACCACAACGGTAGGAAACCGGGGTCGCTACACTCGAGTGACAGGAACACTACCCACTAGAAGCAAGGTCGAATGCGTCCACTGACGAATTAGTCCACAGCCTCAGGTGTCTCCTTACTCGTCCCAGGCAGAAACTGAGACATCGTACACAGTAATACAAGACAAGGGTTTAGTCGGGGTTGTGCTCGTCAGTACTCATCTGTTGTCCCCGACCACATGTGCACACACTGACTGACTGCACTACGTCAAACCCTTTAGCTGGTTTTCCTCCCGGCCCGAACTCAAGCCGCCATAATGGGAGGCCCTACGAAAACTAGCCCTAAACTATCTCTCCTGGGTCTAGCTTTCCACCACTCCCAGGTTGGTCGACACCAGTGTGCCCATGCAAGTTACGACTAGTGGGGAAAGGTCACTCAAGGTAAGAACCCACTGTGAAACCACTACGTGTCACCAGTCGTAGACATACGCTCGTCACACGAAATACAATCCTTAGTTCATAAGACATAAGGCTGCCGAGGTTACCATGTCAAAAACCATATACCATTCACAATCCCCCGCCATGGGGTGTACCCACATGCTTTAAACTGGATCATTGGGCATCCCACCATGAGACGGCCCTCACGGGGTTTACACGACTAATTTCTAATTTATTTCATCCATAAATACTTCAACTTAAGTTCCGAGGTGAAAATCTTAATTTTTCAGGCTGAATAGGCCATTTCCACAATGGGTTGGTCGACCTTTAATAGGGGACGATCGACCTATAGGGAGCGTCGGTCGACCAGCCCAGAGGGAATTGGTCAATCGAGTTTCCCAGTAAGATTCTGAACAAGAATCAATCGACCATTTTTTACAGTCAGTTGAGCATTCCCCTAGGTCGGTCGATGGAAACCCATGTTCAGTCGACTGATCTGACCTGCATGCCCTGCCATTCTTCCTGCCAGGAACCGATCAACTGAATCTCTAGATTGGTCTACCAATTTCGGCGACGGCCGAACGGGAAGAGCCTCTAAGGCCCCATTTCATGTCCGACTCGCTCCATTGTGAGCGGGAAGCATGGGGAATCAATCCCTGACACCTAGCACACCCATTCGCATCAAATGGACCACAAATCACCGGTCGAATTAATAAAATCACCGCTCACCGCGAAACATGTGATTTTTCTGAAATAAGAATAAAACACGCTGATTCTCACCCGGTTCTACACGGATCGATGGGAAAACACACGGGGAGGTACAAGGGTCTGTCCCCCTACCTGAGACGCCGCTTTTACCACCGAAAATCGCTCTGATCGTTGCCGATCCACGCCGAAACCTGGTGAAGCTCCAAAACCGCGACCCACCTGCACGAACCTCCTCATTCACACCCTCACGACCCGCCTTCCGCCACTGCCGTAGCCCAGCCAAGCCTCCTCGCTACCCGTCGTTTGCAGTCGGAGAGAGAGAGGGGTGAAACGGGGTGAAACGGGGTGAAACGGAATGGGATGAAGGGAGAATCATTGAGGAGGAAGGGGGCGCAGGGAAAAAAATAGGTTTTGGGATTACCCAAAACCCTGAAACATTGTATGCAGCAAACTCATTGACTATATAAGCAAAACATCATTGACTCATAGTGTTTGCTAACATCAAAATACAGGGACACAACAGGTCTTGTTGGCTACTCCAACTGCTGGGAGGTGACCTTTCCATCTTCTTCCCAAGCTAGGAGTTCATATATCCTGCAGTTGCTGCAAGTGTGGAGGAGTACCGTTGCTGCCTTGCACAACCCTCTCTAGGTGTCTGTCTGCAGAGCTGGACCGGGAAGATCAGGTTGGAACCCCCTATTCCCATCCTCAAATCCCATCCACCTCTTCATAGCTTTTCTTACTCCTCCTGCCCCCCACATCTCCTTAAAATCCCATGCCCTAATTCATCTTTTAGCAAAAGTTGTCTTTAGAAGCCTTTTCTCTGCGCAGGCTACCTCTGTGCAGATCTGCAGAGACCAGAGCCCTAAAGACTAGATTGTTATGCCTTCTTCCCATCTTCTGATCCCCTCCACCTCTTCTTCACTTTTCTTCCTATACCTGTCTCCCACATCTCCTCAAAATCCCATGCCAAAATTCATTTTGTACACAAACCTCCCTTCATACCCATTTTGGCCAGGTAGACTGTCCCTATGCAGTCCCCAAACCCTTCCAAAGGGACGCCCAACAAAACATCTCCAAATGACCTGAAACTTTGAGCACTGTCTAAGCACGTCCAAAACTTTCCCTCAGAATTTTCTTACAATTTTCTGAGCCCATTTGCCTTGCTTATCCCATCCACCTATATAGCCCTCAGTTTTGACTGCACTGAACTGTGAAATTGAGCGCCATCTGCCTTCACCTCCCACGCCCAAAACCCCCACTACACGCCACCCCGCCACTGCTAACCAACCATCCCACGACCCTCGCCTGTCCACCAGAGAAAACCCCACCCCCTTTGCCACTTGGAAGCCCCGGTTCCAGCTCTATCTTCCACCCTCTATCCTGCTACCAGCAGACAGACCAGAAAGCGCCGGGCCTGCTACAAAATTCACCACGATCTCCACAGTACTCAGTTGCCATCGACACTCCACCGACATCCCTGGGACATCCCCAACAGCATTTGCACCAAGTTTCGTGACTAGCAGACAAACTGAAGGTCACGTGCTAGGCCCATCTTCCTGCTATTTCCCTACGCACGCACATACTGGCCCGTAATCTGCCCGCTGCTCGTGGCCACTCCAGAGGTTCCAACTGGTGCCGTCGACTTCCCTCTTCATCCAGGAGGATCTCCATCCACTACAGCATGCTAACAGGGATGTGGGCATCTTCCTCGACTTTCATGATGCGTCATCCTAGTTGCTGGTTCCAGTCCGTACCAGTTTGCACACGTGGGAGTTACTTCATGTCATCCACTCACGGCCCGTCACCCCACTTCGCACGACCCTGGATCGCTGTGTAGCCTTTTACCTCCCTGCGAGGAGTGGGCAATGTTTGACTTGTACTTGTTTAGCTCTTGTACTGGGTGGTTGTGTGATTTGGCCTGGCATCTTCCCTACGTCCTGAGTGTGGAGGCACGCATACACGTCCTTGCTTGGTCTATCTTGCTAGTTTAGTATACTCTCTAGCGTAGCTACTTGTGCGTTGTCGGATCCTAGCTCGTTTATATTTATATCACTGCCACGGTGAGAGACCATGATCGTCCCATGCCTCGATCCAAGCATGAGCGTGGAGTTATCTTCCCTAGACTTCTGTCGGTTCCTCAACCGTGCGGATTGACACGCTTCCCTCACTTGTAGACGATTGTGAGCTTGAGTTACTTGTTTAGGCATGGTCCCTCTCTTGGGAGTACTTGAAACAAGGAGTTCCAATGTTCATTGTTTTTTTATTTTGCCTATTCTGTTACCACAATTTTTAGAACTATCATTTGGCCAATGCACCACAGTGAATCTTATTTTCTCGTTATTATTATTTTCCTTGTTTGATCCAGCCATATGTACATCTGCCTTTTCTTTTATTGGTCATCACAGGAATTGTGGATTGATTTCTTCGGGCCAATTGTCATTTTTCTTAGGTTCTTAATTCTGGCAAAATTTCGACAGCACCTCTCCTAGACTCGGAGCGTGGGGGTGGCAAATGGGGCTCGCCCTATGGAGAGAACTCCGACGGCCCCGAACAAAAAGGGATACGCGCGAAGCGACATGATCCCTGGGGTATGTTCGAAAGCGACAACACCCCGTCACCCATTGTGGGGCCGAAGATCTCGAGAACTGGCCTACGAGGGACCCCACCGATCCACAGGCCGCCATGAACTCATCGCTGAGATGTGGACTTGCTTTCCTTCTTTTTTATCGCCGTGTAAGGCTTTTGATATCCACCTTCAAAAGAGGAGTGTTGGGGAACACGCTATGACGAAGCGGATCCCAGGTGGTCCGAAAGTGGTTAAGAAATCGGAATCGGAGAGAAACGAGCATTGGGATTTCTATGGTTGGCAACTCGGTGTCCCACTCATGGGTTGGAGTGAACTCCGGGCCGATGGCCATCGTGATGAAAATCGCTGAATGGGTGGCTTTAAAGTAATAAAATGAGGGGTTCATCCTATCCATCTACTGTGGGAAGGGAAGTAGAACACAAAAAAAAGGACAGATGTATTATATCCATATGCATACGTATACATATATATATGTATCGATCGGGACGGGTGAATTCATGCAAAGAAGAGTGCAAAGGGGAAGCAAGAAAGCATCGAAGATCAGGTTTCACGAAGGGGATGAGAAAGGATCAGGGTTAAAGGCCCCGTGCTTTATTTCTATTTAAACAACAATAGTTACGTCGGGGCTGGGCACAACCGATCAGCATATAAAGAAAGAAGAAGAGCAGAAAGACGTCGACCCACCCCCAACGGACAGCTCGCTCACTCTCTCTCTGCTGCTCTTTTCTCTCTCAAACTCTCTTCACTCCCATAGGAATGCAGGCTTCAGGGATTCAGGCTTCTCCAGGCATCCAAAGAGTCCAACCTTGCAAAGTTCCCCCATAGGGGATTTTTATAGGGGTGAGGGAGCCCCTGTTCGAAGCGAGCCTCCCCCCATCTCCTTCTCTTATATTTTTTTTGTTTTCCTCTGCAACCCGCCGCTGCTGTCGTCACGTTGTCGAGCTGCCCATGCCACTGCCATCGTAGCTGCTGCCTACTGCCATTGCTGTTGCGTTGTCGAAGCCGTAGCAGGTGCTTCACCATTGCTGACGTTGCTGTGGGACCAGACACCGCGGGAGGGAATGGTGGAGGACTACAGGGGCAGGGGCTCACCGCTGGCGGACACCCCTCCCCTCACTGGCTGGTGCTGTTGGCGTCTTCATGG
This sequence comes from Amorphophallus titanum, assembly GCA_024336825.1. Lineage (NCBI taxonomy): Eukaryota > Viridiplantae > Streptophyta > Magnoliopsida > Alismatales > Araceae > Amorphophallus > Amorphophallus titanum. The sequence continues at coordinate 318,630 of JANBPO010002351.1, forward strand.
TCGTCCACGTGAGGGAGCGACCATTCGACATAACATGGAGGCATGGGAGAGAGCTTCGAGCATTGAATGCTCGCGCGGGAAGAGGTCGCTCGAAGATGTGCTGTCGCCGCGCGGAGAGGGGGAGAAGATGAACAGTGAGAGAGGATTGCGAGGAGGGACACAGACACGTGGCACTGTTCATGGAATAGTGTCACAATTTTCCATCTATTTTCTTTTTTTTTTGAAAATCCCCCTTTTCCTCTTAGCCCCTCCTCTTCTTGTATTTGTGTATATGTCCATCGCGCCCCTCCTCTTCACCTCAGCCAGGTTACTAGCCTTTTTGCCCTCAGTCACCTCTGAGTGAAGAGAATGACTGAGTCTGTCAAGTATCTCTATTTTTAACCCCTTTTCTTTTTTCTTTTTCTTTTTTTGAGAGCCTAAAAGTGACATTCTGTCTGGTATTGGATGTCCTTAGCCTGTAGTTATGAGGACGGTGCTGGGAGATTGATCGTCATGAATGTATGACACTGTCGCTTGAACATGCTAACTGGCTATGGTGACACATTAGCTCGAAAATATGGAGGAAGTGACTGGTCCTACCCCTTAGAGGGGGTGGCTACTGGATTGCTGGTGATGACCGGGGCACACGCCTTAGTCTGGGTGGCACATGAATTCATGCTCTGGGACGTGGTATAGCTTCATGTGCTTACTGTTGAGAGGTGGGAATGACTTATTTCCCTTGTGGTCAATGATCATGTAGGCTCCACCCTCATAAACATCGTGAATGACGTATGGGCCTCGCCAGTTCGGTTGTAATTTTTCACTAGGGTGCCCTACCATGACTTCCTTTTCCTTAATTGTAACGAGATCGCCTTGTTTGAAAGCTCGCTGTTTGACGAGCTTATCATAGGCCCGAGTCATACAGGCGTGGTACACTTGTAGATGTTTGTAGGCTTCGAGCCATTTACCTTCTAGACCGGTAAGCTCTTTTAGCCTTCTCTAGTATTCATCTTCGTCTGGACTGGCAAGGCTGGTGTGGACTGCTACGTGGTAAGACACTAGTCGGATCTCAATGGGGATCACAGCTACTGCCCTATAAACGAGGGAGAATGGTGTGCACCCCATGGGGGTCTTGTAGATTGCCCAGTAAGCCCATAGTGCCTCGAACACCTTTTCACCCTAGTCACAGTTTTGGTGACTAACAATTTTACCTAGAAGCTTGCAGAGAGTTTTGTTGAAGGCCTCGGCCAAGCCATTAGCCTGAGGGTTGTAGACTGAAGAGGTTCTCTAGTCGATACGAAATTTTGTTGCCAGTTGATACACTACCCTATTCTTCAATGGTGTGCCATTGTCAGACACTATGCGACTGGGAGTACTGAATCGGTAGATGATGTTGTGTCGGACAAATATGGCTACCACTTCTCTGTTGACCTCTCATAGGGATATGGCCTCGGCCCATCGAGAGCAGTAATCAGTAGCAGCTAGAATATATTTGTGACCCCTGGAGGATAGTGGGAAGGGTCCTGCGATGTCCATACCCCATTCCACGAATGGCCATGTGGGGACCATTGGATGCAACGGATTGGAAGGTCTCCTGGGCACCATGCCAAACCAGGCACTAGGTGCAATCTGTGTACATGGTTGGCCAATAGAAGACTTTGAGCTTGATGTTGTTCTTCATCCTGAGTCCAGCCTGGTGAGTGCCACACAATCTTGAATGGACCTCATGCATGATGGCCCGAGCCTCAGCTGGGGAGATGCATCTCAAGAGGACCGACTTATGTTTTTCATAAACAAGTGTATATATGGAGTCACTAATTAACTCGTATGATGTTGCCCAGCAAAGTAATTAGACCTTTTGAGTTCGATCAAGAGGGTGCCAACCCTGCTTGAATTTGATGATTGGCTCGCGGAGTGTTCTGGTCGAGGCTATGGACCTCATAGACAGTGTGATAGGGGCATCTCTCGCCCTTCACATTTTTTTCACTGCTCCGTTGCTCTTCGACATGGTTCCATTGTGTCTGACACATTTTTCTAAGTCGAGTCATGTAATTTTCATATTTTATTTGAGTCATAAACTATGTAATTTTCCTTTTATTTGAGTCCAGTACCTAATTTTGACCCTGGTAACACTATGAATTTTGATGAATTTTATTTAAGTCAGAATCATTACTTAGTCACTTATGCATATCACGGTTCACACCTTAACTAAGGTCGATGCATGTTTTACTTTAGGTGAACTAAGGTTGATGCCTGTTTTGCTTTAGGTTAACTAAGGTCGATGCACTTTCCTATTTCTAGTTTAACAGGTCTGTGCACATGTTGGTGGTCTTCATTTAGGTCAATGCACTTTATGACCTAAGGTCGACCTCAGTGTTCATAGTGATCACATAGAGTCGATGCTAGCTGCATACCATGCACTTATAAGATCTGTGCTAGTTGAAATAAGGTTGGTGCTAGTTGCATTCATGCATAATCATGCATCGACGCTAGCACAACATGTCTTGCATAAACAAGTCAGTGCTAGTTGCCTTTCATACATATAAGGTCGGTGCTAGTTGCCATGATTGCATAAGTGAGGTCGATGCTAGTTGCGTCGCTCCCATAATGTGGTCGATGCAAGTTTATGCACAAGGTCGATACTAGCTCGATGTGGTCGATGCTAGTTTATGAACAAGGTCGATACTAGCTCGATGTGGTCGATGCCAATTTATGCATAAGGTCACGATAAGGTCAGTGTTAGTTTGTCATCTCTCTCTTGTCTATATTGTGTTTATGCACAAGGTTGATACTAGCTTATGCACAAGGTCAATACTAGCTCGATGTGGTCGATACTCGTTTATGCACAAGGTCGATACTAGCTCGATGTGGTCATTTCTAGTTTATGCACAAGGTCAATGCTAGCACGATAAGGTCAGTGTTAGTCTATCATCTCTCTCTCGTCTATACTGTGCATGTACAATCAAGTCTATATGCAGTATGCATTGCTCGCACTTAAGTCGACGCTATTCGGTCTATGCATGTGCCTATTATGACTTGCTTGTGTCAGCGCATTTTATCAAACATCTAATGACTCTGTCTGTTATAATGCCATGTCAGCCATATGATCGAGCGTCTTACTGATAACCTGTGAACTTATCTCACGTGGCATTTAAGTACCAGGTTTATGGAACATGATCCAAGGCAAGGTGCAAGTCAGTGATCCTGACACATGGAAAGTAACAACGCGGTGATTCTAACACGTGTAAAGATGGGGACCTTTTGGCGAGAACGTGGTGACCACACGTCGATCGCCTGCTCCCTATAAAAGAAGGCAGATTGCCCAAATTTCAAGGTGCAGCGATAGAAGAAGAAAAGTAGAAGAAGATAGAGAAAGAGAGTTCTAAGAAGAGTGGTGGCAGAAGAAGAAAAGTAGAAGAAGATAGAGAAAGAGAGTTCTGAGAGGAGTGGTGCGTTTCGGTGAGAGCCAGTGTGATCGTTTCGGTGAGAGCCTGTGTGATAGTGAAAGAAGAAGTTTTGAGAGAAAATTAGAGTGCCGTAACAAAGGAATTGGGAGAGTGAGAATTCCATCTATGTTCCTGGCTTCTGGTTCAAAACCAAAGCCAATCTACTCTAGTTGGAGGTACATTTTTCATTTTCACTTTCAATTTTTCTATTTTCTGCCATGAATCTTCTACTCACTCAAGTTGTGCGTCAGCGATTGTGGCAAGCTGTAAGGCCCAGCGGAAGAGGTGGATTCCTATGGGTAGCAAAGCTGTAAAGCTCAGCAGGGTGTAGGGAATTTGTTCCCCAAAGCGGTGGATCAGCGACCTAAGCTGTGTATCAACAGTGAATCCTTACTCGATTGAGTAAGGGGTAGATGTAGATCTCTGGATAGAGATCGAACCACCTAAAACTCTTGTCTCGTGTGCGAGGGGTCACCCCCGCACCACATCCACCTCATTTCCCCCCCCCATCTATCCCATCCCCCATCACCTATCTCCACCCTTCCCATCCGGTTCACAGCTAATAGAAAACCATCATCTTGCAGAGGGTGCCACACCGTTATCCTAGGGCTACTAGAGGCGTACCATATACCATTGGAAAGAACATCAAGTCAACTTTGCAATAGAGGTGGTCTCGCTATCTTTCAACATCGAAGCTGTCCGAGAGAGCCATTCTCCCCCGATTATGCAAATCAGGCCAGACTAGCAACCTCAGGCGAGTTCCAGGAGCCACCACGGCCACACCCTTTAGCTTCTAGAGGCACCACTTGTCCGAGAGCTTTTTCCACCTATTGACCATCATCAACAAAAAGCGGCGTCCCGATCGACATCTGGAGGAGTGATTTTTAAATTTTCTCCCCTAGACACTCTGATCTGCCCACTCTTGGACTAAGCTGACACCTGCTCACTTATCTGGCTTCTTCTGTCTGCTCTGACCTCCGCCGACATTCCCGCTGGTGCCATCTCGAAGAGGACTTGACAATGGTTCCAACGACTCTGGCCCTACTCGATTCCAAGTTCAGGAACGCTTGGGGCAGCCACTTCTTCTTGCTGCTGAGGTACTCCTGTGGACTGAACCAAAAACCTAGGGCCCTGCTTGCGGCCAGCCCCCGACCAGATCTGGTGACCAGAGAATTCTGTAAAAATCAGGCATCATCCTGACCCAGTTACAAAGACCCTCCCACTGGTTTTGTCTCTGGAAAAAATAGTGAGTGGCTGCAGTAGTGACAACACTTCCTGTCTATCCTGTGTTCTAGAGAACAGACAGAACCAATGAGCTTCATCCCCTTGGTTTCTAATTCCATTCTCCCCTCCCCGTCTAGCCGCCTGACCGCCCCTCCCTGCGTGGAGGTAGTGTTTGAGTGTAAAATTAAGTCCCCCACCCCGCGATCATCCTCCTGCGTGAGGTGTAGTGGTGTAACATTTTAAATTTCAGGTCAAAATGGCACCAACGCGGCATGCGGGTGCGTACCTACGCCTCCCCGCTCACCCTCGCCTTTGGCCAGGATCGGTGTCTTCACACTGATCAGATGAGCATCCGGTTGCCCTCCTTGCTAGTTTTTTTTTTACTTTGCTGGTTTAGTAATGCTTTGGTGCCATCGGACGGTGAGGTGAGCGCCCGGTCTAAAATTCTATCAAATTGAGCGACCACCGCAGAGTGAGTTGAGAGAGCAACCCTACATCCCACGCCCTCGGGGTGCTGGTCGCCCGTCGAATTGGGCATCCCAGATCCTTAGGGGTTCAGCCCCAAGCTAGCCAACTCCCTGGAATCTCTAGGTCCAACCTCGGACCCTCATCCCCATCGCCGGTCCACCTACGGACGTCGGGTGTGCACGTTACGGGTGAGCCCGCTTGAGTGGATCCACAATTCGGTTCGATTGCTTGTGAAACTAGGTCCAAGGGATTATGTCACATCACACGAGGACCACACCCAAGAAGTAGGGTGATACGATGACTGGGGTGAAGCTGCCGAAAGCGATCGACACTAGCAAGTAGCCCACCCGTGCGTGGGTGGGGATGACGATGGGACCGTAGGTAACGGCCGCCATAGTTGGTGAAGTCCTGGATGAGCAGAGGCGACAGCCATGGGCAGTCGTCGAACACGATCCGACAACTGGGAGATGAACTGGAAACCACTGGGAAGTGCGAACAGGTGCTTTTCTGCTACCTCTCCTGCAAGGATAGGAAAAGGGCACCCGGACTTCAGGGCTGGCACGGGCTTTCGCTTGCCATCGCCCCACTCTCCCATTCCCTCCCTTTCAATCCCTCAATCACCCTCTCTCCCTCTCTCACACACCCACAATGAGGACTAAAAGCTTGGCCCGCCGCCCACCATCATCAACCGGGGAGGAGGAGAGTTCACCGTCGACGCCGATGGATGAAGGATCGCCCGTCGCCACCGCCGTCCCCGTCGTGGAAGAGGGAGCACTGTCCTCGCCCGTGGCCGTGGAGGAGGGTGACACGCCGCCGGCGGAGGGGGAAGCCGCCGCGCCGTCGACGTCCGAACGGGTGGCCCGGGACCCCGAGGTAGGCCAAAAACCCATCCCCGTCACTTCTTTTGTATTTAAACGATGCTTAGAGGGCTTAGAATCATGTTTAGGGGCCGGTTGGGGTCTTCCCGCCGGTGGGGGAGGGCCGCCACCATCGTCGAGGAAGACGACGGTTGTGCGTTTCTCAAGAAATAGCACAAACCAGGACATGCGGCCCTCATCGGGCGGCACAAAGCTTATACGGCCCAAGGTTGGCAGCACAAACACTGAAAATAGACATAGGAAGTGTGGGCCATAGATGGCAGCACAAAGTCATGCGGCCTACATCAGGCCGCACAAACTGTTGTGCGGTCCATGGGGACCGTATAAAGCCAACGAACCGACATAGGATGGGTGGTCCATGGTGGGCCATCCAAACCTAATACGGCCCAGTAGTGGCCGCACAACCCCTGGTACTCAGCAAATAAATGCGGTCCATATAGGACCGTACAAACCTCATGCGGTCCATGACTGGCCGCTCAACCCTGAGAAACCTTGTTTTGTCTTCTTTTTTTGGTTATTATTATTATTATTATCACCATCATTACCATTATTACTCTCCTCTTATTAAATGGATAAATGCAGGGGAAGCGCAGGACCCACATCTCCTGGCTGCATGTCCGGGCAGTGTACCTAGCATTGCCGGACTTCCAGTGGGAGCGGCTAGCTGCCATGGGGTTCGCCCCATTCCTGAGCATGGAGGTGTGTCACTTCGACACCTCTGCTCTACGCCCTGCATGACCACTGGGACCCAGTGAGTCGCACGTTCCTTTTTTCGTGGGGGCACATGATCCCTACGTTGGAGGACGTGGCCAGGCTTACTGGCTTACGCGTGCATGGGCTACCAGTTAGCGGGACCACTTTTCCCGACTACTGGGGGATGGCTCGGGAGTTGCTAGGCCTCGAGCTTCGGCGCCTCGAGAGGCAGTCTACCCTCCTCCCACAGGCTAGTCTTCAGGACAACCTCGGGCTAAGACGAGCGGGCATCGCGGTTGGCGAGGAGCCAGAGCAGCACCTTCAGTGGCTCGTGGACTTGGCCAGAGCGAGAGTAGCGGCGGAGCCAGGAGCGAAGGCAGACCGGGTGCTGAGATGATTCCTGATGCTGCTGTTTGGGCACCTTCTTTTCTCTACCCGTGCAGACTCGATGAGCTGCCACTTCCTCCCGTTCCTCGAGGAGCTCGACCATGTCGGTGACTACGCATGGGGAGCGGCAGTTCTAGCCTTCCTGTTCGACTCGCTGAGCTCGACAGCGCGCCGGATGATGCTCGGGGGCTTCTCCCCCTTGCTCCAGGTATGATTCTGACCCTAGCTCGATTCTTACGACTTCTACATGCTTTCCTAAATGCTGACATGCTATATGTGATGCAGGTTTGGGCCTATGTGTACCTTCGTGCACTAGGCAGAGGGGAGGAGACCCGTCCTGGGCTTCTCCCTATCGCTCGGAGGTGGACCGCACCTCGTGAGATGGGCTCCCTGCGACGACAGGTCCGGGAGCTCCAGGATGACATCGACGCTCTGCCGTACGCTTCGGTACGCCTCTAAACTTAGACTCTCTAATTGAATGCATTTCTACATGATTATGTTGCTGATGAAGTTCTCTTATTCTTGCAGGTGTGGTGGACGCCTTATGCGGAGGAGAGCTAGGCTGACCAGCCCTGGGTGATTGGGGCCCTAGCTTTTGTCGGCCGAGATGTATGGCTTCACTGCATGAATGTGGTGGAGCCATTACATTACCGGTTGGTGATGAGGATCGTCGGGGTACACTAGCCTGCGGTCGAGTTCCCTGCGCCAGAGAAGGTGGGGGAGAGGGTCTCGAGGTCCGTGCGGGGCCTGATTGCGACATTCGACTGGACGACCAGGAACGCCGCACAGGTCACCGACTGGACGACACTCGGGCATGCAGTGACCGTTCGAGCTGAGAGCGACGTAGCTTATTACACTGGTACGCTAGACACTACCGGGACTAGGTGTTCTGGGGTGCCCACTGACCGGTACGACTTCTTAACCTTAGACTCTTTATGCTTGTGATTATGACTTCTACTTGATAACTTACTAACCTTTGGACTTCTAAATAAAGATTGACCCCGAGGGAGGTGTCGCGGAGCTGACTGGGCTTCTCACTGCGACGATCCGGGAGCGGGATGAGGCCCGTCAGGCCTTGGCCCTATTGGTGAGTTTTTCTTTCCTATACTAAATGCATCTACTGCTATACTGAGACACGACTGACCTAGAGCTTTGTTTTCAGCGGGGGGAGGAGGCCCAGAGGCAGGGGACTGACACTCCTTCTTCCTCTACAGCACAGACTCCGGCCGACCGAGCGGAGCAAGAGGCTGAGTTTAGATAGATAGTAGATCGGGCCGAGGCAGTCGAGGCGGCACTCGCCGAGCGGGTATGTTCTACACTTCCCCTTTTGTGAATTATGTTCTTATTATATCAAAATGCAGTTGAATAATAGTGAAATGCATGTATGCAGGTGATAGAGCTGACTGTCGCCATCGGCGAGAGTGACCAGCTACGGGAGGAGCTTGTGCTGGCATAGGACGAGGCTGCCCGCTCGCGCGAGGAGGTGGCCCGTCTGCGCAGAGAGCTGGAGCAGAGTGCCCTCTCGCGAGAGCTGGTGGAGCGAGACTGGACCGAGACGTAGGCGGAGGCAGCTGGCCTACGGGAGCAGCTGGAGCGAGGCAGACCTTCAGAGTCGGTGGAGTTCGCGGTTCTCCGAGAGGAGCTAGAGCAACTCCGCACCACGACTTTGGAGCTGGAGTATTTTCGACAGGAGGCGTTCGAGCTTCGTGGCGAGGTGCGAGCTTACCGACAGATGAGTCGGTCCCGCAGCGTGAGTTATGCAGCTCCGATCGGGAGTCGTGCCACTCACGGCTCGGTCGGACAGTTCCTAGCGACTTCCTCTCAGTGGCAGAGGAACAAGGAGGAGGAGCGGCGCCGACGCCGGGAGATAGAGGAGGGAGCAACCTCTACGATGGCCCCACCATCGAAGAGGCAGGAGGGTGGTGGGGACAACGACAGGCCAGAGGGTGCGGCCTGATCTACTTCGTACTTTCTATATGCTTTGTACATGACATGATATGACAGTAGTTTAGTTTATTTCCTTTTTGTGTTGATTTTCTTATATGTATGCATGTGTGCATGAAAATGTGGATGACTCGTGGGTGAGACACACTGGAGGGGTGAGGTACGTCGACTCTACGAGAGAGGCGACACAAGAGACAAGAGGCATGAGAGACACGCCGACCCTACAGGAGAGACGACAGAGAGTGAGAGGCACGCTGACTCTACGAGAGAGACGACACGAGTGGAGTGAGAGACACGCCGACTCTACGAGAGAGACGACGGAGAGTGAGAGGCATGAGAGACACGCCGACCCTACGAGAGAGACGACGGAAGTGAGAGGCACGAGAGACACGCCGACCCTATGAGAGAGACGACGAAGAGACGAGAGGTATGTCGACCTTATGAGAGAGACGACGTGAGTGGAGTGAGGGACACACCGACTCCACGAGAGAGACGACGGAGAGTGAGAGGCACGAGAGACAAGCCTTAAATAACACAGCAAAGGATTGTGCGGTTGCACTTAGGCCGCACAAGGATTATGCGGCTAGATGTGGACCCCATGTAGGTGTTGTGCGGCCAGAAACATGCCACATGACTTGATGCTCTTTTAATACATGTGCGGTCAATACAGGGCCGCAGAAGAGTACGTGTGGTCTATCGCTAGACCGCACAACTCACTATGCAGGGAACCCGATCGGGACTCTGTTGGAGAGTCCCAACCCGAGATGACTCTATCCTAACTTGACCCAAATCCTATCTGAACTTGTTTGAAACTATCTCAACTCAATTTCTAATGGGATTAGGACTCTAGGCAAGGCTCTATATAAGGAAGAGGGGGCCAAATTCGTGACTCATTGCTCTCTCAATTTTCTAGCCCTCTAACTCATTGCTTTCCTTGCTAAGACATCATGAAGAGGGCCCTAGGAGGGAGTTCCATGGAAGGGGAAGAAGGTGGGGGCCCCTTACTGGACCTACTAGACTTTTATATATAAACCCATAAAATCCTAATGACTACCCATTTGGCTTATGAAGCCTTACAATTGCTAACCCAATTACCCAAGGGTATAAATGTAAACTAAATAGATATAAATGTAAAAATAAAATGTTAGAGCCCGATGTCGATTCCTATCACTTCTTGCCAAAGTTCTTCTTGAAGAACCTCTTGGCCTTGGAGCCAAATGACGTTGAACCTGCCACTGACACTGCTTGAGCCAGAACTCCCAAACTCCCTGACAGTGGCTAGAAAGCACTTTGCTGCTGAGAAGTCACCTGCTGACCACAACCTGAGTGGGACTGCCCCTGGCTAACTGGTCCCCTGGTCCTCTGCATGTCGAGTTCGAAATAAGTCACAACACGGGAAGCTGTCTATAAGTCTGTGGCAGCGTTCGCAATCAAGTGATGCCGCAACTCCTGCCTCAACCCCTGAACAAACTGCTCAGTCTTTAGATGCTCATTCTCCATAATATGTGGAGCATAGTGACCAAGCTCCACAAACCGGGCCCTGTACTGTAACACGGACATGTCACCCTGCACCAGCTCCAAAAACTGACGCATCTGCTACGTGGCAATGTAGGCTGGGCAGTAGGCACACTCGAACACTCTGACGAAGTCGCTCCACATAAGTTGCTCTAGTGGACGAGACTGGAAAGATGTCTTCCACTCAGAAGACCACCACGCCCGAGCCGTACCCTATAGCTGGTTGCAAGCCAGCATCACCTTGTCCTCCTCAGTACAGCGCATGGAGCTAAACACGTGCTCCATCTCATCAAGCCAAGCTCTAGCTGCATCTGGATCAGGCTGACCACTGAAGTAGGGCGGGTGGAACTGTAAAAAGTCTCGAACTGCACGGCCTGGACCACCCCTGGATGAAGAGCCCTCTCCAGTGTCTCCACCAAACTGCTATGACATGAGCTGAAACATGCCCCGAAAAAAGTCCTTAGCCCCTGGGATCCTCGCTGTATCCCCAGCCTCGGTAGTAACAGGTGGAACTCTGCTCTGCTCCTCCTGCCTGCTTTGCTCTTCCTTCTCATCATGAATCTCTACCGACTGCCCCTGCTAGGCCGATTGTCCCTGCTGAGAGCGAGTCCTACGCCTCGGTGCCATGCTCGCTCCCCCCTGATGCAAAGACACAAAAATGGTAAAGATCAGAAAAACTCACGATGCCCTATGCCAGTGCCAACTGTACAACATTATGGACTAGTGGACCACTGTAATTACTTATGATTCTCGTCTATTCCACAACGTAGCTCTGATACCAACTGTAACAACCCGAGATCTGGATACCGAGTAAAATCCGATACCATTCGAATCCCGAACCGCCACCCACGAGCTCGAAGACTCGGAAGGGCTAAAAGGAGTGTATGGAGGTACACAAGTATCATAAATAATTATAGATTTACACAGTTATATAAATAATGCAGGAAATGAATTACATTAAATAAATCACATGGTCTACAATTTCATAATAATTAATATAACAGTCTGGTCCAACACAGCTGGTATAGTAAAGAAAGTAGAGTACAACTACATGGGGCATACCCCGGCTCTGGCAATTGGCAACTAATCCTGGGCACTCGAATCACGCTGAGTCTCAGGCGCACTTCCCTGAAGCCTCGCCTCACCTGAAACACGGTGAAAACACGCAGGGAATGAGCCTCATATAAAATAAGGCTCAGTTGGGATCACTCAGACCCCTACCTCGCAAAACACGGAACTGGAACGCACAGTAACCAAGCGAGTGTACCCTATGCATTGCCCATCGCTTCACCCATCCTCGCGCCAGCACCCGTCACACTCCCCATTGCCACCCCCTTGCTTAAGCCATCACCTATCATCCTTTCGACGGGGCCCATTAGGCCTGCCTCCACAGTTATTACCCCCATTTCTACACCCCTTACTCACCCCACTGGGCCCATTAAGCCACCAATCGTGAGTCCATCCAATGCCGTGCCGGCATCAAACCTTGCCCTCCGGAGCGGGCGTTTGTTCCATGGAAGCTATCCCACCACTGGTGCACCTGCACCCAACCCCCAGTCTTTGTCACAGATAGTTGATCAAGAAGAAGCAGACCCATTGCCAGGTACGCAATATGACTTGCTACATCACCTGGACCAAATGCTGGCCAAGATTTCAGTTTTGGAGTTAATCAAGTGATCCAAGTTGCACCAAGATGCTTTGAAAGCCTTTTTGCAGAAAGTCATGGTGAACAAAGACATGACAGTAGACAATCTTTCATCAGCTTTGGTCGCAATCACAAAGGGGTAGGCCATCTCCTTTTTTGAGTCTGAATTGGCACCTCCCGAGGCACGCCAGATGCCGCTCTGCATCTCCATCACCTTAAATAAGGTGGCTGTTGGCACGGCTTTGGTGGACAAAAGAGCCTCCATAAATGTTTGTCCCCTTAGCACCCTATGCACATGTAATATTTCTTAAGATTTGTTGAGACTGCCCCCAACTACCATTGCAACTTATGACAATTCGAGGAGGGCATGTCATGCGGTGATAACTGTTCAGGCTGAGCTCGGACCTTTGACAATGCCTGTTGAATTTTATGTCTTGGACATTGACCCAATGTTCAATGAAATTATGGTCCACCCTTGGATTGACAGCCTCCATGTTGTGCCGTCTACCACCCACCAGTGCATTAAATTTTCATTTCAAGGACGGGTGGTGAAAGTCAAGAGCATATCCATAGTTCAGATGGTGGAAGTCATTTCCAACAAAATATTGACAACCCTCTGGCCTAGCAACAAGTGAGTTATTTCGGTGATGGACCTTAATTTTTCATGGGCCTATGCACCACGCAAGGCCGCCAACGCACCAGTCAGCATCAAGGTGAAGCCCAAGATGAGAGATCCCAAGGGCTGGAATATGATATTAAAGCTAGGCTATCAACCAGGCATGGGTCTTAGTGCTCAGCTACAAGGACGAACCAAGACCATCCCCAGGGCCAAAAAGATGAGTAAAAGGGGCTTGGATTACCATGAGTCGTCACTGTCTATGGTAGGAGATGTGCTGCCGTTGACGTGGGATTATCGTCAACACTTTGTGAAGTGGCCACAATAGCCCAGTACCTTGAAGACACCACAGCGCTAGGATAGGAAAGAATATGCTACTTGTGCAGTCTCCGACCCGCCATTGCTGCCAAAGGGCTGATTGATGATATGAATGATTTATATGAGAGTTTTACAAAGTTGTTTCAAGAAGAAGATGGTTTGAGAAAACCTGAGGTGTGAGTTGTTGAGTACTCCCACGAAAAGTGAGCCCAGCACCCGCGGGAAGAGGGGAGCTCACCTGTTATTCTTACTTGGTCTCCTTCCCGCCTGATTCCTTTCTATCGAAAGCTTGACTTTATTCCCCGTTCATCTCCCATTATGATTGATCCTCTGCTATGCCAATTTTTGTTCTGGCTTGAGATGCCTATGGAATTTTTAATTGTGACTTGTCCATGTGGGCGCTGCCTACCAATTGATTTCTCCACTATGTGGTTCTCCTCCTCTGATCCTTTTCTTGATATCTTCTGTCCCTCTATCTATCCTCACACAATTTCTAGTCCAGATGTACAAGTCCCAAAAGTACAACTCAATGAAAGAAAAGTACAAAGTCTTGAGGCATACCACGGCTGACAGAAGCTGGTGATGCTAGGACACTCGGGCACTGCTCAAGGCCTCTGAAGGACAAGGAGGCACAATGGACCTAAAAAGAAAAAGGGGTGAGCCTCATCTCATTGGCTCAGTAGGGGTCCTGCGATTCCCCACCACAACGAAACGTAATGAACAACGCAGTAAATAATTAGGCATAAAGAATAGTAAAGCAAGAAGAACAGTAAGGCAGAAAGAATGACACTATAAACACACATAACCACACTAAACCACTAAATGCCGAAAGCCTGCACAACAATGGGATGCCTCGAGTATCGAGCATAAACCATGCCGAATCGAGTTCTCGTAATCTGGGCTACAAAAGGCTGGATCACGATAACCTATCTCAGAATATCTCTCTTGGAGGACGAATGCTAGAATCTAGGCTACCAGGTAGACTGTCAGTCGGTCAACGAAGGCACACAACTACACTATTGGAACATGACTCTCAAAGATAGCAATGAATCACTAGTCGATGCCGTACAATAGGATACCCTCATGGCCTGAACAATAAGCCACAACGGCAAGAAACTAGGGTCGCTACACTCGAGTGATAGGAGCATTACCCACTGGAAGCAAGGTCGGATGCATCCACTAACAACTTAGTCCACAGTCTCAGGTGTCTCCCTACTCGCCTTGGCTGGAAACTAAGATACCGTACATGGAACACAAGGCAAGGGTCTATCGGGGTCGTGCTCGTCAGCACACGCCCAAAGTCCCTGACCATGTGTGCACATATTGACTAACTGCGCTACGTCAGGCCCTCTAGATGGTTTTCCTCCCAACTTGGACTTGAGCCGCCACAGTGGGAGGCCCTATGGAAACCAGCCTCATACTATCTCTCTCGAGTCTAGCTCTCCACTACTCCCAAGTGGGTCGGCACATGTGTGCCCAGGCAAGTTACAACTAGTAGGAAAATGTCACTCCAAGTAAGGACCAGTTGTAAAACCACTGACGTGTCACCGATCATGGACACACGCATATCACATGAAACACAAGTTTAAACCCTCAAGGCACAAGGCCGTCGAGGTTGCTATGTTGAAAAACCATAACTATTCTCATTTCCCCGCCATGGATGTACCTATCTATTTTAAACCAAGTCATCGGGTGTCCAACCATGAGATGGCCCTCATGGGATTTTACATAGTTAATTTCTTGTTTATTTTATCTTGAAATACTTCTATTTAAGTTTCAGGACGAAAAACCAAGTTTTCGAGTCCGAATAGGCCATTTTCTATAGTGGATCTGGGGGTTTCGGTCGATTGGTCCAAGGGGGTCGATCGATTGGACTTGTCAGAATCATTTCTGGTCAGAAACCAGTTGACAGGCCTCCTAGGTCGGTCGACCATCTTTGCTGAACATGGTTGGGGAAGGCATCACGACTATTAGGGACAAGATCGGTCATCTGACCGCGTCAGTCCTGAATGCAGTCGTCCTGACCACCACGTTCAGGCTTACCGACTTAGGCCCCATTCATTCTAGATGTGGTCCCTATATAGCCGCGATCATTTTCCAGAAGCTTAACACAGTCAGAAGACTGGTCGCGTTCACGCTTCCGATCTAGGCAAGGGCGAACTGCCCTAGACCCCATCCCACTCGACTCAAATTGGGGAAAGACATATAAAAATCTTGTTTCATGCATTCATACATCCAAATACCCTCATTTAACCCCAAAAACCACATGGAGCACATGTATTTCATTTAAGGAAATAAACATACATTGGCATAATTTAAACACAATTATAGTAAAGCTGTAAAACCTATCTAAACAGTTTCTAACAGCTAATTATATGCCAATTTAATTTAAATATAAGCGATAGGAGCTAAATCTACCAATAGAATAAACCTCAACTAACCAAGTGACAGGAGAGAGAAGGAGACCACCAGAAAGTAGAGACTAGATGCATCCACTGATGGCTTATACTATGTCTCAAGCAACTCGCAAGTCTCAGAACATGACAAGCGAGAGACATAACAGTACCAGAACCAAGTACTAGTCAGAGTAACACTCATCAGTGTCAATCCAAGTCTCTGACCACGTGTGCACACACTGACTCCTACCTAGAGCCAGGCCTCTAGCTAGTATTCCCCTTCGTAGGACGCTACGGTTAGACTGGGGCCCACGGAACTATCTTAAAAACTGAACAATGAGACTACCCCTCTGCCTCTCCAAGGTGGGCTGACTCTAGAGGTCGCTGGACTATGACTAGTGGTTCTATCACAAGGAAAGAGAAAGTAATTCCATCGAAATGTAAAATATGTCACAGTTTTATAAAATACCTTAAACATGGTGATAATGCGATAATTAAATACATAATAACATTAATATGCAACCATTAGATTTTGTAGGTACTACACGGTTTTAACCCACCGATTGACCGCGCAAGGGACCTGCACGGTTAGGTCTTAGCCACTCAACGCCATACTGGAACCTGCTCTGCAAGGCCTATGCGACTACAGAAGGGCCGCTCAAGGGTCTGCACGGCTTGGAATTAGCCGGTCACCCACCAACGCCACATAGGGTCCTAAGGGCTACACGGCTGGGAACAAACCGCTCAAGAGTTAGGCGGTTAGGGTCTAGCCGCTCAGAGGGACAAAGGGTCCCCTAGGTGGTCGGGTGATAGGCCGTTCAAGTGGATTGAACGGACAGACCTTGGCCGCGTTAGTTCACACCGCCCTACTGTTCAAGGGAGCTACACAGTAGAAAGTGTACCGTGCAGGGTCTAGGACGGTCCAAGTTGGACCTTCCAAGGGTTTTAAGCAGTCTGGAGTGGACCGCGCACTACAGAACGGTCACGGGGTGGCCGCACCATTGCCGTAGCGATAGGAACATGTTGTCCAGATTGGAAACCCCTCCCGATCGACTTGGATCGACGGGAAATAAATTTTAAACAAACCTGCCAAGCCCACACAACAATTCTACTAATGCGGGATGGACACACGCCCTAGGACTCTAGCTCGCGGGCATCCCTAGCGAGGGATGCGTGGGACCATGCGCGGTTGAGCCGACAGTGAGTCGGGTAGTCAGCTCTTCCGCGCTCTGATCGAGTCACGGGATGGGTCACTACTCTCGCAGCGGTGATAAAAAAATATACGAGCTAGATTAGCCTATCACATGTAGCGACATAAGAAAGTATACGAGTAAAGCAAAGTGCCTACGAGGAGGGTGGCAAGTTTACCTCCATGCTCTAGGCGTGGGGACGATGATACCGGCCAGTTATGGTAACTCCCGGTATAACGGTAAAAGTTAATTTATAACAGTGAATTTTATTGCCCACTCCACACAGGGAGGTAAAAGGCTACAAGTGAGGCGCAGAAGGACCGACCTTGGGTTGACGGGTAGCAAACTAGACGCGCTCTCAGGGCAAACTCAATCTGCTGGTCTGACTCGGTCCTGCACCGACTCGATTTTGACTCAGTGGATAGCAAGGTGCGGCTTCCAAAGGGATGTCATCTTCCTGAGCTCTTCTGGAGGCGCCGCTTAGCTGGATCATCGGTCTCTCGATTCTCTCTCTCTTCCTCTCTCTCTCCCTCAAGCGCTCTCTCTCTTTCTCTCCCAATCTCACTCGGTTTCGGCCGAATCGTCGTTGGATCGAGTCGTGGGAGGCGCCGTTAGAACGGGCTCGACGCGTAGGTCGAGGTGGTACCCTCTATTCTGCGGTTCGGGGAGCGTGGAGACGAGACGAGCTGAGAGGAGCCGTGATGTCCCGTCGTCTGATCTGTACCATTTTGCAGACTTCGTCACGATCGAGGTAGGGGAATGAGTTCCTCGTCTCGCCAGGAGCATTTTGACGCCTCATGCGTCGCTGATGATGGACATTTTCACCATTTTTCGTGTAAAACCCTATTTTGGGGATTTTAGGCCTAATTTTAGAGTTTTTCTTCTCCTCGCTCGGTTTTAGTCCAGACGTCCGCTGATCGAGGCACGGGAGACACCGTTGGGAAGGTCGTGTCACGAGGATCGCGTGGGCGTCCTTCTTCCCTCGATCCGCAAAGCGTGAAGGCGTGTGGAGTCGGGAGGTCACCGTGGCCCTCGTCGTCCGTTCGGCACCGGATCGGCTTCCTTATCGTGTCAGAGGTAGGGGGATGGACTCTCTTCCTCATTAGGAACCCGACGATACCACATGCGCCGTGGTCCGACGCCAGTTGCATGATTTTCTGTGCATTATTCTATGTTAGCATAATTTTAGTCTAAAATTATGAAATTATTTCCATAGCCATTATATTGTGATTTTAATGTCATGTTTAGTTGTAGAATGGATGTTTGGATACATGGGTTGGCAAGTTAGTTTGTTTTCGCGCGTCCCCCGTCGATTTCGGTCGACGGGGAGGGAGTTCGGTATCGAACTCGTCCAACCCGTAACCCAGTCGACATAATGCGCCAGGACCGGTGCGTTATAGTCCTTTAACGAGCCTAAAGAGGTGCGCTATGTGCCCTTTGACGGACTCCTCCAGGTCTGTCATTTGACCATTGACTGATCGTTTGACTGTTGACCCAGTAAAGCGGTTAGTATAGCGGTGTGGGGTAGATCCGTTATAGTCATATAACGCTCCAGATCTGGTGCGTTATATTATGAATTAAAACTGTGGATTTTTTGTTGATTCTTGGCGTTCGGGTGAGTTTAATGAGCTTAGACCCGTGCGTTATATCCTCAAAATGCACCAGCCTTGGTGCGTTATGTTTTCATGATTTCTAATTGAAGAGCGGGTGGGTATAATGGGCCATGAGAGGCGCGTTATACTCAGCATAACACCCCATGCTTGGCGCGCTATGTCTCTATGGTTTCTAATTTCAGTTCGGGTAAGTATAATGGGCCATGGGAGGTGCGTTATACTTAGCATAATGCCCCATGCTTGGCGTGTTATGCCCTGCATTTTTGGTTTCATTGCATTGTTCGGTTAGTATAACGGGCCACGGAAGGCGCGTTATACGGAACATAACGCCCCATGCTTGGCGCGTTATGATCTGTGTTCTTGGTTTCTCACCATTGTCCAGTTGAGTATAACGCACAGGGGTAGGTGCATTATGCTGAACATAACACCCCAGTGGTGGTGCGTTATGGTCTGCATGTCTGTGTGCTTGTGTTCACCTAGGTATTCGGGTGAGTTTAACGGAGGGAGGGAGGTGCATTATGTTCCATATAACGCCCCTGTCCTAATCCTTTATGTCAGGTAACAGTCCCAGCTTGGTCCGTTATACCTTCTGGCATTCTAAAAATGGTATGTTTAGTTCCTAATGCATTCAGTAGTGCATATTCGCCATGTTTAAGTTATTTTATAAAGCTATGGCATTATTGGAAAGGGAATAGTAAAGTTGCAGCTACAAATTGCTGATTTTACCTTCAGTGGGTGCCGGAGCAGCCTCCTGTTGGGATGCGATCTCCTCAAATGAAGGAATGTCTGGTTGAGGAGTTTTGACTTCCGCTGCCATCGGTTCAGGCTCCTGGGTTCGTGCTCTTTTGGCCTTGGCGGCCTTCACAACCGCGGCTCTAACCGCAGACGTCTTTCTTTTCTTGCCCGTAAGTAGGGGAGTAGTCGTTGGCGCTACTGCAGGGATAGCGAAATAATCAGGCTTCTCAGCCTGGGCAATGATTTTCCTATATAATCCCTACTTTTTCATATCTGGCCTGTCTGTTGAAAGCAAAAGAAAGACAATGTCAATCAACAGATGCAGAATTAAGGCAGTAAGATGAAAAGCTCTACAGCTAGGGAAAAGAAATCATACCAGCTGGGTCGTCGTAAAAGGTAGATAATGGCCAGAACAAATAAGTTGTCCCCTCCAAGCGGAAAGAAGCTTCCTTGATAAGCCAGCAGACATCTCCAATGGTTTGGCACTTCTCTACCAGGGCTGCCAGGTCTGCATAGCCATGAAAATCTAAGCAATGGAACAGGCTCAAATGATCCATACTCCAGCCATCCACATAATGAAAAGAAGGAAAAAGTGGTTTGCTCAAGATGCCGGCTGCTGGACTTTCCGCAGATAGACCATGAATATTTAACAATACAAAGAGCCAGGATGTGTGCTGATAGTATGTCTGCGTACGGTCCGTCTTGCGCACGAACGTCCTATATCAAAAGCGTCCTCTGATGACTTATACCGTAGCCTTATGTGTCTCCCTACATGCCCTCCAGCTGAAACTGAGGCACCAACACAGAACCAAAAGACAAGGACTAACCAGGGTCATGCTCGTCAGCATGCATCCAATGCCCCCGACCACATGTCCACACACAGACCATCTGCTCTAGGTCAGTCCTCTAGCTGATTTCCCCCCAATCGGACTCTGGCTGCAAAGACAAGGGGCCCTTAGGTAACCGACCTAAAAACCACTACACAGGACAAGCCTCCACCACTCCTAGGTGGGTCGGTACGCGTACGTGCCCAGGTCAGCTACGTCTAGTGGGTAGGGTTACCAAGAACAAATCGAAACTATGAAAACCACCGGAGTACCATTAGTCAACACCAAGGCTCCACGAGACGGCTCACTAGCACGAGAACCAAGGACCACCAACCTGATAGCCAAACCATGACTTTCGATCCATGGAAGACTAACCAAGCACAAGATGGAACACTAGGACCACGGTTTACAATACCTACAAGGATGTCGAGCCGCGATCACAACCCTCACGCGGGAACACATTCTGAGATCTTAGAACTCATGCGGGGACAGTCGACGTGAGTAGCCCAACTCAAGGAAGACTGTCCACACTCTTCTACAGATAGGGGTGGCCCACAGTACAATCCAAAACTAGCAGAACACACAGAACCAACTGGACACGCATTCCGCATAGCCACCCCTCCTACGGACACCCCGGAACACCACAACGTGGTGCAAGAACCAATCAGGCTGAAGGGAACAAGAAGGCCGAGGTGTTGGCTGCCCACCCCTGGGGCTTTCCAGACCCTGGGTGGCAACTCCTCTAGCCACCCAGAGGGTTGGGTGGCGAGAGCTACTCTAGCTGCCCACCCTAGGCACAACAAGGACCCTGGGCGGCCACTCCTCTGGCCACCCAGGAGCCTAGGCTGCCAGCTCTTTGGCCACCCAGACAGGGCTTTAGAAAAATGGGAGAAGGGGCAAGACAACCACCCCGATGGCCACAACGTCAGACTGTTGTCTTGGATACACGCTCAGGAGTGAGCACGATCATAACTGAACACAAGTCCGACACCTCTGAAACAAGGCAACGTCGCTTACATCTCACAAGACAAGAGACACGACTGCTAGAGTAATAAACACCGAGAAACGAATCGACAGGAGCGACAGGCACAACCAACATCAACTTACACAAGAAAATATAGTCCTCTCAGCTGACAGCCTGACGACATCATTGGCTCCAGTGCCAAAGGAGACAGGGAACACCAGGCACATAGGACGCCAATGACGATTACACGGAGGAACAACAGCAAAATCAACAACACTGGACTACACACAGCATTAAGTCAGTCCTCACTCAGACATCGCATCTGATCGAGTCACGAGCTACTCCACCGGGAAAAGGAGCACAACAAGCTACTGACGAGACGATGGTCCAGCACATAAACGCAGAATCATATGAAAATAGCACTTACAAAAACAACAGCCAACGACAACAGCACCTATAAGATTCTGACTCCGTGCAGCACACAAAACCATGGAACACACTGCAAGCAGGGTCGTATCAAGACACGCGACAGTTGAGCACACGACTACAGGGAGTGAGTCATGCATCAGGCCGTTCACCAAGGAAAGACCCACAACAATTGAAACTGATCACAAAACGATAAAAGAAACCACAATCTTGGGGAATGCATCTCAAGGATTACGAACACGCCTTGAGAGCACAACACCCACGAGAAGGAATGCGGAGTAGAGGATACTTTATCAGTAGGGAAGCCAACAATTTTCCCAATACTCGCAAATGCCACACTAAAACCAGAGAAATGACCGACAATAGTACGGTCACGACAACGTCTAGGCACATGCAGCTAAGACGGAGTCACATCGAGAAGAAGCAATTCTCTCGACCAGCCAGAAGCGTACGAAAAGATCCTCGGCTTGTGGGTCATCAGCCCACACGCTTTCGCTGCGCACTCAACAACGCACGAAGGCATCCGAAAGAACCTCGGCCTTCGCACCTCAACACACACTAGGAATCATCGCAATCCCATAAAATCACAATGTAACATGCCTCGAGCACTGATCCAGTGAGCAACCGAGCAGAAAAGCCTAAGTGTAACAGAGAAGAGCACCAGCTTTAGCACGAAGCCCAAGAAAAAGCACTAATCTCGACCTACGTTTACGTCTTGAAAATGACAAATGAGCTTTACATCACATCGTTTGTTGGACACAGCACAATAAAAACACGATACATAATGGCTCTCGGCACAGAGATTAGGTCCAAAGCCAAGCAATCGTAAAGCAGAGAGAAGATAAGGCTCAATATAACGGCTGTCCGCACTTAAGCAGGCAAGGACAAGAACTTACTGAGATGACAATTCCAAGGTAATTCTTGAAAAGAACCCACCAAAGTAGGCGAGAAGCTACAAGCTTACTAACAAAAGCTCACCAAGAAGGGAGGAGCCTAGTTCGCTCGAGCAGCCTCTCAACCAAGGGTGTCCAATTGAGCACTTCCACCGAAGTGAGACTCATCAGGAGCTGACCGGACTCAAGCTGAGATGACCAAAACATCGTGACAATGTGTACAGCCTTCTCATCAACTCGCAAATTCAACAGCAACCTAAGCAATTGACAAAGACCAAGTGATAAGAAATCGTAAATCTAACACCAGCAAATCCCAACCAGGAAGGGTAATGCCAGCAGGAATAATACTGGGGAATTCTCAAACAATACAAATGACATAAAAACAACCACCAAACAACAATACCGAACCGTCTACTGGTTTGGACAACTAAACACACACAGCCCCGCTTGCATCGATCCAAAAATCGCACCTTTGCGCACCCTGCTGCCCCCCCAGCGCCACCGTCTTCTCCCCCGCCGAGCAGCCATGAGCTGGTGGTGGGCCGGCGCCATCGGCGCTGCAAGGGTAAGCAATCGGATTTAATCCGATCGGCCTCCATCCCCAAATTCCTTCTCTTCCCTATCTGTGTGTGTCTCACAATCTGCTTGTTCGTGGGCTAACGAATTCTTCCCCCTCTCTGGCGTGCAGAAGAAATTTGAGGACGGCGAGGCCGGCGGGCCGCCGGCCAAGTACCAGAGCGTGGGCCTCGTCGTGGGCGTCACCGGGATCGTGGGCAACAGCCTCGCCGAGATCCTCCCCCTCTCTGACACCCCCGGCGGCCCCTGGAAGGTCTACGGCGTCGCCCGCCGCCCCCGCCCCGCCTGGAACCTCACCGACCACCCCGTCGAGTACATCCAGTGCGACGTCTCCGACGCCGACGACGTCCAGGCCAAGCTCTCCCCCCTCACCGACGTCACCCACGTCTTCTACGTCACCTGGTCGATGGCGCCCACCGAGGCCGAGTCCTGCGAGCTCAACGCCCGGATGCTCCGCAACGTCCTCGGCGCCCTCCTCCCCAGCTGTCCCAACCTCCGCCATGTCTGCCTGCAGACGGGGCGCAAGCACTACACCGGCCCCTTCGACCTCGGCGGCAAGATCCCTACGCCGGATCCCCCTTACCACGAGGACCTCCCCCGCCTGGAGATGCCCAACTTCTACTACGACCTCGAGGACGTGCTCTTCGAGGCGGCGGCCAAGTCGGAGAATCTGACCTGGTCGGTGCACCGCCCGGGCCTCATCTTCGGCTTCTCCCCCTACAGCATCATGAACGCGATCGGCACCCTCTGCGTGTACGCCGCCATCTGCAAGCACGAAGGGGTCCCCCTGCGGTACCCGGGCAACGCCGTCATGTGGGAGGGCTACTGCAACGCCTCCGACGCCGACCTCATCGCCGAGCACCAGATCTGGGCGGCGGTGGACCCGTACGCCAAGAACGAGGCTTTCAACTGCAGCAACGGCGACGTGTTCAAGTGGAAGCGCCTGTGGAAGGTGCTGGCGGAGCAGTTCGGGGTGGAGGCCGCGGGGTACGAGGGGGAAGATGAGCGGTTCAGCTTGGCGGAGGCCATGAAGGACAAGGGCCCGGTGTGGGAGGCCATCGTGAAGGAGAACGAACTGGCGCAGACGCGGCTGGAGGAGGTGGCGCAGTGGTGGTTTGTGGATGTCATGCTCAGCTGCGAGGACACCTTCCTGGACTGCATGAACAAGAGCAAGGAGCACGGCTTCCTGGGTTTCAGGAACTCCGTCAATTCCTTCGTCTACTGGATTGATAAGATCAAGGCCTACAAGATTGTCCCTTGATGAGAGGAGAAACCAGTTTACAGATTTTGGCTCCATTCCCATTCCCCTTCTTGCCCAGATTGATGCTGTTCGAAGGAAAAGAAAAGAAAAGAAAAAGAAAAGTGTTGGTTTTTCTCTCATGAACTGCCCTGTTTTCACATGGGGACAGGAATAACTTGCAGCAGGTTTGCTCTTGCAGGTACAAATAATGTTTAGTTCTCCCTTGGTATGCTAAATTTTGATCTCAGTAGGTTGGGTTCTTCTTCCATTGGTAACTTGGTCCGTGTAAGCCAGAAGAAAAAAAGCTGTTCTTTCTCAGTGTGAGCGGCAGCAGGAGCCCCCCTCTCTGCGGCTCTCCGCTCCCCCTCCTCTCCACTCAACGCCCCCTTCTCGCCGCCATCCCCCCCTGCCGTCCCTCACTCGAAGGGAGGGGTTGCCAATCTCCAACGGGATCACGGCCTCGGTGCCGTACACCAGCTGAAAGGGACTCTCACCAGTTGCCATTCTAGGAGTCGTTCTGTGCGACCAAAGTACGTTTGGTAATTCCTCGAGCCAGCTACCCTTGGCTTTGCCGAGCCTAGTCTTGATGCCTTTTAAGATAGCCTTACTGGCATTTTTGAACAGCTCGTTAACCTGATGGTGGGTGACCAAAGTGAAGTGATTGCGGATGCTTAGGTTGGCACATCTATCTCGAAAATAATGAGAATCAAATTACCGACCATTATTACTCACTATTACCCGGCGGATGCCGTAATGACAAATGATCGACTTCCAGAAGAAACTCCACACGACTGTCTCGGTGATCCCCGCCGTGGCTTCGACTTCGATCCACTTGGTGAAGTAGTCGATGGCGATGATGATAAACTTTTTCTGGGCCTGAGCCGTAGGGAATGGCCCAAGGATGTCGATCCCCCACCGAGTGAAAGGATAAGGCTTGGCTAGGGTGACGAGCTCTATTGCTGGCTGATGGACTAAGTGGTCAAATCACTGGCATCGGTCACACTGCTATACGTAGGCCGAGCAGTCGCGCTATAAAGTGGGCCACCAGTAACCCTGCTGGAGCAAGATCCTGGCGAGCGACCTTCCTCCTTGGTGCGCCCCACATAAGCCTTCGTGGACCTCTTGAATCACTCGCTTGGCTTCGTCAGTCCTGATGTATTTTAGAAGAGGACCAGAGAAGGATCAACGATACAGGGTGCCATCCAATATGACGAATCACCGAGCTTGATATTTCAATATTCGGGCCTCCCAAGGGTCGGGGGGCTCTTGAGAATCTCAGATCCATGACAGATACGGGGTACGCCAATCACTCGGGGAGGCCGAGTCAACAGCCATGAGCTCCGAATTGATGCTCGGTCGCTCGACCTCTTCGAGAAGGACCGAGCGAGTACCCTCGGGGATAAGAGAGGAAGCTAGTCGAGAGAGGGTGTCTGCTCAGGAATTTTCCTCCTGAGCTATTCGGACTACCTCGAATCCCTCGAACTGTTGCGCTATGGTCTTGACTAACCAGAGGTATTTGACCATCGATTCTTCTCGAGCCTCGTAGTCACCGTTGACTTGGTTGGCGACCAGTTGGGAGTCAGCGTGAATTTTGACTCGCTCAGCCCCCAATTGCCAGGTCATGCGGGCTCCTGAGGTAAGGGCTTCGTACTCGGAGGCGTTGTTTGATGCCTGGAAGTTGAACTTTAAGGCGTACTGCAGCTCTGCTCCTTCGGGGAACTTTAATAGGATGCCGGCACAGCTCCCGGCCGAATTGGAGGATCCATTGATGAGTAATTCCCAGGTTGGCCTGGGCTCGGACGGAGATTTCTCTTCGGTCGGGATGGTGCTCTCTGCGATAAAGTCGGCGAGCGCTTGTCCTTTGATAGTCAAGTGAGGCCAATACGAGATATCGTAGGCCCCAAGCATAATGGCCCACTTGACGAGGCATCCTGAGGTTTAAGGGTGAGCGAGGATCCTCTTCAGTGGTTCACCGGTCAGGACTATGATGGAGTGCCTTTGGAAGTAGGGCCAAAGGCGCTTGACCAAGGTAACCAATGCTAGCACGAGTTTCTCAGTTGCGGGGTACCTTCTTTCAGCCTCATGGAGCAAGTTACTGGTGTAGTAGACCGGTCTCTCGACTCCCGAATCATTTCTGACCAGGACCGAGCTAACTGTGGATGGGGTTGTCGAGAGGTAGAGATGTAAGGCTTCACCTGGAACTGGCTTGGACAGCACTGGTTCCACCACCCTGGTGACACCGATGAATGAACACCTTACCCAGACCTTACATCTGGGATAAGGGAATAAACCCCTCTTTGCGTTAGCACTAACCCAGTACCGATGAACACCTCAAGAGATAAACAAACCATGTTGGTTCCACTGCCCTGGTGACACGGACGAAAGAACACCTTACCCGAGCCTTACGTTTGGGATAAGAAAATAAACCCTTCTTTGCGTTAGCACTGACCCAGTGCCGATGAATACTTCAAGAGACAAACAAACCATGCTGGTTCCACTACCCTGGTGACACCGACGAACAAACACCTTACTCGGACCTTACGCCTGGGATAAGGAAATAAACCCCTCTTTACGTTAGCACTAACACAGTGCCGACGAACACCTCAAGAGACAAATAAACCATGTTGGTTCCACCGCCCTGGTGACACCGACAAACGAACACCTTACCTGGACCTTACGCCTGGGATAAGAAAATAAACCCCTCTTTGCATTAGCACTGACCCAGTGCCGATGAACACTTCAAGAGACAAACAAACCATGTTGGTTCCACCGCCCTGGTGACACTAACGGATGACCATCTTACCCGAACCTTATGCCTGGGATAAGGAAATAAACCCCTCTTTGCGTTAGCACTGACCAGTGCCGACGAACACCTCGAGATACAAACAAACCATGTTGGTTTCACCACCCTGGTGATACCGACGAATGAACACCTTACCCGAGCCTTATGTTTGGGATAAGAAAATAAACCCTTCTTTGCGTTAGCACCGACCCAGTGCTGACGAACACCTCAAGAGACAAACAAACCATGTTGGTTCCACCGCCCTGGTAACACCGACAAATGAACACCTTACCCGAGCCTTACATTTGGGATAAGGAAATAAACCATTCTTTGCGTTAGCACTGACCCAGTGCCGATGAATACTTCAAAAGATAAACAAACCATGTTGGTTCCACTGCCCGGGTGATACCGACGAATGAACACCTTACCCGAGCCTTACGTTTAGGATAAGGAAATAAACTCTTCTTTGCGTTAGCACTGACCCAGTACCGACGAATACTTCAAGACACAAACAAACCATGTTGGTTCCACCGCCCTGGTGACATCGACAAATGAACACCTTATCCGGACCTTACGCCTGCGATAAGGAAATAAACCCTCTTTGCATTAGCACTGGCCTAGTGCCGACGAACACTTCAAGAGACAAACAAACCATGTTGGTTCTACCACCCGGGTGACACCGACGAATGAACACCTTACCCAGACCTTACGATTGGGATAAGGAAATAAACCCCTCTTTGTGTTAGCACTGACCCAGTTCCGATGAACACTTCAAGAGACAAACAAACCATGTTGGCTCCACTGTCCTGGTGACATCGACGAATGAACACCTTACCCAGACCTTACGCCTGGGATAAGGAGATAAACCCCTCTTTGCGTTAGCACTGACCCAGTGCCGACGAACACTTCAAGAGACAAATAAACCATGTTGGTCCCGCCGCCCCCGTGGCACCGACAAATGAACACCTCGCCCAAACCTCTCTTGGGCTAAAGAACAAATACCTCCTTTTGACTTGGACCTCCCATCCAGGTCATTTGAATCAATAAACTCTTCTCTCCATCCCTTCGGGTGACGAATACCTTCTCTTGACTTGGACCTCTCGTCTAGGTCATTTGAATCAATAAACTTTTCTCTCCGTCCCTTCGGGTGACGAATACCTCCTTTTGACTTGGACCTCTCATCTAGGTCATTTAAATCAATAAACTCTTCTCTCCATCACTTTGGGTGACGAATTCGTGGACGTGGCAGAGGTCGCGACAGAATCCCTGAGCCGTCTCTTCGCCCCTCTCACTTCGATCCCAAACGGGTTATCCTCCTCTGAGGAGAACAACCTGCCCCGATCCCACCAGTGGAGATTTGGGGGCAACCCAGCATCTTCGACCCAGCTGGCATCGAGGGGACTATCGCCAGCATTCCAGTCCCATTACCAGCTCCGGCCTGCCCTACAGAACAAGCGGTACCATCTGGCAAGGATGGACCAGCCCCTCAGCCATCTTCAGAAGAGCCGTCATTGGCTTCTCTCTTCCCAGAGTCTGCGGCTGGTCACGGTCAGCCTGATCCTAGCAACAAGGGCAAGGCGGTGCAACTCCCTAACGAGGAGTGGTGCGGCAGCTCACAGTAGATCTAGCCTGACATACTACCATCACTGGAGGATGCTCGAGCTCGAGCTGACCGGAAGGCCCTCCACCAGATGAAGCATTTCCCTGCCAGTATCATAATCTGGGAAGCCATAGGTTGGAGTAAAGATTTGAGGGAAACTCTTATCAAGATACTTCAAGAGTCGGAAGTCTATGAAGCGTACGCAGCAGAAATAAAAGTTGCCACGTATGAGGCTTTTATGGCCGCTGTCACCTTCACAGAGAAAGACTTTCTTCTCTCTCCTCCGTGCCATAACTGGCCCCTCTACATGAAGGGAAAAATCAATGGTCATGAAGTAAACCAGACTCTGGTGGATGCCGGTGCAGCTGTCAACATCATGCCCCTTAAGACTTTCAAGACTTTATATCTAACCCCATTCCTCCAAAAGGTTCAGGCGGTCAAGATATCCAGCTTCAACTAGAAAATTGAGGAAGTCCTCGATCGAGTGGATGTCGACTTGGTACTCGATGACTTCGCCTCTAAGGTGACTTTCTACATCATCGACTCCAACACATCCTACAAAGTGCTGTTGGGTAGACCTTGGCTCCATGAAAACTAGGTCATTCCCTTAACCCTCCACCAGTGTCTCAAATACATTAAGGATGGGGAACAACACGCGGTCTTTGCCGACCTATCCCTGTTCACTCCGACAGAATGCAACCTGGCCGATGTAGCTCTCTACTTCAAGGGAATCAGCCCCTTCCTAGTGATCAAGAGCAAGAGCAATGGCTGGCTCTCAAAAGAGGAAGAAGACGACCTCTTCTCCATTGATGAGGAGAAGGCTAAGCTTCGTCGGCTGCGTCTTAGCACCGAGTCAACCACAGACCACCCTGAGAGGCATAAAGTCAATTTCGAGGCTAACCTTATTAGTCGAGCCATCGACAAGAGTATATGCCTACCTCCAAATTGTATTCAGCTTCTGTGTACCCCAGAGGAGCACAAGGACGAGCAACTCACTACATTCATCGTCACGTACAGACTACAACACTGGTCCAAGAAAAAGGCCAAAAGGGACAAGTCCATCATCTTTCACAAAAGAGACATGGTCCCGCTGGCCCCACCAAAGGATGACTTTGGCTGGTCTAGGCGAGCCAACAGTAGCCTCGAAGCCGTCCAAATTCTGGGCGACCTCTCGCCTCGTATCCAGGTGATGTGCCTCAAGCAACACATTCCCCAGTGGCAAAGCTCCGCACAGCAGAGGTATTTCCAGCATCTCTGGACACCCTCACAAGTCTGGGGGAAACCCCCGTTTTCCCAAGAAGACACTAGAGGTCTCGGCTATGACCAAGAATCGAACTTCTGTGTCTACCATGCAGTCCATGTCGTAGGACCAACCCAACCAACCGCTGACTCGGTTGTCGCCAACACCAAGTTCGACAGCTCGGGAGATGAGGGAGAGGAGATTCTGATCCCACTCCCAGCCAGGACCAGCACTCCAGTTCCAGCACCTGATGAGACTTCCTCGCCTGTCCACGAGGATGTGGAGACTGAGGAGACCTCCACGGCCTCCCAACCAGTTCTAGAGCCTACCTTGCCACACCTTCCCCCTGAGGAAGGCCTCCAGAATGAAGATCGTGAGGCATCGCCTGCATTGCCAAACAACTATGATCGAGTCTCTGAAATTTCGACCGATAGCTACCAGTCCAACGTGGACGACCCAAGATAACCCTTGTCCAGACTCAGCAGTGATGACCTTCCAGTTCCAGTAGCCTCAACCACTAGCTTCGAAGACCCATGGGTGTACGAAGCTGCCGCTGATGATGAAGACTTCGTCGACTTTCAACCTGCTCCTCCTGAGCTGGAGGATGGTGGCCAGGCAACCATCGATGAGCTCATCGAAATCAATCTGGGCAACGATGAGGCCCCTCAGCCCACATTCCTCAGTGCTCTCCTCACTGAAGCAGAGAGGCAGGACTACAAGCAATTCCTACTCGAATACAAAGACTACTTCGCCTGGACATACCAGGAGATGCCAGGGTTAGATCCCTCCGTAGTGGAGCATGATCTGGCTATATCTCCCTCAGTCACATCAGTCAAACAGCCCCAGTGGCGTATGTGCCACGAGTTGCAACTCCAGGTCACGACCGAAGTCAAAAAAATGGTAGAGGTCGACTTCATCAAGCCATGCATCTATCCGATCTGGCTTGCTAACATCATCTCAGTCAAAAAGAAAAATGGTCAAGTCTGCATCTGCATCTGCATCGACTTCTGGGACCTCAACAAAGCCTGTCTAAAAGATGACTTCCTAGTCTCGATCACAGAGACGATGGTCGACCTGACCCCCGAATATGAAGCCCTATCCGTCATGGATAGATCATCGGGCTACAACCAAATCTGGATGTCCCTCCGAGACAAGGGCTACACCACCTTCAGATCCCCTAAAAAGATTTTCAACTACAAGCACATGCCCTTCGGTTTGAAAAATGCAGGCGCTACCTACCAAAGGGCTATGACCAAAATTTTCGATGAGATGCTGCACAACATCGTCGAATGCTATGTTGAAGGCGAGAAGACCACCTACGCGATATGCCAAGTCTTCGATTGTCTCCGGCAATATGGGCTCAAGATGAACCCCATGAAATGCGCCTTGGGCGTATCCAGCGGGAAATTTCTTAGTTTCGTTGTTCGATATCGAGTAATCGAGGTGGATCCCGGCAAAATCTAAGCGATCCGGGAGCTTCCGCCACCCAGCAACCTCACTGAACTTGGGTCACACCAGGGTAGACTGACCAACATTCAGAGATTTATCTCCAATCTCTCCGGTCGATGCTCGCCTTTCAGCAAGTTGATGAAGATAGACGCCCCCTTTATTTGGGACCCAGAATGCTAGACAGCTTTCGAGCAGATCAAGGAGTATCTTCTCACTCCTCCAGTCTTGGGAGCGCCGTCAAGGGTAAACCCCTCATACTCTACATCGCCGCCATGGACGCTTCATTAGGAGCCTAACTGGCGCAAGTCAACGAGGAAGGTAAAGAGCACCCACTCTATTACCTCAGTCGGAAACTAATCGGTGCTGAGTACCGCTACTCCCCTATGGAAAATGTATGCTTGGCATTGGTGTCTGTCATCAAAAAGTTGCGGCATTACCTCCTGTCTCATCGGGTTGAACTTATATCCAAGCACGACCCCCTGAAGTTCCTCCTCACGCACCCCGTTCTCTCAGGCCGACTGGGAAAATGGGCACTCTTGCTCATGGAGTATGTCATCACCTACGTCCTAAGAAAAGCAATCAAGGGACAGGGCATGGATGAATTCTTAGCAGCCCATCCAGTACCAGATGAATCTCCCTTCAACACGGAGCTTCCAGATGAGGAGTCTCTCGCCCTTCAACACCAGCAATTGGCTAAACAGATCGGAGATGTCTTGCATTACTGGCAGCAAGACGCCCACACAGTCAGTCTACCCAGCTGGGAGTTGTACTTCGATGGCGCTTCTCGAGGTACTATCTGAAGCAACCTCAGTTCAGGCATTACGGTAGGTGCCAGAATCATCTTCCTGACCCCTCAGGGCGGGGTTCTGTACGACTCTTATGCCCTCATGAAGGCTCTGACCAACAATGAAGTCGAGTATGAAACCTTGATCATCAGACTCCAGATGGCTCTCGACATGGGCATCAAATGCCTCAAACCCTATGACGTGCGAAAATCAGAGCTGGTCCTGTACCACGCCATCGTCACCTGGCTAACCCAGAAGTTCTATTTCTTCAAAATAGACCACGTTCCCAGAAGTGGGAACGCCCAGCCTGATGCCCTGGCAAAACTGGCTATGGCCATCAAGCTATCGCCTGAGGGTGAAGTGGACATCACAGTCAAGCACCGAAGGCTAATAATGCCCAGCTCACTCGAAAGTGACTCCGGTCTCACAGTTTATGAGGTCCAAGGCTTCGACCAGGACACTCCTCCATGAAATGTAGGGGGTGAGTCTCATCTCATTGGCTCATTAGGGGTCCCGCGAAACCCTACCACAAAACAATGGCCGTAAAGAAAAGATCTAGAACAAATGACAGTAGCAACGAGTGTAGCAATAACAAAAATGATGGCAGAAGGAACAACCATAAGAAGAACAGTAAACGGGGCAGCCGATGGAACCACGGCTCTATAACTACTCCTACCAGTCCTAAAAGTAAACCCTGATCTCCTAGTCGGGAGACTACTGAACTAACGAGAAAATTATGGCTAGACAGCCAGAAGAAATGCCACGACAGCTCTGTCATGGAGGCCCATCCTCATTGACGAAGGCCCAACCCAAGACCACATGGTCTGGGAGAAACAATCACAATCTAGCAGTCGTGAACCCTATACCATCTAGGGAAAACCCTTAGTAACCCTTATCGGAAACCCTAGACCTCTACGTCGGGAAAGCACGAGAAATCTACCCAAAAATCACGTCTTGCAGATGAAAAATGGAAACTCGAGTCATGAGAATTTCACGTTACATGATGGGAGTACCTACCCACCAGAAGTAAGGCCGGATGCATCCATTGGCACCCTAGTCTGCGACCTAGGTGTCTCCATCGCCCCAGGCGACACTAGGACACCGTAACAGTAACCACATGACAAGTATCTAGTTGGGGTCGTGGTCATCAGCACATGTCTGAAGTTTACGACCACGTGTGCACACATTGATTGACTACGCTACGTCAGGGCCTCGTGTTGGTTTTCCTCCTGGCCCTAACTCGAGCCGCCATAGTGGGAGGCCCTATGGCAACCAGCCTAAAACCGTCACTCTCGGGTGTAGCTCTCCACCTACTCCCTGGTATGTCGGCACACAAGTGCCCAGGTAGCTACGACTAGTGGGGGGGTCAGTAAACGTGAACACCGAAAGCCACGCACGCACCCATTACCAGTAACATAGAGTACAAGGTGGTTCAGGGTCACCAGACTCTGGACAGTCAACTAGACCTACTAACCCAACAGTCCTCGAGTCACGAGACTCAGGTCAAGACTATTGTACAACACGGCATCCCTGTCGACAATCTGCCCTACTCCTAGGGTCAAAACCACGGTCCAATATAGCTCAAGGTGGTCCACAACCGCCGAGTTAATTCCCTTTCCAAGAGAGACCAAAGAAGTATCCAGTCCTAGGTTGGGTCACTGTACTCATAGTTCATAGGCCATACACATGGCCCACACAGAAACCACTTTTCGAGAAAGCTAATGACATGTGGGAATAGCATCTGCACTTGTACCGATCCATGGTGACTTGATCTAGCGAAACAAAAAAGCCTGGAACACAAAGGGTCACTCGAACCCTCAAAATAACATGGGCACGCTAATCGAGATAAATGGTACCTCTGGACACCCACAAATATGCTCACGCTCCCCACGGGGCATCCGGAACATCGACAAGGCCATAGGTCGATCAATGGGTCACGACCGGGTGGACCAGGGTACAAAATGAGCTCGAATAGGGCTGTTCTGTCGACCAATGCCCCGAGGTCAGTCGACCAATGGGGTTGCATCGACCCACCACAGGGTGGGGTCGACGTAACCCATAGCCAAAAAGCATCCAGCACTAGCCGATTGAACTGACCGGTTCGGTCAGTCGACCGCCAGCGGGAGTGTTGGCCCAAATAAGTGCACGGACAAGAAGGGGGGGTTGAATTGTCCCCCAAACAAAATGGCATATTTTAAAACTAACATTGTTGAATTAAAATGATTATCAAATTTAAACTTTGATGGGATGAAATTGAACCTATGTACGCTGGAACTCATCCCTCTGTTGCACGGTGGGGTGGAGGAGACCCTAGAGCTCCGCTATTCATCCCTGGGGGTCTAGCTGCATATAGCAAAGTCAATGTGTTAGTGCATTAGAAATCACTAGAAAGCTTAAGTTTAGAAAGTCGTACCGGTCGTCGAGCGCCACGGAAGACCTGGCTATCGTACCTCTGAGCGTCGGCCTTTAGATAGGCCTTATCACTAGTAGCTTGGGCCTTCACCACCCTACCTCTGTGCATCCAATCTCGTACCTGGTCGATCGCTGGGGTGATCCAGTCAATCTCACTACTGAGTCCCTTTGACGATTGTCCCACGTGCTTGTCATCCTGCGTAGGGAACTCCACCTCTGGCTGGTGGACACCCTTGGTCCTCATGACTAGGCGGTGATGGAGAGGCTCGATGATGTTCATACAATGGAGCCATATCTCTCATCCTACGTACGCTTGGGACGCCTCCACCCAGGGCTGTCCCTCGTGACCCTCATCTCGGTAAGGTGTGCAGCGCACCTGAAAAGGTAAGAATTTAGGATCAAGTCAAGTGAAAACATCTAGAATAAGCATTTAAGAAGCATTTAAGTGCATTAGAGAGCTCAAGTCTAGACAGTCTTACCGAAGCTTATGGGATAGCGTCCATATCCTCCTGGATTGCCCGCAATAGGTGCCACAACAGCCCCGTGTCCCGAGCCGCCATCCACCACCTCGCGATGGGTATCCGGTTCAGATGTACCTCCCTCCCCCACCCTAAGGTACAGGGAGCTCCATACCTGCATTAGTCAAATGTCAACATATAGCAATAGCAAACATAACTAAGCATAAGCAATTAGAGTCAAGCATTGAACTTGAAGTAAAGGCGAGAAGCCACCTAACATCGTCTTCCGGATGGTCATGCTGAGTGAGTCAAAGAGGAACGCCAGTACAGCGACTCCCCAGACGTACTCTCCAACTCTGGCTAAGTCTCTCAGTAGCGGAAGGAGCTTGCAGCTCACTCCATCTGCCCTCATCATGAAGAGTAGCTTCCCAAATAGCAGCATTAGGAAGTGGTGCAAGATGATGTCTCCCTCTGGTCCCAGTCCCGCTACTACTCTCCTCCTGGCTTGATCTGTCAGTCGGCCCCGATGCTCCTTAGGTAGCTCACCTATGGCTATTGCCACTCCCCTCAGCCCTAGGCTCTCCTGGAGCATCTCCCTCGCCAGCATCGTTGAGTGATGTCCTGGCCGTGTCAGCTCCAGATCTAGTAGCTCTCTCGCCAACTCTCGATTTTCGGCGTATGTGGGCCCCATCACCAGTGCTCCGTGGACCCGAAGTCCTGTGATCCGCATTACGTCCTCGAGTGTGGGGATCATGTGTCCCCATGGAAAGAGGAACACTCGATTGACCGCATCCCATCTCTCGTGCAACGCATACAGGAGGGCTGTGTCGATCCTTATCACCTCCATCCCTAGGAATTATGCGAACCCCATCACCACTAGTCCCTCCCTCTGGTAGTCCAATAGCGCCTGGTACACTGCCCAGACTTGTAACCTGGAAATCCATGTCCATCATTTCCCCTGTGCACATTTAACACATTTAATCAGTCAATTCATATAATAACAGGTCATTCATTGTAAGATCTTTTTTTCCAAAAGTTCCATCCCCAAATGGTCTTTTCTAGACCGCTTGGTGCCCATACGGTCGCTGGAAGGACCGCATGGTGTTCGCCACCATGGCCGATTTCCCCCATTCTCCCAGGCCTATGGAATGGCCTAAAGGCCCTCTACATCGCTTCAATGGATCCCCAGACCCATTCACCATCTTGAGAGGGCTGTTTTGAGAGGCAGGGACAGCCTGCATGGCATTGCGTTTTGCAGCTATCCGAGCTTTTTCGAGGACTGTTGGAGGTAGCGTCAGTTCCCCAGTGCTGAGTGTCTAGGGTTCTTTGGCAGGACAGAGCAGTCTGGAGTCAGAGTTGGGACACTAGGCCCTGCTTCTTGGGACTTGCATGGCCACCACTATACTGAGATAGAGGGGACAGCCAGGCTGGTTCTGGAGCCTACAGGTCTGCAGTATGCTGGAGAGGGTTATGACGACCATAGCATTTTGGACAGGGTTATGCGATCGATTGTCATCAGCGGGTACGATCGCTGGGCGACGATCCTATCGCACCGGTACCGTCGGGGGGCCACCGAGTGGCTGATGGGGATTGTACACCACTACCGGGTGTTGCTGGACTGAGCAGGGATTAGGTACGCGGTGACTACTACTTTGTATACGTACCCGTGCTACACTGAACTGCTACAGGGATTGCTGGAGCGTTTCAATTGCCGATGGAACACGGTGGCGACAGCGGAGGGAGAGACCTCACTTGACTTATGGTCCCTATTTCAGATTTCTGGATTGTCGATTAGTGGTAAGGGGTATGAGGAGGTGGTACTGAATGACCTCCACCGTAGCCACACTAACGGACAGGGGTGTTACCGAGTGTCTTACAGATATCGGTATCTTATGAAGACTTGGAGGGACTTGGCCCTGCCAGGGAGAGAGAGAGCTGCATAGACTCCCAGGGGGCCGCGGAATGTGTGGGTCCGTCACTTCTACAATGGGACCTTCTACTTTTATCAGGAGTTTGCCAGGGATCAGACTCCGTGGGAGGAGTACACTGTGGTGGAGCTACATTTCCAGACCTATACCAGATATATATATGCACCACAGGAGGGGTGGAATCCCCATGGTTTGCCAGATGTGACACACCTTGCCACATACTTGGCGTTCTGGTTGGTGACATCTGTGGTCCCGCACGGAGAGGATGGTCTGTTGAGAGCTGAGTTATTGTGGCTGGCTTGCTTGTTGGTGGGGGGACAACAGTTGGGCTTGGCTCTTGCTACGTTGGCCAACATTTATCAGGGACTGAGAGTTCTGGTGGTGCACCTGACGCCGACAGAGAGGGGCCTTCTCTTGTTGACCCACTACCTCAGTGCGTGGGCTGGATTGTTATTTTCGAGGCTGGTGACACGAGGGACTGTGGTAAATTCGACGACACCACTTTTGTTCAGCTTCATTGGACAGCCTGACAGAGACATCGAGGCACAACTGGAGGGGGCTAGGAGATCCCTTTGCTACCTACTCGCCCAGAGCAAGGAGGGGGTACCTTTTGACAGTGCTGCGAGGAACTGCAGCCTTTTTCTGGGAACGTCAGGTGGAGGGGCGACTAGCGCCTGCGCCGGTCAGGGGGTGCCAGATGCAGGGCCACAGACAGAGTGGGTGCTGAGCACCCGGTCGGTAGTGTTGACGTTGCACTGGTCTATGATGAGTTCCTTGGAGCCATACTACCCACATCGATTCGCAAGGAATTTTGGGTACGACCAGGGGATCCCGCCAAATTGGGAGTTTCCTTTGACAAGCCGACAGTATAGAGGGATGGACACCCACCTGCTGGTGGCCGCGTGGTGGGACTTCTACTACCGCCGGGAGCCAGAGCAGTTTCTGATGTCGGGGGCGATTTGACGTCCATTATGCTAGGTGGTGGTTCGAGCACAGCCACCTGTATCGGCAGAAGGCCTCCACGATCAGGAAGGCGGAGGAGAGTCATTTGCTGAGGGAGGATTTGCCTTCTTACGGACATTAGGGCCGAAGTGATAGGGTTTGACCGGATCAAAGATGAGTATCCCATGTGCCCAGATTTCAGTCAAATCTACTCCACTCTCACTGTCGGACCACACAAAGAAATGGATGGGTACCAACTACAAGATGGGTACCTCTTCTGCGGCTAGCGCTTATGTCTACCCTGAACTTTGGTCTGAGATTTCCTAACCTTGGAATTACATACTGAAGGATTGGCAGGCCACTTTGGGGGCAACAAGACCATTGAAGCCCTAGAGGAATAATTCTATTGGCCTAGCCACAAGCGAGATGTAGCCAAGCTTGTCACCTAATGTCGTGCTTGCACTTCGGCCAAGTAGGTTAAGCAAAACATTGGCCTCTATACTCCCCTTCCAGTTCCTGAGTGTCCTTGGGAGGACGTTTGCATGGACTTCATGCTTGGGTTACCCCAGACTACCAAGAGGCATGGTTCCATCCTTGTTCTAGTAGACTGCTTCTCCAAAATGGGTCACTTCATTCCTTGCTCTAAAACATCTGACGCCACCAAGGTCGCCCACCTCTATTTTGATCACATTGTGTGTCGCCATGGTCTACAAAAAATCATTGTCACTAATCAGGACGTTCAATTCACTAGTTACTTTTGGAAGACCTTGTGGCATCTCATGGGCACCCTCTTTAAGTTCTTTACAGCCTACCATCCCCAGACTTACGGACAGACCGAGGTCGTCAATAGAAGTCTAGGAAACTTATTACGATGTCTAGTAGGAGAACATCTACAACTTGGGACTTGATTCTTCCCCGGGTAGAGTTTGCATATAATGCATCAGTCAATAGGTCCACAGGGTTAAGTTCATTTGAGATAGTGCATGGTAGGAAGCCCCGGAAGCCAGTCGACCTTATTCCCCTACCATTACAAGCTAGAGCTTCTAACTTAACTAAGGCCTTTGCACAAAGAGTCTGTCATCTGCATGAGCAAATTAGCAAGCAAATTCAATCAAGCAACGAGGCCTATAAGCGGCAGGCAGACGCCCATAGGCGTTACCATGAATTCCAAGCAGGCGATCTAGTGATGGTTAGGATGGAGAGGCTCTCTCCCGGAGCCGTTTCCAAGTTGAGACCCCGTGGCCCCAGACTGTTCTGGGTCGTGAGGAGGATAGGCTCTAACGCCTACAAAATAGACCTCCCCGAGGAATATGGGGAGATCACCACATTCAACGTGGCAGACCTTGTGCCATATAAGGGCCAGGCAGCAATACCTAGTGATCCCTTCGAGCCCGCCTCCCCCTTGTGAGTGAGCCCACCCCTGTGTGTCCACCGGCCCCCATGAGAGCACAGCGTGAACAGGCAGAACAAATACTAGATGAGTAGATTACCAACACAAGGAGCAAGGCATACCAACATTACTTAGTCCGGTGGAAGGGTCGGCCCCAATCTTAAAACACGTGAATAAGCAAGGAGGAACTAATGCGCATTGATCCGGACACTCTAGAGTAGTACTACAGCCAGCGAGACCCTTACTCGACGGAGTCGAGTCTCTCGCGCCACGGGAGGATTGATGGGGACACGACCATCCAATCACTTTGGTTGGGAGAGTTCCCCACTCCTTGATGTAGAGGCTCTTTTTTCATTATTAGTGGCTGGTTCCCTTTTGTTTTAGTCCATTTAGAGTCGTGTATGCCTTAATGAGCAAGCCTAATAAGGCCCAAGGGGCCAATGTCATATCTAATTCGATTCAGGGTCACTACTAGCTTATGTTCATCCCATAGGATAGTAGGGTCTTCATTAATTTGTTATAGACATTTGTGGTAAGAGAGATCAAGGACCAAAAATCAAATAACTCAGAGTTTGAGAAGCTAAAGGAAGAGAATGAAAATCTTCAAAAACACCTTGAAGAAGCTAAAATCACATGTCAGCAACACAAAGAGTAAAGCTCAATCTTGAAAAATATGAAGCCATCAAAGCTGTTAATGATGTGTTATAAAAAAGTCTTGGAAAAGCTGAAAATGAAGTGAAGGATAAACAATCTGTCCTACAAAGAATGACCGAGGGTAAATCCAATCTAGATGCCATTTTTGCCATGAGAGTCAATTTCAAAAAAGAACGGTTAGGATCTAACCCCTCTGAAAAAAGGCCCTTTGAATTCAAGACCATTTCATTTTGTCCTGAAAAGGGCAAAGAAAAATTAATTGTTGAAGAACCATCAAGGCTAAATCTTCTTAAGACCAAAGCTAGCATAGGTCACAACACTCAAAGCCCAAGACAGTCGGGCCGATGCAACACTACTCAGTCAAGCCCACAGGGTCGATGCTCTGATCCATAGAGACGACGCCAGAACCAGTTAGGCTGACGCACCGCAAGTATGCGTCAACACATGTCATTTTATGAGTCTGAACCGAAAAATTGGTTCAACGATGAAGGAAGGTTCAACAGCCAGCCAACCTTGGGTACCTTCCATACCCAATTCAACACACTTGGAAACGCAAGATCTAGACCTCAGTCTAATCTACATTCCATGAATTTCATGAAACCTAGTTGTTATGCTTGCAACCGTCTTGGACACACTAGCAACCAGTGCTGGTCCAGACAAAAAATGAAGACCTTTAAGTAAATCTAGATTCCAAAGAATTTATTGCATACCTTGAATTATGACGTTGGGCCCAAATTTGGTTGGGTTCCAAAAACTTCTGCTTAATGTCTTCTATGCAGGATTGCCTAGCAGCCCATCACAACTGATAGTACTTGGACAACGGTTGCTCACGACACATGACGGGAGACAGAAAGAAGTTAAGCTATCTGGTCAAGGAGGAAGGTGGTCAGGTGAGATTTGGAGGTAAAGACAAGGGAAGAGTCATTGGCACAAGTACAATAAGTGAAAATTCTTCCAACTCCATTGAAAACGTCATGCTTGTTGAAGGCCTTGAGCACAATCTGCTCAGCATAAGCCAATTGTGTGACAAAGGGTGCAAGGTTCTTTTTAATGCTAATGAATGTAAATTTTTTTAGAAGAACTCTGACTCTGTGATGTTTGTAGGTCATAGAGTAAACAATGTTTATATGGTAGATATTGACAGTCCTTTTTCAGAAAACTTCTGCCTATCTGCCAGTCAGCCCAATGATGCATGGCTGTGGCACAGAAGACTTGGCCATGTCAGCTACAACACATTGCACAAGTTAGCCAAGTATGGTATGGTGAGAGGTCTGCCCAAACACCCCTACAAAAGGAACACTCAGGTCTATGAAGCATGTTCGCTAGGCAAATAAACCTGAAAATCGTTCAAGCCTAGAGGAGAGCCACTGTCATCCATGCCCTATGAGTATCTATACATGGATCTATTTGGGCCAACCAGAACCGCCAGCATCAATGGTAAGAAATATGGCTATGTGGTGGTGGATGACTTTAGCCGGTTCACTTGGATTTTCTTCTTAGCAAATAAAAATGATGCCTTAGTGGGGACACCAGAGCCAGCCGTCGATACTAGACGCACAACACGCTGACATCCTTGTGGTTGGGAGATAGTATGGAGTCTTCGTCAGAGTTTTGAGATTTTTCTGTATTTATTTTGAGTGTATTGGTGTGTATTTGTATTTTAGTTCTAATATGGGTCACACCCAATTCACCCCCCTCTTGGGTGTCATTGATCCCGGGACTTCAGGAA
This sequence comes from Amorphophallus titanum, assembly GCA_024336825.1. Classification (NCBI taxonomy): domain Eukaryota; kingdom Viridiplantae; phylum Streptophyta; class Magnoliopsida; order Alismatales; family Araceae; genus Amorphophallus; species Amorphophallus titanum. Next base: position 359,972 of record JANBPO010002351.1, read on the forward strand.
CAGCTTGTGGGAAAACATTTGGAATTCTTTCTACTTTTGTCCCTCGGGTAGCAAACATAGCCATGACCTTCTGATCATTCTGATGAACTTGAGCCTGCAGTTCCCTAACAGTGGTAGTCAGATCTACAAACCAGCTTTGCAACATGTTGCACATGTTCTCTAGCTATGAAGCCTGTTGGTGGTGGATTTCTACCATGGAGGTAGAGGAACTAGTGGCCTGTATAGTCACAACATCCTTAAAGCTTCTTGACAACTTCTAAACTTCTTCTTTGACACTGTCAAGCTTGGCATAAATGTTGCCCATTTGTATGATGCTGCCCTGCATTTCTCCGGTCATGTTATTTATTCTTTGAGACAAAGTTTGTTGTTCTTGTTGTATGGAAGTCAACTGTTTTCTAATTGCCTATTATTCCCTTCTGATGTAAAAAGTATGAACCAACATTTGTGTAGTCATTAAGTGTGTTTCTGCTTGGTTCAGTCTAAGATTCTTCATTAGGGTACCAGCTTGTTCACAAACATGCAATAGAGAGTCGAAAAACCCATGTAGCCTTTCATCTGACCTATACTTATCCCTGACAAACTTTTCCCATTGACTGTTAATAGTTTGTTCTACATGGACCATTCTAGCATCAGGTCTCTCTACAGTCATGTTTAAATGCATGAAAGAAGCATTCATCATTCTAAACTAATTCATCAAAAGATTTACCAAATAGGGATGAACATCTGCAAGATATTGAGAGGAACTTGGTCCAGCTGAGCTTGAGGCCTGAAATTCAGGTGGGACTTGAGGTTCTTTAAGGGATAAGGGTGGCTGAATACCCAATGCCATCACAGGACCCTGATAAGGTCCATGATATGTGGCAGGACCTAGATAGTCATCTTGTGGCACTTCAACCTCAACATGTGGTTATTGTGGTTCTTCCATCCCTTCCTCCTCTTGATGCTCCTCAATAGGTGGTTGTTGCTCCTGTAGCCCTTCTTGCTCATTCAACTGCTTTGGTTGCATCTCAAACTACTGCTGCTGCTGCTCTATCTGTTCAATAAGCTGATCAATGTGTTGATCAAGCTGCTGCATTACTTGCCCATTAGATAAAAATTACTGTTCTAACTCATGGAGGTCTTGTTCTTGCTGTACCTCTCATTCCATCTCTTCCTTTTCTTCTTCCTACTGATCAGGTTGCTGCTCTTCCTACAGCTCTGGATGAGGCTCTACTTGGAGCTCTGGAACAGGCTCTTCAAAGATTGGTGATGCTTCCTATTCAGGCTGCTCTTGTAGGTTTTCATCATGAATTACTTCATCATCAAGATGTTGCTCTATTTGCACTGCCAATTCCTGCTCAGTTACTTGTGGCTGGTCCTCCCCTTGACTTTGTGCATCTTGCTGAATTTGTTCCATATGTTCCACATCTTGTTGCTACTGTTGCTGCTATTGTTCAGATTCTGACTATTTTTTAAACTCTACTTCTTGTTGTTGCTGCTGCTCAGACTCAGATTGAATTTCTGGTTGTTCTTCTTCTTGCTGTGGTAGTTGTACTTCTTCCACTTGTTAAAGATCTTCTTCCACTGGATGGACATGCTGTTCTGCCATTTCTTGCTCAGTCTGATCTGCTTGCCCCTAACCTTGGACTCTTGCACCTGATGGCTTAAGCTTTATAAATTTAGTGATGAAGTCCATATTGTATATATTTACTTTAGGGATTTTCTTGAAAGTCTCATCCTCTAAAGAAATGTTCATCTTCTTGAAAATAGGATTCTAGTCGGGCCCTGGGGGCCACAATTGGGAAAGTTAGGAGAATGAGAAGCAAGAAGCGATCTCAGTCGTGATGTCATCATAATTAAACAAATAAAAAATAATCCTAACATGGAAAAACATAAGTGAAAATCTTTTAAGCAATAGCAAGCAATTTAGAAGAAAGCCATCTCTGCAGGCAAATCTGATGTCTGTAAAGATACATGATCAACTGATAGACGAAGCATATCATTTGCTCATAAAGAAAATCAACAAAATCCGGAATGAAAAACCAAATTGAAAAATCCAGGCAAAAGTTAAAGTCACAATTAGTGATTTGATGGTGCTGGTTTGGATGGCATAGAAGAAACCAAACATTTTGAACATAGCTAATCTCTGAGAGAACTGAGATTGCCCAGCAAACTGAATAATGTTAAGCCCTGACAATCTTGATGAAAGAAAAATTGAAAGGCATCTTGCCTTACGAATGTTTCGTCAATTAACCAAGAAAAGGCTACAGAGTTATTGCTGAACTTCCATGTAATCTTATGGTAACGTGAAGCTCACAACTCTCCACTTATGGTCCTCACACTAGTAAGTGCCCTCTCATACATATACTTAACTATGCCAATGTGTATCCTTTAGAGGCTCCTCTCCTTTCTAATGTCACCAAATTAACTATCTTAGTATTCAATCATAATCCATCTCTAAGTTAATATATTCCATTCTTATAGGTCATCAAGTATTTGCATCACTTTTGAAAGCAGGTGTGCACAATTATCAGATTGTAGGCAACAACAAAACATGGAGTCTTGAGAGATGGGGACTTCTGTGGAGAGTCAGAACAGAGGCAAATGGAGAGTGGTGTCCAGGAAGAGGGGAGCTCAAGTACTGAAGAAGGTGAGTAGTGTCCGGTCGCTCTCAGCAGGGAGGCTCTCACAGACTGGTAATCTCAGAGGAAAACTTCCGAAAGGAGCTGATTTCTGCATTAGATGTTTGGAGAGAGGTCACTGGGGTGGAAACTGTAGGAATGCTGTTAAGATGCCTCACTTGCAGGGGTGTCGGGCATAGAAGATGGGCTTGCAAGCAGGGCAGAGCGGAGAAGGGGAAGGGGTCTGAGAAGCTTTCTAGCAGCCAGGAGGGTGCACCCTTGCAGAAAGTTTACTGCACCTTTGAGAGAAAAGAGTCTGTCAGTGGTCGAAATACCTTGGTCCCCTTTGGTGGCAGAAGACAAGAAGATTGGAGAGTTGTGCCATGGTGCAGGTTCAAGGGGGATGGGGCAACCTAAATGCAGTCGAAGATTTTCTCAAGTCTACTTGGCCAGATTCCAACTTGTGGATTCAGGAGCTGCAACATGACTCCTTTCTTGTGTGGTTCTTTGTTGAACAGATAAGTCTTCATTGCTTAGCTTTAGGCTCCTTCCAATGAGCTGGGCAGAGCCTCACTTGCTCGCCTTGGAGAAAAGACACTGGTTCGGTGAGCATGCCGGAGGGGAAGCTGGCTTGGTGGTGTCTGGTATCCCTCTCCATGTCTGGAACCCGGACACTTTCCACTGCATTACTGCCTCCTTTGGCAGCTTGAAGAAGATTCATAAGGAGACGATGGATGGGGAATGTCTGTTGTTTGCTAGACTCCTTGTGGAGGTCAAAGAGAGGTCATGGCATCCCTGCAGCAGTTGTCACTAAGATTGAAGGGTGACGTATAAGATATCTATTGTTTCCGAATCGGATAATGCCGGTCAACCTTCGCCATCAGATTTGGATTGGTCATGGGCTGAGGTTGTGGCCCAGGATAGTCGTATCGGCCGAAACCGATATGTTAGGGAGTTGACCTCCCTACCTTCTTCCCAAGCTAGGAGATCAAGCATCCAAGACTTACTGCAAGCATGGAGGAATAGCCTTGATATCCTACGTACCATCCCTGGATGTCTGTCTGTAGAACTAGGTGGCAAAGGTCAAGTTGGAACCCTATATTCCCGTCCTCAAATCTCCTTCACCACTTCACGACTTTTCTTTCTCCATGCGTCCTCTATCTCTCCTCAAAATCCCGCATCAAAACTCGCTCTGTGCAAAAACTTCCCTTAAGATCGCTTTTAGTCACGTAGACTACCCCTGTGCAGTCTTTTCGGGATAGTGCTCAATCACCTCCAAAGGGATGACCCTAAAATCATCTCAGAATGACCTGATATTTTGAGCACTACTTATACACTTCCTAAACCCCTCTACAGCTTTTTCTTGTAATTTTTAGATCCTTTGCTCCATGTTACCACGTCCACCCTACAACCCCTCAGTTCTGATTGCACTGGACTGCAGAACTGAGCCCTGACTGTTTTCACCTCCCACGCCCAGAACCTCCACTGCATGCCACCCCACCTCAACTACCCTATCACCCTACGACCCCCACCTATCCACCAGAGAAAACCCCACCCCATTTGCCACCAGGAAGCCCCAGCTCTAGCCCTATCTTCCACCCTCTGTCCTGCTGCCAGCAGACAATCCCGAAGTGCAGAGGCCTGCTACAAAATTTGCCATGCTGTCCACGTTACTCGACTACAGTTAGTACTTTACCAACATCCCAGGGACACTCCCAGCAGCGTTTGCACCAAGTTTGGTGACCAGCATGTGAGTGGAAGGTCACGTTCCGGGCTCTTCTTCCTGCTGCCCACCTGCGCCAGAAGCTTTTTCTACATCCATATGATCTACTAAAGTAGATCGATACCTGCCCACCTTTTGGTGACTCCGACGAGATGATTGGCCGACATCCTTGACTCCCAGCTTCTTCCAGAGTGGTCGACATCTATTGCTGCCCACCACTAGGGACCATTGCTCCATCTTGGACACCCTAGGCTTGCCTTCCTCGCTGCTAACTCGAAGCCGGTCCCTGGTTGCAGCTTCGTCCGATCAGTTCGCAGTAGTACCGTGGGCGACGAGCTTCACCGACATAGGGCCCGTCACCCCACTTCGCATGACTCCCCGATATCGCTATGTAGTCTTTTACCTCCCTACGAGGAGCGGGCTTTTGTTTGGGTTGTACTTCATTGAGCTCTTGTACCGGGTGGTTGTGTGATTTGGCTGGGCGTCGTCCCCATGCCCCGAGTGTGGAGGTACGTGTCCACTACCTTGCTTGGTCTATCTTGCTAGTTTAGTATACTCTCTAGCATCGCTGCTTGTGTGTTGTAGGATTCTAGCTCGTTTATATTTATATCACTGTCACGGTGAGAGAGTGTGACCATCCTGTGCTTCGATCCGAGCACATGTGTGAATTGCCTACCCTAGACTCTGCCGGTTCCTCAACCGTGCGGATCGGCACGCTTCTCTCTCTTGGGGACAATTGCGAGCTTGAGTTGCTTGTTAGTTGTCATATTTACCCTCTTGGAGTCATAGGTGTTCAAGTTACGCTACTTTACATATTGTGACGTTGCTGGTTTAGTTGTCCCATTAGTCACGTCCTCACTTACCTAGCTTGCATAGCGTCCCGCATCAAATTGGTATCAGAGCCTTAAGTTTATCTAGGGTGCATTTTAGGTTTGTCTAGGGTGCATTTGAGTCGGCATTCCACCACTTGCATTGTTGTTTAGAGTCGTGTCTAGCACCTTAGAGTCTCAGCCCACATTGTCTCGCCATCACCAACTATAGGATTAGGCAGTTGACCTCTGAGCTTGCGGTGCTTCGGTGGGAGGTGGCCTCACTCTAGGCACATGATCGGGTGAGCCAAGAGGAAGCTCGGTCATTGGCCGAGCAATTGTCCCAAGCTCGGTATACGGCCGAGCTAAAGAGCAAGCTCTTGAAAGAGGAGCGTCAAGTTCACTAGGAACACTCGGGATAGTTTGCGACCGAGCGAGAGGAGCTCGGGGGCCGGGTCCAGGTGGCCGAGCGGGCAAAGAGGGAGGCCAAAGTGGCACTGGTTGAAGTCGAGGTGAAGCTGATCGAGGCCGAAGCGAAGGTGGCCGAGCTCAAGGAGAAGGTAGCAGGAGCCAGGGCAGATGCAGTTGAGCGTTATCAGGGCTTGGAAGAGTACCGTGAAGCCCTAAAATAGACCGCCTTCACTTATTATGGGTTGGGATATCTGTAGGGGCTCTAGAAGGGTTTCACCCAAGGCTTCAGGCAGGCAGTTAGGCTGGCCCAGGAGCAGTTCCTCAACGAGCTTGTCTTCAACCTTGGGTAGCGCTACAACTCAGATGAGGAAGGTTCACATTCTCCTTCCTCAACGTCGAGCGGTGGAGGGGGGACCGAGGATGCCTCTGCTTCCATGGAGGAGAGATCACCAACTCTGGCTGCATTTAAGGAGCACGCAGTCCAGGTAGTTCCCACACGAGGTGGGTCAGTGCCTGGGTCGACTGTCGTCGAGGGAACTGGGGGCAAATTGTAGAGCGTCGAGGGTCCTCTACCTGCTGAGCTTCAAGGTGGACTGCTGACCTCCCGCTCTCCTATTTCCATAGATTAGGAAATATTGTACTTGCCTTGCTGGCTCCCTCTCTCTCTCTCTTTTTTTTATGCAATCTCTACCTGGAACTTGGCTATGCAATGATTTTCTTTCTATATAATGGTAATGGTGTTCAAAGCGCAATTGATTGCTCCTTATCACCTTTGGCCGAGTAAGATTTACCATATCTCCAGATGCTAGTAAATCAGAGACCTTGTATGATTTCTTGGCAAAAAATTAGGCTGTGCGTCAATCAACCGTGTCACTAGTGTTGAGTTGGTGCCTTTTTAGCTTTCCACACTTTGAATGACTTGCCATTTCGCGTATTCCTACGGGAGGGTTCCATGAGGGAGGTAGCATAACTGCTCCTACAGAAAAGATGTCTGCCTCTTGCATCTTTTCAAGGGGAGGATCGATTAAGGTAGAAATCACCCCCTTCAGCCTATAAAAGGTCCTGAAGGGTGCCTCCTCCTCTCTACGCCACTTAAGGCTTCCCATGCAGTCTCAGCTTCTTCTTCCCTTTTAGCGAAATGATCATCTCCTTCTCTGTGATCATCCTCTGGTGAAGCATGGATGGCGACTCTGAAGATGAAGACTTTAGCGATTGTTGGGGCGTCCAGGTTGCTTCGACATAGAAGAATGGGGGACGACCGGGCGGTTGACATAAAAGAACGGGGGACGCATGGCGATGGGCAACCTCTTGACTTCTGGAATGCCGCCACACCCGGAGGAGAGTATGGTTGAGAGAGTGAGACATTCAACACCTTGGCCTCACCTCTCTTCCTCCGCTCTTCTCCCCTCCTCCCCTCCCACTCTCTGCATGCCAAGGGAGTGTTCAAAACTTTCTCTCTCTTCTGTTCTTCTTCCTTTTCTTTGTCCCATTTCTTCTTGCCCTCACTCTTTGGAGGGTGACTATTTTTTGTTTCTTCTTTTTTGCTTATCCTTGCTCGCACCACTTGGAGGGTGCTTGCTTTTTGTTGGTGGTCGGGCATACCACACAGCCCACGAGGTTGGTCACGTGGGCCCTCCACTCTACGAATGTGTTGCCTCCGAGTGCTCCCTCAGGTATTGACTGAGATAGCTGGGACTTCTTTCTCACCCCACAGGAAGCTTGCAAGTCTTCCCACCAAGAATAGGCCTTTGAAGAGCCTGAGACTACTCCCGGAGTGAAGGAGGAAGGGGCAGCGACTACCGCTGCTGGTACACCCTTCAAAGGCTTCAAAGCCCTATTATACTGACTTCGGTCTACAGAGACTGTCCAGCCTTTCTCTCGCCACCTGCCCTCAATGTCACTAATGACCCAGGTGGCTCTTGAAAAGTGGAAGCTGATGAAGTCCAAGTCTACAAACAAAGGAGGCAGATCCTCCCTCACGCACTGCTCTTCAGCAGATCGAATGGCGTCATGGTGCTCTCTGAAGACATTGTTGGCCTTAAACCACCAGTGCGCATAGTGAAAATCAAATTAGCCTCTACTCCCCTGCTCCGGAATGGGGTAACCCTCTTTCACCTCGCGGTAGAGAAAGTCCTACCACGCTACTGCCACTAGGTGCACGTCCCTGTGCCTGTATAGTCGAAGGGCTAGAGGGAACTCTACACTCGAGGGAATGCCTTGGTCATACCCAAAGTTCCGGGCGAACCGGTGTAGATAGTAGGGCTCAAGAATAGCTTTGTTGGAGTGCCGATAGACCAATACACTCGGGCGTATACACATAACCCACTCGGCTACAAAGTAGAGCATCTGAAGACACCCTGCTGACAACCGTGCCTCCCTCTTGCCCCACATAGGGGCGGTAAAGGTAGGAGAAGCAGTCAAGGGCTAAACCCTCGCCTCTCCTCACTGGAACAAAAGACAAGGCCCGCCTGGCCCCTACAAGCTGAACTGCGACATCATGTGATGGTTGTCCTATGAACGAGAAAATCAACGGCGCCGCTACATTGTCAACTGGGGTCCTCCGAGAGAGCTCTGAAAATAACAGCCCCGCCCATACGCTCAAGTAATGAGTGGGCATCATTATATTCTTCTCCCGTAGTGACGAATGAAATGTCAAAGCCCCAAATGAATGATAGATATTCGCGAGGGCCGCGGGAGCAACGACGAGTCTCTGGCCACATGCCATCAAGCAAGCCGGATAAATCACCTCAGGTCGTAGGACCCCGTCCTCCCCGTGAGGAACCACAAAGTTGGCCAGCCAGTAGGCCAAGTACATCGCCAAGTATGTGAGGGGAGGCAGCCCCCTCAAATTCCATCACTGAGCAGGTGCAGGGAGATGGCGCGGATGCAGAGGGATGTCTATCTTGATCCCTCTGCACTCTTCCCAGGCATGGTTAGCCATCTCTTACGAGATGTCCGAGATCTCTCCAAGATCCCTGTCTCTCCAAAGGTCACGAGAAACGAAATCCCCGAGACCGAGATCTTCTCTCCCCCACCCCCTCGGTTTCCTCTCTCCCTATCTCTCTCTACCTCGGCCCCTTGCCCCCTCTCTCTCCCCAGTCTCTCTTTGTCTCCCCCTCTCCCCCGGACTCTCTGTCTCTGCCTTTGTGACACTCTCTCTCGGACTCGCTTACCCTCTCTCTCAATCTCTCTCTGTCTGCGACCTTCTGTCTTTCTCTCTCTCCCTGTCCCCCCCTTCTCTCTATTTGAGAGAGAGAGGGAGACAAAGGGGGGGGAAGACAGAGATACATGTACCATTTTTGATGATTTTTGATGTATTCTTCAATTTGTGATTCATGTACCATTTTATGTATATCTTTTTGGTGTAACTTTTTATGTATATTAACATTGGTGGATGTGAATAATGATTCCCATGATCCTCGAAAAATACACAATGTGCCTACAACATCTTGGAGCCTCACAACACGTTAGTTCACTCTACAGAAGATTCAAAAGGCTCGACAGCCAAAAGTCTGATTAAATCATAAAACATGATCTGGGACTCACAATAGCGCTCTAAAACCCATGGATTCTGATCTGAAAAATCACGGGTATTGCATCAACGGCCCGCTCTCTAGCACCCAGCTTATGCTTGCTAGAGTCCTCTTGGCCATCACTAGCTGCTGGCCTGAACGGCAATAGCGCAGGAGGCAGGGTCAGCACCGGGACGCCCAGGTTGTCAGCCACGGCCTAGAGAGTAGCCGACCAGCCTCTATGAAAGCCACGATCCTTGGCTAGACCATAAACCACAATGGCCGCCACGCTTAACTCACCTTGGTACTTCGATGATGAATGGAAACATTCCACAGCGTCCAACCCGATGGTGGCCATCACCACCTTCAACTTCTTGGCCTAGGCCTCCGCCGCCTGAGCTCTTTCTTTAGCCACACTAGCCAAGACACTCAGTCTGGCCGCCTCCCAGAGGGACCCTTCCAGCGCCTGAGCCTGAACTCAGAAGGTGTCTCGATCACACTCGGCCTCTGCCAGAAGTCACCCCTGGGACTCTAGGTGTCCTCGGAGCTCAACGCACTGGGCCTCTAATTCTTTTCACGTCACCTGGCACTCGATCAACTACCAAGCAAGTCTGAAAAAGTGATGGCCCCACAAGCTAAAGGCCTTGGTGACCGAGCACAATGTCTTGGCCGCTAGACCATACAACTCCTCGTGAGCCTTGGGTGTGAAAACTCCAGTGTGATCGTGTATTCACACACCCTTGTCCATCAAGACACAGGCCTCTCGCTGGCTAGAGGTGGCCGATGGAATCTCCTCAAGAATCAGGTAATGGATGGCTTCATCAAGGTATGGGGCCTTGCCCTCACCAGAAACATCACCTATAGGGACTGAGGAAGGTGCCCCGATCTGTGGTGGGCGAATCAAGACAGATGAAATGGGAGTCGGCACTTTAGCTGGCATCGGTGCCGAAGGAGTCGTAGAATGGGGAGGAGGTGGCATTCGACTGCGAGCTCTGGCAGTGGACCTCTTCCTCTTCCCATGGCGACCTTGGCTATCTAGCGCTGCCACCACATCTAGGTCCACATGATGGTGCTGCCTGCAAGACATGGTGGAAACCTCCAAGGGTGTCCTCGACGCCCTCTTAGAAGCACTTTGTAGACAAGCCACGTGAGTAACCAAGCCAGTGCTAGGCACGAGCACAGTAGGCAACGATATTGGAGGTTGCCCCCCTGGGGCTTTCCGGGGGAAGTCGGGACTTCTCCTCCCTGGCTACCTGGGTCCTCATCAATTCCATGAGGATATCCAGTTTAGCATTGAGGGTTTGGAGAGTGTTAGAGTTCCCATTGGGAGGTTGCCCCCCCGCAGCTAGTGGAGGCAACTCATCGTGGCAGTCGCCTCTAGACGGGAGGCTCCCTACAGGGTGGGAAGGCACATGCTCTCCTTCCCCACTCCCCACGGTGCTCCCTCAGCTGTCGGAGGTCCTCCTACTGGAATTTCTTCACACCATTATGGCTCTTCGCTTGTTTCCCACAAACGGCCCCAGATGAAGAGGGGCAATCTCGTGTTGATCCTGAGCCGTGTGATCTCGGTGAGGTTCCTCGATCATAATCACCACGTTTATGTGAACTGCAAGGCAGAACAAGGATCAGGGGGACCCAGGGATGATTCCCTGGGGAAAACCCTCTGATGCTTAAGTCAGTGAATAAGGTAGAGCATAGGTGCAAAGGGAGATGGTAGGAGGAAGAAGGGGGAGCGAGATCATTCTCCACCTAGAGGTGTGGTGGCTCTTACTCAGGACTCTTACCCTACTTCACCAGAGGGTCTTCCAGAGTTTATGTAGCAATCCATTTAATGTAAGAATCCAGGGAGTCTAGGGAGAAGATGAGATTGAGGGGAGGTTACATCCTTATTATAGGCTTATTATAACATGATGACTTTTGCTCTCCCTAATCCTTTGAAGTTCCCTGCTCCTTAAAGCTGCGTAACAGGCGCTTGGATAAGCTTTCGACGATCAGTCTGAGCTTGGGATGCCAGCTGAGGGTCTTCTCAAGCGGTGGGCGTGTAGCTCGGACAAGGTGCTATGGGCCCCCGTAGGGGATTTCCTGATCGACCTATCGCTCAGACTTCCAGACTCGGGGGTCTCCTAGGAAGTGCTAATCCGAGTATGTTTTGGGCTTGGAATAAGTGGGCCCAGAATGGGGCTGCCACTTTTGGGAAGCTGGCCTGGTTCAGTCAAATTGGACCTGGTTGGGCCGTGCTCTCGGGCGGTTGATTTTCTCCCTCTCCACTTGCCCCCCCTTACTCCCGAGCCAAAATTGGGCTTGGATGAGTAACATTGGTAGGGGTGACGTCAATGGCTCAAATGGGGTGAGGATTTCTCTTCGACAGGGGCCATTTAATGTGGCTGTCCTAGGAATACACCCATGATGATGACTCTCTTGAGTCGATGTGAGGAGTCCCTTCTTGGAATGCAGAACGTCGTGCCACCTCCCATCAAACCGTTGGGAGTATAAACATTGTGCAGGTTTATGTTTCGTGCCTCCTTTGTTTTGGGTTCTATCTCTCCATCGCTTCTGTGTTTTGAAAAGCTCATGCGCCGTGAGGGGGATCTAGAGGAGCAGAGACTTGCAGAGGGCATCGCAGAGGTAGTAAAGATGGTGGCGGCGACGATTCGTCAACTCCCACCTCCACCCGAGTCGCCTGAGTCGGCGTCTTCCTCCTCTTCCCCTTGTTCCTCTCATTCGGCTATGGCGGAGCAATACCCCACTGCTGAGGAGCAGGAGGTTGGTTAGGGTACGGTTAGCCTGGTGCTGCAGCCCGACCATCCTTTGCGCAACGAGTTGACTGAGGATGAAGTGAAGACAATGGAGGAGCACTTCGGGCTACCGTGGCAGTATTATTTTTCTCTGGCCCAACCTCACGAGTCTAGTCTGGATACTCATTCGGGCCTCTTCTGCACTTTCCTCTTGGCTTGGAAGTGTGGGTTCCGTTTGCCTCTCCACCACTTTGTCATCAAGCTGCTTCAATCCTACCAACTAGCTTCTGTCCAGTTGGTTTCCAACTCGTACACCTTCATCTTCTCCTTCATCTTTCTTTGTCGCTTGTGCGGGCTCGACATTTCGCTGGACCTCTTCCATTCCTTTTTCGAGTTGAAGGAGCACGCCCATGCGGGCAAAGGCTTCTTCTATCTTCAAGCGAAGAGGGGAAGGAGTTGCATGATGCTTTCTGCCAATGATTCTTCTCACAAGGGATGGAAGACCCAATTTTTCTTGGTGGGCTCGTCGAAGGGCGGCGTCTCTTGGGATTTCCCGACGGTGCCCAACTTCCATCTGTCTATCCCTCCGAAGTAGGTGGCGATTTCCCCAGAGCTGGAGGATGAGATCAGGATTCTATAGCAGAATCACCAATCGACTGCCAAGCTAATGACGGTGGTGAACATTGAGGAATATCCTTCTCGAGCATTGTCCAAGCGAGGTAAGAACCTTAGTGCCCCATATTACGCCTTTGGGCCAGGCAGGTGGGTCTCCTTCTGAAGATTTGGCTTCGGTTGCTCAGAATCGAGGTAGACAGCTGATGAAGGGGAGCAGCCATTGCAGTAGGGGACCGCCGATCTGGAGGAGACGCCTGCTCTGAGTGTGCCCCGAGCTTTCGAGGGTCCCTCCTGTGCCAGGGATAAGGGCAAGCAGAAGGCTCAAGATGATGTTCCCGAGCGCCGTGGGTCCAAGCGCAAGGAACTTGGTGAGCCATTGATGTTGTCTTCCATGAAGGCCTTGCTCACTGAGAAGAAGTGATCAAAGAAGGTGGTGGCTGCCCCTCCGGTCGAAGAGCAGGCCTGCCTGGTTGAGGGGCCCTTGATCGAGGAAGTCTGCCAGTCCGATCTCCCACTCTTCGGGCCAGAGGTGGCTACCGCCAATGGGGAGGTTGTCACTGAGCCTGCCAGTCAGGAGGCAGAGGTGGCCAGTTCTGAAGTCCTGGCCAAGGCTGAGGGGGCTCGAGGTGAGGCATCGACCCTGCCCAAGTCGAGTGAAGTTGATGTGACACAAAGATGGGGGGAGCAGCAATTAGACAATATGCCCTCGGACCTAATTCGCAAGCACATCCACAATTTGAAGGGCAACTTGATAGCCGCCGTCACACCGCGCGCACCCGTTTCCCGAGGTGACTCGGTGATGCCGAGTCGAGGTAATGGGGAAAGACCCTTGCTGGTTAGGGGACCAGGCTGTCGACGAAATGGATTTTCATTTCGAGGTTTTTATTTTTTTTTGGAAATAGAGGTTCCTATGACCTATTGTTCTAACACAATTTTCGTCTCTTTTTTGTTTCCCTCCAATTTCCCTTGCTTCCCTCTCGACACAAACCCGCCACAGTTCTTCGCAGCCACTGCCATGGCGGCGGCGGGGGGGCGGCCGGAGAGCCTGTTGGTGGTGCACAACGTGGCGAAGCGGCACAACGTCGGCACGATGGCCCGCAGCGCTACGGCCTTCGGCGTCTCCGAGATCGTCCTCGTCGGCCGCCGCGACTTCAACGCCTTCGGCAGCCACGGCTCCACCGCTCACCTCCGCTTTCGCCACTTCCACTCCCTCTCCCAGGCTCGCCTCTACCTCAAGGCACCCACTCACCCGCACTCTCTCTCTCTCTCTCTCTACCTGTGCTGCCCTTTTTTCTTCCTCTTCCATCTTCCATGCTTATTCTGCAATTCAGCGTGCTGCCCGCGGTGCCTCTCATCCCCGATTAGGGTTTCGTGCTCTGATCTCCCTCTTCTCTTTCTTCCCGTCTTTGTCTTCGTGTCTGCAGGAGGAGAGAGATTGCGATATCTGCGGGGTGGAGATCGCCGACGGAGCCGTCTCGGTCACGCAGCACCCTTTCAGGAAGAGCACCGCATTCCTACTAGGCAACGAGGTCTGCTTTTTTCGTGAAGTCTTATTGGGTCACTTGGTTAAATTTTTTGCTGTTGCTGGGAATGAAGCGAATGCAGCGTAACTCCAGTGTGATCCGTTTTCTTTCATTTATATTCCAACCGTTGGGAATTTTCAGGGAATGGGTCTGTCCGCGAACGAGTGTGAGATCTGCGATTTCTTCGTTTATATCCCGCAGTACGGTGGTGGCACGGCGTCGCTGAATGTTACGGTGGCGGCTTCCATTGTCCTCCACCATTTTGCAGGTATACTCGTGGGTGCTGTTTCTGTGCCAATTTTTTATTTTCCTCTCCCTTGAACAGTTAAAAGAACAGTTCTTTTGTAGTTTAATTGAAAACCTCTTATAAGAGCAGTGGCTACTGCATCGACATGTTCAACTTTTGCTTTGGTTATGGACTTGTCCGTAGCAAAATGGCCTGTAAATGGAAATAAGTGTTCTAGAACCTAGCACATGGATGAAAGATCTGTGACAACAACTAGATAGAAAGACTGCTACACTTATGGCGATCTGCATGGCATTGCACATAGATGGGTGTGGTTAGCATTCACGCTATTGATAGCTTTGAGGGATCTGTAGTCATCTATCAAATTCTAATGGCTTTGTTATCCTCCTATTCTTCTTGTTCTTGTGACCAAGGTCAAACAATTAGGTTCAGCCAGAGATCAGTTGGCCCAAAACCATCCTGGTTGGCCGATTCTGTTCCAATTTGAGTTGATCTAGGCTGATCCAAGGTGGGCTAGGATTGGCCCGAACTCTACCCTAACTTTGTGAAGAAAAAAATTAACAAGGTCAAAAGGTCAAACATATACATTTATATGTGAAAAACAATAGCGCGCAAGGTGATTTTTTTTGGACGCATTGAGTAATATACCATATAAATCATCACTCTCGCTCATCATTCTCACTACGGAAATGTTTGTGAACATTGATATCGGATAGTGACTCATCTGAGGAGGTAGATTAGTTTCAATCATCATTTGTGTCATGATTTTGGGATAATTTTAGAAAAATGTGATACAAAGTCAAGTATGTCTTTCCCAGCATATGAATTGGATCTTGGATCATTTTACCCTTCATCTCAGCATCTCTTGAATCATATGGCATGGGGTTTAACATAAAGAGGAGTATGCACGGACTTGTATTCTGCTTCCGAGAGAAGAAAAGATGCACGGACTTATATTCTGCTTGCAAGAGAAGAAAAGATGCACGGACTTGTATTCTGCTTGCAAGAGAGGAAAAGATGCACGGACTCATGTTTCAGAGAAACATGCATGAACTTTCATATGCTCGGACCTTGACAGACTCATGTTTCAGAAAAACATGCACTGACTTTCATATGCTCGGACCTTGCTGGACTCATGTTTCAGAAAAATATGCACGGACTTTCATATGCTCGGACCTTGACGGACTCATATTTTTAGAAAAATGTGCACGGACTTTCATATGCGCAGACTTTGCTACAGTATGTGCAGACTTCAAATACAAAAGATGCAAGGACTTAACCTCAACACAAAGTGCATGGGCTTTATAGAAACGTGGACGGACATTGAGTATAACAATGCTGAACATGCACGGACTTGACTAAAAACATGCACGGACTCAGTTTATCTACTAAGTCCTATAATCATGCACGGACTTGACCTCAGACCAAAAACAAAAGTGCACGCACTTAGTGGTCAAGCCAAAAACCTACACGGGCTTTGTGAAGCAGAGTCAAGACGTGCACGGACTTAACAAGTGAGACGTGCACGGACTTATTTAAGACATCCACTAACTTGGAAAGGGAGTCGTGCAGTAAGTGCACAGACTATGCTTGGACTTTAAACATGCGAGACGGTGAAATGTGCATGGACTTCATGTGTGTGCACGGAGTTAGAAAGAATAAGCCGGTGGGATGTGCATGGACTTGCAACCCCTTAATAACAATGTATGCTCAGACTTGCAAAGCCGGCGTGCTGCATATGCTCAGACATGCAAATACTTGCAACCGTGCATGCTCTGACTTGGACTTAGCCTAAGATTCTTCATGCAAAGACTGCTACTGTGTATGCTCTGACCATGTATCGACTTAGCCTTGAAAGCATGCAACATGCTTGGACTAGCATCGAGCATATACACTGACTCTAAGTACATGCTAAAGCATGTGCAGGGGCTTGTCAGGCGACGCACAGACCCAAACATGCACAGACTTAGAATGAGACATGGATGGACTTACATTTCAGAGACTGTACATGCACGGACTTAGTCAACATGTGCATGGACTCAGAAGAGATGCATAGACTCTAGGAACTACACGTACTTCATGAAACGTGTATGAATTTGTTGACACAGCACTAGAACTTGCATGGACTTTGACTCGACCTCAATGCAAATATGCATGGACATTGTAACATGTGCATGGACTTAGACAACACTAAAGCTTGTAGGTGCAAGACGTGCACTGTTCATGCACAGGCTTGATGTATAGTAAACATAACATGCTTGGACTTCAAATGGCGTGAGGGATGTGCTCCGTGTTGAAATACATATGCTCATACTTGTATGAACCATGTGCTCCGACCTGATGCACGCATATGCACTAACTAGAGCAGGTGCTTTGACTTTATGCAACCACATTGTTCATGTCAGTCAAACTGAAATCCCATTAAACATTCATTCTTATCATGGTTTTAACAGAATGAGATCAACATGAACCTACATTTTAGAAGACTCAACTTCATGTCAGCCACAATTCAATGCATACGAGGAAATTCAGCATAGTGATTAAACAAGAATGGTTTATAAATATGAGACAAAATATGACTTATGAATATTGACATCATCAAAACCACAAAGACACAACAATCTCCCCCTTTTTGATGATGGTAATATTATGAGTCATTGTATTAAGTCAATTGACCCATTATAGACCCTATGTCTGAATTGGCGCAGAAGCTCTTCCTTTACGCTAGCATTATCTTCTTGCTAACGAATAGCAAGGCATTGTGCCCTAGCCGGAATCATACAATATTACCATTACGGACCTTACGTCTGAATCAGTGCAGAAGCTCTTCCTTTGTGTTGGCATTAATTCCTTGTCAACGAATAAACCCTTCTCTTGGCGCAAGGCATCGTGCCCTAGCCAACTTTTACGCAATAACGTCATTACAGGCCTTACGTCTGAATCGACGCAGAAATTCTCCCTTTACATTAGCATTACCTTCTTGCTGACGAATAAACCATTTTCTTGACGCAAGACTTCATGCCCCGACCGAAATTCATACAATATCGCCATTACGAACCTTACGTCCGGATCGGCAGAAATTCTTCCTTTGCGGTGGCATTAACCCCTTGCCAACGAATAAACCCTCTCTATCGGCGCAAGGCCCCGTGCCCTAGCCAATAGTCATACGCTATCATCTAGGGTTGAGCATCACATATCGACCCATCATTATTCTCTTACCCTTTGATTAAAAAAATGAGACTTAAAATAGATGTGTCCCGCCAGACTTGTTCCTACACTAGGGCAAGGGCAAAAATGACAATAACTCGATTGCGGCAAAAATCTGAAAGGGTGTTGCAGGTAAAATTGGGTATCCCACCACGTAAAAACTTGAAAGGGCGTGTGGGCAAAAGCAAGAAGGGGCCAGTGCTGGTGAAAACTCGAGAGGGCACTTGTACTAGTAATGTGGTTAAAAAAAATGAATGATGATGATACATCTTCCATCTAGAGGACCCTTCTCAGGGTCAAAATAGAATATTCCCACAGGTCCCACCGGAGAATAAACCACTAATAGACAAAGCCTGACCGGAATAGACCTTCCGCCTATTCTGGTGAAGAATACAACCTTTCTTTGCTTCGACATTTTACCCAATGCCGACGAATGCACTAGCTCAGATCTTCGTCATCATCGGCGAAATTAGTGAATGAAACATTAACTTGGACCTTTCATCCTCATTAACGAACGCAACATTCCTTTGCTTTGACATATTACCCAATGCCGATGAATACACCAACTCTGATCTTCATCATCATCGGTGAAATCAGTGAATGTAACGTTAACATGGACCTTTCATCCTTGTTAATGAAAGAAAATCTATCTCATTACTTCGGCATTTAACCAATGTCGATGAATAAATGAGCTCTAACCCCTGTCATCATCGACAAGATCGGTCAGTATTCCATTAACCTGGACCTCTCGTTCCCGTTAATGAATAAACCCTCTTTACTTTGACATTTAACCAATGTCGATGAACAAACTAGCTCGGATCCCTGTCATCATCGGCAAGACCGGTCAGTATTCCATTAACCTGGACCTTTCATCCCTGTTAATGAATAAACCCATCTTTACTTCGACATTTAACCAATGTCGATGAACAAGCCAGCTCTGACCTTTGTCATCATCGGCAAGGCCGGTCAGTATTCCATTAACTTGGACTTTTCGTCCCCGTTAATGAATAAATCCATCCTTGCTTCGGTATTTAACCAATGTCGATGAACAAGCCAGCTCTGACCCTTGTCATCATCGGCAAGACTGGTCAGTATTCCATTAACTTGGACCTTTCGTCCTCATTAATGAAAGAAAAATATACCCTTTGCTTCGGCAACTTACCCAATGCCGACGAATATGCTAACCCTGATCTTCATCATCATCGGCGAGATCAATGAAAGAAACTTTAACTTGGACTTTTCGTCCTCCTTAATGAAAGAAAATCTACGATTTGTTAGCCAAATTTCTTGAGCAATGAATGCCTTTCCATCGGATACTCCTTCCGCTGGACTAGGAATTCTTGTTTCAAGGCCTCCGTAAGTCCTCGTGAGCCTGGGATTCCCACTAGGACGTCCGGTAGGTTGTACTGTCCAAGCTTGTACTATCAAATCATGATTTTTCATGCTGGGCAGACCAAGTTTGCATGGCCTATTGTCTGGGCTTGCATGCGGTTGTGCCCTGGGCCGCAAACTAGCTCTTACAGTTGTCACCTAGACCATTTGATCGGTCTTGGGGCTTGCTCATTAATTCGACCCAATAAGATTTCCAGTCGATTTATCCCGATTGTACGTTGTCTAAGACCTCCCACTTGACCCTAGGATCTAGGACCATACATTGGCTTGGTCCAGACCTTTCTTTGGTCGAGTTGGGGGATTTGTTCCAACTCGATTTTTAATCTCTTGTGGACTGGCTTCCTCGCGGTCTTCAGGTGGACCGTTTATCTCTTCATGCAGTCCAACGATAGATCGTTTACGCGTTCTGGGTTGGTCCATTGGGACAAGCGTGGGCTGGGTTTAGACGGTCCTGTATTCGACCATTTATTACCCTAGGCGATTTCCTATTTGACCGTAAGCAATCCCTGACCTGATTTTCATGGATTTTTATGGTAAAACTAATTGATTGTAGAAATCGTCCAAGACTACATTCTATCATGTCTTGTTTTGGGCTACTGAGCCTATTCCGTCTCTTTCATCCAAATTTATTTGGAAGAATCTTGATCCTAGAAATCGGGTTACATGAACTTGACTTTGGAACTCTTGGCCATCATTATTTGTGGATGTCTAGATTTTGTGGGATCTCTAATCCAATCAAATGAATGCCAAGGTAATCTTTATAAAGGGCCCAGCCTGGTCCTGGGAGGAGCACCAGAAAAGTACTTGTATCCCGGGGAGGTGTAATGACTAGGTGTGGCATTTGCACCGAGTACTATCTAGCGTGTGAGTCTCCGACATTCCACATTCTCGTGATACTTTCTATACATGCTTGAATGCATGAAGTACTTGCCTGCGTGACTTGACTCGACTCAACTTGACTTGATAAATGGCCATTCATATGGAATTCTAGTTACTTGCTCTGGATATCTTAACTTGCAATATCTCTGTTCCATCATTATGCCAGTGGTCACCTATTCGTGTTGTTTACTTAGCCTGCTTTACTCGTATTTTTATGAATCGTTCATGCATCTTCACGAAATAGCTAATTACTTAAATTTTGCCTGATGATAGAGAGTAATTCCTACTGAGCTTCTCGCTCACTCCCTACTTTGACCTTTTTCAGGTAACGCGGTAGACGGAATGCTTGAAACTGGGAATGGGTCGGCATGCTCGAGTGAACCAGAAACTTAGAGACCTGAGTCTTTTCATTTCTTGAGTCTAGCTAAGTGTAGTGAGTCATGTTATTTTCTTTTCCTTATTTTCTTTTACTGAGTCTATTATTGTAACAACTGAGTCAGATTTGTAAAAACTTAAATTCTCAATATCAATAAAGATTTCATTTTGTCAAATTATGGCCTTCGTGTATCCTTTCTATTAATTTCAGCTGTTGATTATTTACTCTGATTAACATGACTGTTTCGCTGCCACGTTCTGAGCAACGCTTCCTACTGCAATCGATTCGGGGCGTGATAGAAGTGGTATCAGAGCCTCGATTATTTGAGTCCTAGGTTCTTGTCCATAAGTATAGGTTACCCTAAGTGATAGGTCGTATAATCCATGTCATCCCTTCATTTCATCTAGTGAGAATGGGTAGTCCGCCTCGCCAGCCGGTGTAGGAGAGGGCAATCTGGTCTCTCCCTCAAGAGGCGCCACTATCTGCTCTTGGGCTGTATCAAGAAAAAGAAGAAATCAAATCCAGAGATCTCCTTAAGAGCCAGCAAAGACAATAATGGAAGGTGCATCTGCAAGCTATTGATGTTACCCTCAGTAGGTGCTTGGGCGGTCTCCCTCTGAGATGTGAACTCATCAAATGAAGGAATATCGGGAAGAGGGTTCCCAGCCTCCGTCACTACTGGAGCAGTTCATTGAACGTGAGCCTTCTTGGCCTTCGTGGCCTTTACAACTACAGCCTTGACTGCAGAAGTCTTCCTCTTCTTGCCCAGAGGCAAGGGAGTGGTTGTCGGCACTGCTGCGGGAATTGTAAAATAGCCAAGCTTCTCAACCTGGGCAATTATCCTCCCATAGAGCCCTTGCCATTTTATGTCCGGTCTGTCTGTTAAAGACACAAGAAGAGCAATGAAAGTCAATAAATACAGAATTTAACAGCAAGATGAAAACTCTATAGTCAAAAAGAAGAGGTCATACCGGGTGGGCCGTCATAGAAAGTGGACAGCGGCCAATACAAATAGGAAACTTCCTCTGAACGAGAGACAGCCTCCTTGATGAGCCAGCAGACGTCACTGACGGTCAGACATTTCTCCACTAATGTAGCCAAATCACTATGATCGTGGAAGTCAAAACAATGAAATAGGCCGAGATGGTCCATACCCCAGCCATACACGTAATAGAAGGAAAGGAATAATAGTTTGTTCAAAATCCCTGCTATTGGGCTCTCCACAGACAGGCCATGAACATTCAGCAAAATAAATAGCTAGGACGTGTGCTGATAATACGTCTGAGTTCGATCTTCCCTACGCACAAATGTCCTATAGGGATGAAATCTATCTGCTGGACCCTTCCAAGGGACTGCTGTCGGGAGCGGCTCTTCAGGAAGGAACGGATATTGTTACGTCTCCAAACGAGCACTCCCCACATGGCATAATTGCCTTAAGTCCTTCATGAAAGCGTCTTCATTAATGGCTACAAAAATGGGAGTGGGCGGCTCAGAGCCTTCTTCTTTCAGAGCCCAATGCTTGGCCAAATAAGTTTCCGCCTCCTTTGGGTGCTGTGAATAAATCCTTTTCAAGTGGGCCTCGTCAATCTCAAATACTGGCCCTGGTTGCTGCTTAAGGAAAGAACGCTCAGCCACATCCTAGAAGGCACTCCTGCCACCCCTGTAAAAGCTGGTACGGGTGTTCCACCATTTAATATACTCTGGTGTGACGCGGGGAACATGATTAGAAATGGTCGGGACCCTGAAAGCTGTGCCATCTTGGCGATGAAAGAAGTCCCACCACAGCCGGCCGTCACCAACAATTGTGGACCCATGCTTGGCCCGACTATCCAAAGTGAACTGGGCAATTGATATGGGGATAGTTGATCGTAGCCGAAATTCCTTCCGAAGCAGAATGGATAATATGGTTCCAGATTAAGCATGCCATCCTTCCTGAAGACTAAGACACTAGGCAGGATGGCCATGGCCCACCCGACTAGCTCTAGTTCCAGAAGAGACCGAACAACATTAGTTCCCAAGATGGGGTGGACATAGGTCTCTGTCTCCTCTATTTTGCATTCCCTCTGAGGATGAACCAAAGGAGCTGAACCTGCCGCCAAGCTCCAGACATAAAAGCTACCAGGTGCATCTACTGGCACTTTTACCAGTCTGCCCCCTATCTTGAACAGGTGGTTAGAGAAGGAACCTGGCTCGACACTGGCAAATTCAATCATCCTAGGAACAACTGCTGGAGTATTTTCCCACCAAAGATCTACAGCTTGATTGGCTGGAGGAAAAATAGAATATTTCTTTTCTTCGGCCCTTCTTATCTCTGTAATCTAATTGGTCCAGCGTAGATGGAAGTACAGGAGCAAAAGACTCTTTCCAGACTGCATTTTGATTGGTCTAGTAGAGGCAAAACAATTTTTCCTCCAAGATCCTCCCATTTGATTTGTTGGAGAAGAAATGATGGTCTTGGACATGGTGGTCTTCCAAACTTTCCTCCTAATTGGCCCAGGATAAAAAAGGACAGTCCTCTATCCTAGGTGCCTTTCTGGGACTGGAACTTGATTGGCTGTGACCAAAAAGGCAGAGTACCATAAGATTGACCTTTCCCAAATCTGATGCCTAAAAATCTACCTCTAAAAAGCTGTACTGACTTCCTTATAATGGAAAGGTAGGGCCTCTATTCTAGGATCCTTTTCCAAACCTTAAAAAGTGTGTTTCTGGAGGTTTACGTCGGTATTTTTTATCCTCTGGATAATCTCATAAAGTGTTGCAGGTTTGACGGATTTATGCTTGAAGGCTTCTAGTGCGTTGACGCAGTTATGGAGTAGAGTTGATGCATCTTCACAAATTCTTGAACTTTTGGCGAGTTGGCCTTCATGGAGTCGACGCAGCATGCATGGTGCATCGGCGCATCCTTTGATAGACTCATTTACAATGCTTTCTATGAACCCCTTGCGTCGACGCCCTGAGAGAGTGGGGTCAACGCATCCAACGATGAGCGTCTGTCTGACTATTGTTGGAGCTTGATGAGGTTGACGCATCATGATGGTGAGGTCGACGTAGCTGTGAGGATTGCTTCAGTGCTTGCTGGGAATGCATTTAGAGTCGACGCAGTATTATCTTGGGGTTGACGCAACTTGATACCCATTTGGGCTTTTCTTCCTTTGTAAGTGAGGGAGTCAACGCAGCATTGAGGTGGGGTCGATGCAGCCTTCAAAGAATGCCTTGGCTGTTCTTCATTTTAAGAAGAGGGGTCAATGTTGCTTTGAGGATGAGGTCAACGCAGCCTTGTGTAAGTTGAATTTTCTTTCTTTTGCCAAACCCTTTCTTTGTTTATGTGCATCCAAAGAACTTTTACACTTGGGAGATTAATCTAAAATGCTTGATCTGCCAATATCACCTTCTCAAACTGCCTTACTTGCTTTCTCTTAATCTTTGCTACCATTGATTCATTTAAACCTTTTGCCTTCTATAACATTTGACTTGTTTAGCAGCTGTAGAAGTCTATTGACTTTTGTGGATCTGAATTTATCTTTGTTCTGAACTGAAGTCATGTTGACATCATCAAACACATTAGACTCATCAGTGAGTCATAATTGGATATCATCAAAACCTAGGATACAACAAGGTTGACTTGGCATATGGGGATTTCGGGGTAGTGATAGGGGCGTACAAAGAAATAAATATAGCTGGGTCAGGGGTAGTGAGATGGAATGCAGGCGTACCAATCGATTTCTCAATGATCACCTACGGAACTGAATTGTGACTTGGAAAGTGCCACCAGAGCATGGCATGTCACGCCCTGAGCTTTTTATACAGCGGAAGAATCTCAGGAACGTGAACAACTGGCATGGTAAGCCTCTCGTAAGTAAGAAATCAGAGCGTTAGATAATCACACAAAGTAATTGCACAAGTAATTTTTTAAAATTTTAACTTTATTTCATAATAATGACAAAGCACATATGATCCTTAACCTTGAACATTCTTACATCTCGACTCTAGAAAATAGAAAATTACAATAAGACTCGAGGTGAAATATAGAGGAATTGAAATAGACCCGGACAAAATAAAAGTAATACAAGAATTACCTCCTCCAAGGAGCCTCACCGAGCTGCGGTCTCTGCAAGGCCGGCTAGCCTATATCTGCTGGTTCATCTCCAACTTATCAGGATGATGTCATTCTTTTCATAAGTTGATGATGAAAGATGCACCATTTTACTGGGATGAAGAATGTCAGGCCGCCTGAAGGATTACTTGAAGACCCCTCCTGTGCTTGGGGCACCCATACAGGGAAGGCCATTGACTTTATATATCACAGCTACTCACTACTCGCTGGGGGCAATGATGGCCTAGAATAATGGTGAAGGAAAAGAGCATGCCCTGTATTATCTCAACAAGAGATTGGTAAGGACTGAAGAAAAGTATACATTCATTGAGAAGACCTGCCTGGCCCTGGTTTTTACTGTTAAAAAGCTCCAGCACTACATGCTGTCCCATGAAATAAAATTAATATCCAAAGCAGATCCTCTCAAATACATACTGTCCCAACTGGTGCTCAAGGGTAGTTTAGGCAAATGGGCAGTGATTCTTATGGAGTTCGATATCTCCTTTGTGCCACAAAAGCCGTCAAAGGGCAAGCTAACGCCGACTTCTTCACGGTGCACCCAGCCCTAGAAGATTCTCCCCTAGAGGCAGAAATTTTTGATGATGAAACCCTAGAGGCATGTCAAACTCCGTAGGTCATGTGGCATCTCTACTTTGATGGGGCTTCGAGAACTGAAAACTCCCCAACTGGCTAGGTCAAATCAGAGCGGGGGTGAGCATTGTCCTAAAATCACCGGAAGGAGATGTTATATATACCTCCTGCTCAATTAACAATCTGTGCACTAACAATAAGGCTAAATATGAAGCACTGATAATCGGCCTCCAGATTGTCCTCAACCTGGACATCCAGATGATGCAAATATTTGGTGATTCCATGCTAGTCGTGAAGCAAGTATAAGGGGAGTTCGATGTCTGAAAGCTACTGCTTACTCCTTACCACCAAAAGGTGCTGCACCTCATGACAAAGTTTTATTTTATCGAGCTCAATCATGTAGGCCAGGGGTAAAATGCTCAGGCTGATGCTTTGGAAAAATTGGCCAGCTCCCTAGCAGTCCCACCAGGTGACACCTTGAATATCGTCGTGATCAACCAATGACAAGTCCCCAGCATGCTGGATGTGCAGCTAGATAAATATGAAGTCGGCACGACTAAAAAAGCTCCTATGCTTGACTGGAGAGAGATCCTCCTACAATGGTTCATGCATCAATAGTTGCCCAAAGGAAAAGAACAAAGAATGAAACTACTCAGGATCAAAGACTCCTATGAGTTCAGAAGTGAGACATTGTTCCGAATTATGGTAGATGCTCGTAAGAAGATACTACTCCACTGCCTGTCAACAGAAGAGGCTTGGCAGGTTATGCGCGAAGTGCATGTTGGAACGGCCAGAGCCCACCAAGCTGGGCCGAAGATGAAGATTGAAATTAAGACGTTGGGTTATTATTGGCCCACTATATTTGATGATTGTTGCAAGTTTGCGAAATCATACCAGAAATGTTAAGGGCATGCTGCTGTACCTAGAAGGCCTCTAGTACTGCTTCATCCAACAATGCCCAGCTGGCCCTTTGCACAATGGGGAACTGATGTGGTCGGTCCTCTCCCAGTGTCCTCTGTCGGGTGCAAATATGTCTTGGCAGCAACCGATTATTTCTCCAGATGGGTAGAGGCCGTAGCACTTAGAGAAGTGACTAGAGAATTGGTGGCTGGATTTATCAAGCAAAACATCATGAGATGATGGCACTTGCTGACGATCCATCCGGGCTTCAAAATGTGGAGGGGGGGTAAGTGATGTCCCCATCACAAGGGCTCCATGCTAGTCCCCTCGACGGATTGTCGAAAATGTACTTTAAACCAAGGGGTACGATGATACTGGCATCATATTACGCTGGGAGTACTTTCTCTTATAAATGAGTGAAAATCATGACGCTCATGATAAAATTACATACTTGATAATGACTTTCTAGCACATAGCATTTAAAAGGTTGTGTAAAATACTTTCTAGTTACATACTCGTATTTTCTTGTTCATGAAAGGCCAAATGTATATCTATATCATTAATCTTACATGTTCATGCTATACACTCGATATTGTCTACTTGCTCAAATTCTCTCGTGACTTTGTATTCTTGGTTACTTGGTTTATATCGCTTGTTTATCACATTCTTATTTTACCTTCAAGTCTAGAGCTAAGATAATAATAATTTAAATATTACCTTCATGTTGATGTGAAGATACCTACTGGACAAGTGTGCCCATACCTATCTTTCTTAACTTTCCAAGAAATACAGATGAGTTAGATTCAGATTATGCAAGTAGCGGGTCCGAGAGTGAATGAAGGTCAAATGGATCGAGAGAAGCCTTAGTTGTCAAGTGTCTAGTCCAGTTTTATTGTACTATTCTATTTTTCTTGAGTCAAGATGTAAGAATGTTTAGAGTCAAGGATCTTATGTACTTTGACATTATTAATATGAAATAAAGTGGACGTTTTGAGAAATTACTTGTGTAATTATTTTTGTGTGATTGTCTTACACTCTGATTTTCTTACTTGCAATAGGCTTACCATGTTGGCTGTTCACGTTCCCGAATTTTCTTCCATTGTATTAAAAGCTCGAGGCATGACACTAAAGGCCCGACACTATGTAGGCCCGTTGAGAGGCCCAATCTAGGTTGCCAGTTGCCTGGTGCACCACATAACTCACGGGGCCCGCACCGCCTACCACAACAAGCCCAGGGGCCGCCGCCAAGGGAACTCTCGAGGAAGAGTTGCTGCTCCTGTTGTCGGATGACTGTCAATATTTGAAAAGTGTATTTTGATTGGTGGTGTCTGCATCTTTCTAGATGGACACGACGCCCAAGCAATCCTGGATCGGGTGGTCGTTGCTGTGCCAACCCACAACTCCTTCCAGGTCCTCTCCGGGAGGAGAGCTGAGAGAGAAGAAGAAGGCCACAAAGGCTAGAAAGAGTTGGCCCCAAGGCCAAAGAAGTTCAAGCAGGTATGGGTCTTCAAGAAGGTCCAGCCTGTCCACCAAGAGGCGTCTGTCTATCACTGCCCTGAGACTGTCGAGATAGGGAAGAAGAATAAGAGGGGCTTGGCCTCAAGAAGAGAAGAAAAAGTCGTGGATCCTCCACTCTATGTAAGCTTTACGACATGCGCCTGACAAGCCAATATCCCCACAGTGGAGAGAAGATTTGAGCAACTCGCCGAAAGAGCCTGGCTAGCTTACATCCCTCCAATGGGTGGTTGACAGCTATCCCTAGTCCTACATCAGGGTCTAGGGCAAGAAGAGATGACCAACATGGTCATAAGTTATTTCAGGGGTATGGGCAACCCTCACTGGGCCAACAATGGCTATTGTAGGTAGCCGCAATCGATGAAGATGATTGCCCACCAGTGGTGGTTGAAGAAGAGCAAGAAAGAAGAATGACATCGTTGGTTGACGATAATGGATATGAAGATGGCTTGGAGCTTGAGGTCAATGAAGATACTCCCTAGCAGAGGGAGAGAAGAAGAATCTCCGTGTTTGAGAGTTATTGATCATTAGATTTACTTCTTTCCATAGCATCTGTGTAGTTGCTTAGAGTAGCTTATTAATATTATTTCTAGCTAGTTTCTGACTGTACGACCTGATATTCTGAGTCGGGGCGTGACAGTCAGACTCGGGTCTCCCATTGTCGACCCTCGTAGGGGCTCTGGACCAGCTACCACCCAAGCTAACACCAGCCCCCAGGCCTAGTTCCGAACGGCTCCTGATGCGAGCTTCGCACCCCGAGTCTCAGTCCCTACCACTACAGTTCACTCGGGCCTTCAACCCCGGGTCTCAACTGAGTCAACATCTGATATGGGTCTCCACTCTAAGGTGTTCGGCTCCCCAGCGTCTCACTCGAGACGTCAGCCCCGAGCCTCAGCCGAGCTAGCTCCTTGCATGGGTCTCCTGACCCGAGGGCAGGGCTCCCCAGTACCTCGTTCGGGCCTTCCGACCTGAATTTTTGAAGTGCAACTGCCTCACCCGGGCCATCAATCCCCAGTTTGAGGCTGCTCAACATATAAACCGGGCATGCAACCCTGGAGTTTCCCACGGACGACGCCGGGCGTGAGTGATCCGGGTCAGGTTTCGCATCCCCCGACTCCATCATGGGGGCTCGTTCCCTGCAACTCGATGACGCCGACTCCCAGTATGGGTCTGCCCCTATGGGATGTGGCAGCCTCGGTGTGGATCGAAGGCCTTGTGTCCCACCTTCTGGTCCCGCCAGTCCTCGGTCAAGGCTCAAGGCCTCAGGTCGTCGGCACCCTGGCACCCTCTGTGGTGCCAACTCCGAGTACAAGCACGTCATTGCGGGTAGCCACAACACTATTATCGGCTCGGGCGAGGGCTTACACTCGAGCCACCCAGTCACTGACTTTCACTATGGAATTTGGCTCTTGGGGACTGATTCCAGTGTTGTCGGTCGATGGCCTTGTGCCACTAGCAGTCATGGGCCAAGTTTTATCAGTCTACCACCTTGGAGAGGAATTATCTTTGGCCCCCTAGAAGAAGCATCATCGCAGCCGTAAACGCAAGCGACCTGCCGCTACCACCAGTAACTCTGGCAAGACCATTCTTGTCGGGAATCTATGGATTGGCCTGAATGGGGGCGAACCCATCACGCCCCCAGAGTGGATCATCTCTACAATCCCTACTACCAACTGCTTCAGCCTTCTGCGTAGAACGAGAGAAGACAAGGTGAAACTCAGAAGGGCAGACGCTCCCATAGCGGCCCAGAGACACCAGCGCCAGTTTGGTGTCCGAACTCCCAAGTCCCGTTGAAGAGGCCGTGACAAGGGAGACCAACAGGTTGACTTGAGGAGAATCTGGGTTACCCGGGAGGAAGCCCAAGCCGTCCAGAAGGCACATCTTAGCAACCCCTTTCGGGCACCAGGACGTCACGCCAAGCAAGACATGACTGATTCTGTAGCCGCATCGTCAGATGACGCCCAGCCTTTTGGTGCCTCTCGTTCAGACAGGCGAAGGCAGAGACGAGCTCGTTCCGGGCACCACCGACATCTAGCCTCGAGTTCTCCTCAGGCAGATGCCGTGATGGAGACTCCTCAGCAACACACCTCAGTCTTTGATAGGCTGGGGACACCCGTCTGCCCCAAGAGGTGCTCTCAGAAGAAGCGGACGGTCTAGCTCCTCAGTGACACGGTCAAGGTGTTCGCATGTTATGCCACCAGGCACCAGCCTAAGGTTCAGACTGATGACTTGAACCAGCCTGTATCGCAACTCAGGAGGTCGCGTAACCCGACCCAGTAGCCGGCTCCCACCGGCCACGTCGACACATCTATCAGACCTCAGGCATCGACACGAGTGGAGGAAGTTCCTGTCGATGATCGTGCCGCCCCCGTCAATGCGGAGCCGGTCAACAATGACCCTCCAGCTAATGAAGTCCAAGAGGTGACTCTCGAGACTCTTATGAAGGAGAACCAGCACTTGAAGGCCCTCCTACAAGACTTATTGCAGGAGCATGACCTTCACCCCCAGCCGCCTACTGGGCCTTCAACGGAGACGTCGGTCCCACCAGGTGGGCAAAACGGCCCCAACACATCAGCTGTAGCCGCCCGAACCCCTACAGTAACTGGGTTCAACACACCCTTGGCCGAAGCTCAACCACAGCCATCCAACACACCAATGCTAGAAAGCCTCATGGCAGAGTGCCAGATGATCGAGCAGATCGTTGAGACCAAGCTCGCCCAATTTGGAGAAGGGATTGTGGTGGTGGACCTCTATAGTGTCCCCTACCCACTGCATCACCAGCTCAATAAACTTCCCCCGGAGTATGCCACGCCGCCGAAGTTGCAGAAATTCGACGGTCAGGGGTCTCCGCATGAACACTTGGCCTATTACATTACGGCCATGGGCAAACTCACATTGGATGAGTCTTACCTCCTCCGCTATTTCACCACCTCACTCATGGGAACAGACTTCCAATGGTATTCCCACTTGAAGCCCAACTCAGTCATTGATTGGGCGGATCTCCAGAAGAAGGTCCTCTATCGCTTCCAAACGGTCGAGCGAAAGGTCTCCTTAGCTGAGCTCTACTCTCTCCGATAGAAGAAGGGGGAGAGTGCCCTCGACTTCATCATGAAATGATGAGACCTTAGCATGAGGTGTGTCAATCAGCCAGTCCAGGAGGATGGCATCACTATCTATCACCGAGGCTTTGCGGCCGAGGTTAGCGAAAACCTTCTCGGCACCAATGTCAAGGGCTTTGACCAGCTCAATTCGACGGTCATTGAAATAGAGATGTTCTTCGCCGATAACCCGAGCTACATGTCAGCAAAGGGTAAACCAGCGCGGGAACGCCAGCCCGGTAAGGAGGTGAACATCATCGAATTCACTCCCACTACAAAAGCCAGCAAGGGAGCCAGGACAAGTAGTTCTGACAGAAGGCCAGCGGACAAGCCAGCCGCTCTCTCCTTCTCCGAGTGTATGATGATGCCCTTCTCTTTCAAGAAGGAACATATGAAGATACTCTTCGACCTCTGCATGGCCCAGAAGATCGTCGAACTACCTGAAGTCCGCAAGCCAGACAAAGCTCAGAAAATCGATGATCCCAACTACTGCTCATACCACCACAGGCTGGGTCACCCCCTTGATGATTGCTACGTCTTCAAGACCCAGGCACAGAAGATGATTTGAGATGGCCTTATTCAAATGAAGAGTGGTCTCGTCGATCTGCTACAACCACATACGTGGTCCAGACCAGCTAAAGCAGTGCGTGTGGTTCACCTTCCAGCTAATGTGATCCACATGATAGTCGCATTTTCTCTCTCTGATGATGAATCAGAGGAGCCCAGTGCTAACCCAAGAGAGCGGTCGATCTACTATCCAGGTTGGAGGCCCTGGCACGATCGTAGACCCCTCTCCTTCCCCTGAGAAAGAACCCAGTGGCTTTTTGACGTCCTCATCGAGAGGGGGCAAATCCTGCCCCATGACCCGCCGATAAACTACACTAATTGGGACTTTAGCCACCCCCAGTACTGCCCTTTCCATGTGCGAATCTGCCATACGATCGAGTCCTGTGAGGAAGTCCAATACCTCATCAAGGAACAGATCTGGTGGGAGCAGATCGATGATGATGGGAGTTCCATGGCACTTGTTCGACTGTGACAAGCTGTCGAAGAAACTCTGAGCACTGCCATAAATACACCAGAGCAGCCGGATCCTCTGTAGGAAAATGGGCAAGGGCTGCCTTACCAACACACTCCAGAATGGCTCGAGTTTCAGACCGATAATCGAGAAGCTCTCGAGCAGCTGTAGAGGCACAGGGAGCAAGATGCCAGCCAAGAGACAGGGCCGAGTACCTTCTCGACCAACATCATTCATCCTCCTT
The DNA here is from genome assembly GCA_024336825.1 of Amorphophallus titanum. Lineage (NCBI taxonomy): Eukaryota > Viridiplantae > Streptophyta > Magnoliopsida > Alismatales > Araceae > Amorphophallus > Amorphophallus titanum. The sequence continues at coordinate 391,460 of JANBPO010002351.1, forward strand.
CTCCCTCGGTCTCCCCAGATTCCTTGACATCACAGGCCGGTCAGTCGGCCCCTGCTACCTCAGCCGCCCGATGGCTACCCTGGCAAGAGTTAGAGTCTCTGCCCTTTTCCAGAGAAGACATCGCTAGACTCCTCCGAGTCCTTCTTGGCTGAGAGGATGTCCTAGTGGGTGAGGTTACCATGAGCTCCTCAAGCTCTCCTCACCCTCCCCCTGTTCCACTCCTGCCTCTGATGCTCGAGGATAGGAAGGGAAAATAGAAGTTGGGCGAGGTTCCGGCTCGACCGGACCAGGTCCTCCCAACATTTCACAAGTCGGGTCTGCCATCACAAAGGCCATCCGAAGCGTGAGATCAAGAGAGCCAACAGGGGCAGCAAGGCCCCAAGACTTCGTCGAGTGTCGCTCGACCCTGCCCACAGTCAGACCACAGAGGTCAGGCTAAGAGGCACGATGTTTGTAACGTCTAGTATAGCTCTGCTTCTTCGGGGGATCTGAGGAGGATGTCGGCTCTGCACCTGACCAAGCTAGAGGATCCGTCAACAAATAGGTTCCAGGCAGGGCCCAACGTTGGTAGGGATACTTCTTTGGTCAGGGTAGGGCTCTCCGCGATGAAGTCTACAAGGGCCTGTCCCTTGATGGATGTGTGGGGTCGGTAAGAGATGTCGTAGGCCCCGAGGAGTATGGCCCATTTAACAAGGTGACTGGAAGCTTCGGGATAGGCCAGAATCTTCTTCAGGGGCTCACTAGTCAGCACCACAATGGAATGTCCATGGAAGTAAGGCCGGAGGCACTTGGCCGAGGTTACCAATGCTAGCACGGGTTTCTAGATTGCAGGGTACCTTCTTTCGACCTCGAGGAGCACCTTGCTGACGTAATATATCAACTTCTGGACACCTCTATTGTCTTGGACTAAGATCGGGTTCACTGTGGAAGGAGTCACCGAGAGGTATATGTATAGCAGCTACCCAAAAACTGGCTTTGACAGCACTAGAGGTGAAGCCAGGAACTCTTTCACCTCGATGAACGCCTTCTGGCACTCACTATCCCAGGCAAAGGTGGCAAACGCCAGCTTAGGTCTCCTTAGTAGTTTAAAGAAGGATAGGCATTGTTCCGCCACCCGGGACAGAAAGTGGTTAAGCACAGTGATTCTCCTAGTCAGGTGCTGAACGTCCTTGACGCCAGTGGGTGACTGCATGTCCAGGATGACCTGGACCTTGTCGGGGTTGGCTTTGATCCCTCGCTGTGTCACCAGGAATCCTAGGAACTTTTCGGTGTCACGCCCCATACTCTATACCATCAAGGTATTATCCGCTTTGGCCTACTGGCCTTATGTTTTTGTCCATTTCTAACAGTGATCAGCTCTAGAATGGAGGACTTCCTAGGAGGCCACCCATCTAACGTCACTGGGCACAGATAGCACGCAATCATGCAATCAAATCCCCAAGTAGGTAGGACTCTAGAGGTGGCCCCTATGGGCTCAAAAGGTGGCTCCCACTATATAGCATTTTGTCCCATTACGGGTTCAAGAGGTAACTCCCATAGTGTAGCACTTTGCCTTATATGGCACTTAGTTTTCACACTTTTGGCTGGGGTATGGCTCTAATACCATTCTATCACACCCCGTACTATATCGTTGAGGAATTATCCACTTTGGCCTACGGGCCTCATGATTTTATCCCTTTCTGACAGTGATCGGCTCCAGAATGGAGGACTTCCTAGGAGGTCACCCATCCCGGTACTACTCCCCATTAAGCATGCTTAACTTCAGAGATCTTTTTAAGAACTGAGCTGATACTTCAAAAGGCGCCTCGGTGATATAGAGTATAATTTAGCTATATTTGAGGGTGTCACAATCTACCCCTCTTATATAGGCAACATCCTCATCACTGGGCACATATAGCACACAATCAAACCCCCAGGTAGGTAGGATTCTAGAGGTGGCCCCTATAGGCTCAAGAGGTGGCTCCCACAATGTAGCACTTTATCCCATTACGGGTTCAAGAGGTGGCTCCCATAGCATAGCACTTTGCCCTGCATGGCACTTAGTTCTGACACTTCCGGCTGGGGTGCAGCTCTGATACCATTCTGTCACACCCCGTGCTCTATACCATCAAGGTATTATACGCTATGGCCTACAGGCCTCACGGTTTTGTCCCTTTCTGACAGTGATCGGCTCCAGAATGGAGGACTTCTCGGGAGGATATAATGTGATTGTCCAATTATGATCAACTTCTAACAGTATTGTTGGCCCAGAGTAGATGGCAGATGTGTCGCAAAAGGCCGTTAAAGGCAAGCCATCGTGGATTTCTTCACAGCACACCCCGTGCCTGAAGATTCCCCATTGGCCACAGAATTGCCTGAAGATGAAACACTGGAGATGGATCAAGTCCAACAGACCGCCTGGCAGCTATATTTTGACGGGGCTTCAAGAACAGAAACAACTCCGTCCGGGCACACCAAAGTGCGAGTTGGAGCCGACATCATACTCAAATCCCTAGACGGGGAAGTATTACACACTTCATGATCCATCAATAAGTCCTGCACAAATAATGAAGTAGAGTATGAAGCTCTGATTATTGGCCTCCAAGTTACCTTGCACATGGAGATCAAAATGCTGCAAGTGTTCGGCGATTCGTTGCTGATCATCAAGCAAGTCCAGGGACAATTTGATGTCTGAAAACCCGAGCTACTCCCTTATCATACTAAGGCAAAGTGGCTCATGGAGTAATTCTACCTCATTGAAATAGGTCACGTCGCCAGAGAAGAAAATGCACAAGCCGACGCACTGGCAAAACTGGCAAGCTCACTGGCAGTGCCGCCAGACGGATCACTTAACATCCGGGTGGTAAATCAGCGCCAAGTGCCCAGCATGATAGAAGAACTAGAAGAAGAGGAACTTGAGTTCGCCACAGTAGAGGCCGTCGGCCGACCCGACTGGAAAGCCCCTCTTATCCATTGGTTCCAATACCAGCAACTATCCAAACAAAGAGAAGAAAAGATCAGGCTGATCAGGACAAGGGACTCTTATGAGATCCAAAATGGGATATTATTTCGAGTTGTGGCGGATGCCAAACATAAATTACTACTCTGATGCCTGTCCACTGAAGAGGCCTGGAGAGTCATGAAGGAAGTCCACGTCGGGACGGCTGGTGCACACCAGGCGGGATCGAAAATGAAGATTGAGATAAAGAAGCTTGGCTATTACTGGCCGACAATGTTTGAAGACTACTACAAGTATGCTAAGTCATGTCAGAAGTGCCAGGAGCATGCGATGGTGCCTAGAAGACCGCCCGTGCCGCTGCATCCAATAGTACCCAGTTGGCCATTTGCTCAATGGGGAACAGACGTCGTAGGTCCACTGCCCGCCTCATCAGTAGGGTGCAAATACATCCTGGCGGCAACTGATTATTTCTCCCGCTTGGCAGAGGCTGTTGCTCTAAAGGAGGTGACAGGGGAGATCATGGTCAGATTTGTCCGCCGCAACATCATATTCCAGTTTGGCACTCCTGACCGAATTATCCCAGACAATGGCAGCCACTTCTGTAACCAGAAGGTCTACTGACTGGCAAAAAAGTACAAGATTGATTGGAGGACATCAACTCCCTATAACCCACAGGCTAATGGCCTGGCTGAGACTTTTAACAAGACCCTCTGCACTCTCCTAGCCAAGATTGTCAGTTCCACCAAAAGAGACTGGGAAGAGAAAATGTACGTGGCACTATGGGCATATCGGACTGTGTACAAGACTCCAACGGGCTACTCACCCTTTTCTCTAGTGTACGGCTCGGAAGTAATTGTCCCCATCAAGTTGGAGATACCCTCCTTAAGGGTCGCGATCCAACATGAGCTGGGCCGCGAAGGGCAAACTAATGTCGAGTGACGACTCAAAGAACTCTCCAGTTTAGAAGGAAAACAGCTCCATGCCCAATAGAACATCTAGGCCTATCAGGCCCGAATAGCGCGTGCCTTTGACAAACTCGTCAAGGAGGGTGAATTCAAGAAAGGTGACCTTGTCATGGTCAAAAGAAGAGAAGTCATGGCTGCCAACCCCAAGGGCAAGCTAAATACGAAATGAGTTTGCAAGCATGAAGAGATGAAATAATGGTAGGATGTTTCCTATACTTGATGCCATGGAAAGAAAATTACGGGAGACCTGGTTTCCAAAAAGAGATTCTCCTATTGTGACAATTTATATAGGCATCGTGGTCTACAAGCCAATCTACACTTAGGATAGCATCATAGCCTTCCATGTCGAGGCATCCAAGGTTTGCAGGATGATTATGACCCTCTACAATTACCTAACTATCGGGGTAGTGGGTTGTAAGTTTAGTTCCCAGACCTAAGGGTGTAATGATAGCTAGATCCAAAGGTAGAGGAACAGATGAAACTGGCAAAGTTTTCACAAAAGTAGTAGATATAAAGGAATGAGAAGCACTAGTATCAAGTAACACGAATGCAGGATGAGAATAGATTTGAATGGTACCTTCCATTAGCCTATCATCCTTGGGCGCTTCATCATCATCCAAAACAGCGTTAAGACGAGCCTGTCACTTGCGTTCGCCACTGGCAGATTGATCCTTTATGAGGGGGCAATCCGACATGCGGTGCTCCCGACTTCCACATCTTAAGCAAGCACCAAGACGCTTCCAACATTCCTCAGCCGCATGGCCAAATTTCTCGTAAAATGAGCAAGCCGCCCTGACTTACCTATCTTCCTCCTTCGCCTTTTTATTTTTGTGGTAACCACTACCATTCTCATTTCGGGATCTCTTATTACTATCACGGGATTTGTAAGGTTCCGTGATGCTGAACTTCTCCTTTTTCCCATGCCAATCCATCTTTCAGCTGGACTCCTCTCCTTTGCCTTTGAGTTTCTCGACCTTCTCCAAGATCCTTTCACATAGATGGGCTCGTTGGACCATCTCCGCATAGGTCTGAATGTTTTGCAAGCCAAGTTGTTGAATGAAGATGGGCTATAGCCCATCCATGAAACGATTAGCTTTGAAGAGATCTATGCTCACAAGATGTTGAGCATAGGGTGCTAGGCTAGAGAATTGTAATTCATACTCTGCCACTGTCATCATGCCTTGACGCAAAGAAGCGAACTCTGCCACCTTCCTCTCCTTTACGTGCTCGGAGAAGTATTTTGCTCGGAAGACTGTGAGGAATACCTCCCAGGTATGTGGTGCGTCTTGAGACGGTGCTGGAATCGATTTCCACCAAGTATGTGCATCCTTGTTGAGTTGGAACATGGCGAGACGAGCCTTTTCTTGGTCAGCACATTGCATGACCTCGAATATACGGTTCATTTCATCAATCTAGTTCTTTGCTTCATCTGGATTGGAAGAACCAGAAAATCTTGGAGGATTTAGACTTCGAAAGTTTCGATGTAAGTCACCGGCACTAGCCCTTGCACCAGCTTGGGCCATATTTTTCAAGGCCGGGGTGAGACCTGCAACAGTCTGTTGCATCCCATCCCAGTCAACATGGTGTGCCATTGTGGAGATAAGGTACTTGAGAGGATACTTAATTAGTTAATTCCTACGAAATTAATAGAATTACTTTGGAGAAAATTTCGAATTTACTATCTCATCCCGACTCTATCCATTCTATCAGGGTTGGAACTTCTTTCCTTGTTTCATAGGTATGGGTCCTTAAGCCTTCGACTTAGCCAACGACATGATATTTTCTTAGGAATAAATAAGTCCTTAGACCTACGCTCTGATACCAAGTTAACTATCATGCCCCGAGATTATACAGCGGAAACAATTGAGAATGTGAACAATCGGCTAGTACGCCTCAAGCGAGTAATATAATCAGAGCGCTAACACATTCACACATAAGAAATGAATGCACAATATTTGGCAGGGGGAGTTTGGCTATCCTTGCATGGTGATCATGACACTCATGTTCGTGTTCAGGAACTACTCTATATAAAATTCATTGAAAATCTGAAATGCACATGAAGTCTATTGTAGACGATCTCTGCAGACATGTAGTGAACTGCATAGCATTGCATTAAATCTGAAAATTCAAAAAAAAAGGAGTGTCTCATTGCATCTAGATATGGGGAGCATTTTAGACTCATTAGTCTTTCACAATTTGAACCCTACCTGTCTAGCCATTTAATTTTCTCTTCTAATCTTATTTGATGACTTGCTCAGTGAGAGTTTCACTCTGATTCTTCCTTGTCACACTCTTCAAGCTGGTCTGACTGGTTTGTTTCCCTGTTGTGAATCTCACAGAATTCTTCCCTCTTGATTAATCATCTGCTGAAATCCTTTGAAAATCTGTTCAAATTCTTTCAAACCAGAAACTTATGTTCTGCTGATGATTAGCTATTTTGATATATTGTTTGAACTGATCTTGAAGGTTTTTAAAGTGGTGTACTTTGTTTATCAATCTGGAACCTTAAAAGAAATTCCTATTATACAGGTTTAAGAATGTCTACTGATCTAGACTGGTATAAGTCTTATGTATCTCAAATTTGAGTTTGAAAGGCTTGAAAGTATCTGAATCACAAGTTTTAGTAAACTTTAACCAACCGTTTCATGTAACCTCTAAACAAAATCATCTGAAATCTGAAATTTTGAAATCAAGGCTACTTTGGTTGAGATACATGTTGTTAGCATTGTTTTTAAACATTAAATCTGTCTGAAGTTGACTAAAATGAAAAACAGAATCAGAGCAATGACTTTGGTCACTGAGAAACTGGGTCTTCTATCAAAGAAATGGAGTAAACCCAAGTCATGAAGTACCATAGTTATCTCTGGTGTAAAAATAATTGAAAAATCTGACAGAGCAATGGCATGGTTGTGTTGAGTAACTGGGGATTCTGACCTCTAATCAAGGTGTCTCCTCATGTAAAAAGACACTCCAAATTGCTAACTCTGTTCTCTATGAGAAGCAATAAGGTGATCACACTGAGTAACTGAGTCATTTCACCTAAGACACTCTCTTCATCTTTTGATAATGTCAAAGGGGGAGAAGTGTGTTGAGTCATCTATGTGTTGAGTCATATCTTTTTATTATTAAGTCAGTCTCAGTCACAGGTTTGCATCTATCTTGCTCAGTTCAGTTTTTGAGTATATGTCTGTCAAAATTTCACATTATCTCACACTAAATAAAATGCATAATAACTTATAATTGTCATCATCAAAAAGGAGGAGAATGTTGCGTTCTGTGTTTTGATGATGTCTAACTATGACTTATGAAATGTTAATCTGATCTTGTGCATGCAACTTAAATAAATATGTCATGGTTAGAATGTATGAAGTGTTCTGAAAAGTTTACTAACTATTTGATTCTCAGGTAATTCAGTCGACCAAGTGCAGTGTCAAGTTGAAAGAATAAGGTAAAACCAGTCGACTTAGTTCAAATTCAATCGACAGACATAGTCTCAAGTCGATAGACATTAGTAGACTTTAACCTGCAGAGCAATGCTGAAGAACTTAAGTATTATGGTAAGACACAAAGGACATAGAATGGGAAACTCAATATGTGAAGATGTCATTTCATGAGAACAACCAAGATTGAATGAAGATTCGCAAAGTGTCGAAGATAGAAGTTTACCTGCAACAATATAGTCGATAGAGGTAGCAAAGAGAGAACCAAATTCACAATTGTGTCGACCTTAAAGAAAGGGGCTGCCCAACTGAGAATTTCCAACTCCGCAAAGCGAGCTTCATACTCCAGCACTGTCATAGACCCCTGGGTCAAAGTGAGGAACTCCTGCTCCATCTAGTCTTGAACATGCTCGGGGATGTATTTCACCCAGAACAAGCGAACAAAATCTCCCCACGACACCTCTCTAGCTCCATCCTCAAATTGATTTCGCAGAATTGAAGACCACCAAACATCAGCATGCTCCTCCAACATGAATGTTGCCAAATTAACCTTCTCATCCTCATCGCAATGGATGCTCCGAAAAATCTTCTCCATCACTCGCAGCCAATGCTCTGCAACTAGGGGCTGACTCTCCCCTATAAAACAAGGCGGGTTCATCATCCGGAACTTCTCCATGGCTGACAGTCCTTCAGCCATCCTCGGCACTACCTCTGGATGCAGTTGAGCCTGGACCTGAGCTTGCAATGTCGCCTGCGCATTTGCTTGTGTCTTCATCACTTGCACCAATCCTGGCATGAAGGTGCCATAGTTGACCAATGGCAGTGGTGGCGATACCGGTAATCCTTGTTGACCTTCACCCGCATCTCTCCTCGGCTCCTTCTCACGAGCTGGGGCAGCAGCATGACAACCACGGGATGCCATAACCCTAAAAAAAAATTTAGTTGAGCCAAGTTAGATGCCTTATTATTGTTACTTATTTGCTTTCCTTTGTTCTTTAGCCACTTACTAGTGGAACTATCTAGATCTTGAGATATGGACTTAGCTGATGGTTTTACTTATGTAAACTATCAACCTGTGGGCTCTGATACCACTCTCTATAGTGCCCCACCCTATACCCGGTCTAGTATATGACTCCCATCAGATATAGGAGGCAAACCACAGTGGGAACCACCCAACAGAATAGAGACAGGTTGAGATTTACACAAATAAAAGTGCAAGATTCACAGCAGAAGAAGAAATTTAATACATCAGCGAATGTCCAAATACCTACATCACAATAGTCCAATAGAAATAAAGTTCCAACTTGCTATTACAATAACAACCAGAGTTCATAATTCAAGCCTCTTGTAGACTCTCACAAGTTACCTCTAATGACAGAAAAAGAAAGCTATCGATGATCATGCACGGGCCTCTGGCTCGGTCTCACTTGGCTCTAAGTCCTCATCCTCACCAGCGGACTCGCCTAGAAAATTATCAAGTGTAAGTCTACGAATGGACTTAGCAAGATTCAGAAACTCAAGCATACCTCTTGCACAAGCATAATACATTTGACCATCATTTAATCGGTACAAATCCCTAAGGCTTACCAAGTTGCAGAAAAATAAACACATGGTTTCAGAAATCAAATACATGTTTCAGAATACTGAAAATATATCACAAGGCAACGCCGATTAATATGCAATTATTGATTGGCTATGCAATAGTGCACTAGGCAATATCTGCTCATGCAATGAAAGTGCATAGCAAAATTCTGTACCTGATCCATATGCTAAGTGTACAGTCTGAAGGCAACAGAAGTCATGTTTGAGAAATAGAATTTAGAACTAAATGGAATATATAAGCACAAAGGAGCAGGGCCCAGACCTTACAACTCAGTTTCAGAGGTCAGCTCAGATCTAACAAAACGAATACACATGCCAAATAACATATAACAGAGTTGAATGGCCATAATCTGATCAAAATTTATCAGAAGTTCTAAGCTGAACCGAGGACCCAACACAATGCCCAAACCACCACTAGAAGGTCATATACTTTAATGCCCTAGATTTTTTTTTGAATATTTTTTGGATTATTTTCGTGGGTCCCGGATTGAGTTTAGGGGTTTCTGCGTGTTTTTCTCTGTGAAAAGGAGCCCAAGACATGCCCTTGGGGTAACAAAAGACATACCTTCCGGATAGCACAAAAAGAGAAAAGCAAAAAAAGGGGAGATACAATCAAATCCCAGGCTCAATCCCCACCAGTGTCGCCAGGTGAGACTCATCAGCTGCAAGCTCCGCCTCCAAGGTCAACACAAGCTATACGCTAGCCTCGGCCGTGGTTTCGACAGCCCGCCACTCAGCTCTAGTGAGCTCCACGACTCGCAACTACTCCTCCAAGGCCTTCTGCAAGGCCTCAGCCCTATTCTCTGCCTCGCCTAACCGCACGATGTAGTCCTAGGAAAATGGCACGACAATGTTGGTATGGCCCCTCTGTTCGGCCAAGGCTGACGTAAGCTGGGCCCACTGCTCTTGTCCTTTTTGGATGGCCACTAGCCACCGAGCCCTCTGCTCCTGAGCCTCTAGAAGTAGCAGGTACTCTACCCAGATGTTGGCCAAACCAAACATCCAGAGCTCGCGTGGGAAGCCTAGGCTATGGTTGCCCTAGGTACAGTCCCTCAACCACTACTTCAGCTCCTCTAGAGAAGGCAGGGGGTCGCCTCGTAGGTAGCCTCGAGCTCGCTGGAGCAAGGTCGCACCCACGCTCACATCCAGTAGTGGCTCTAGCGGGCAACGACACGTAGGCCACTCAACCCCCAGGTCTAGGGAAGAGTGGGCCATCTCAGCCAGCACACCAGTAGGGCCGGCACAATCCCACCAAGCACAAAGGGAAATAAGCAACATTCAAAATTTCCTTTGGTAAAATAGGGTGGAAAACCTGATAAATTCCCAGCCCTTACCTGGCCCGGCTCCCACCATACCTGTAGCCTCATCAGCAGGGGTCGATGAGGGCAACCTCTCCTCCACTTCTGCAACCTCACCCGTAGGGGTCGGAGAGGGCAAAGGCTTCCCCGCGATCCGGTCATCCTCAGTGGCCATTGGCGAGGTGGAAGGCTCCTCCCGGCTGCTCTCAGTAGGAGCCACCACGTGCTCCCCTTTAGACTCCAGACCTGGCCATAACACCATGACATCAATACCCGGTCATAAAGTTGGAACCAAAGCCAATGGGGAGAAGGGAAGGACCCCTATATACCTTCCAAAGCCGCCTCCATCTCGGCGTCCCCTGTAGAAGAGGCCTCAGAAGAGGAAGAGCACGAGCTCAAGCTATCTTCTGTCTCCATCGCCACACTGCCGCTACTCGAAGAGCCGGACGAGGCTTCCGATGAGCTCCTGGACACGAGCAAGCCAATGGCGGCTGCAGATCAATGAATCAAGCCAAGTCACTGCCCAATCCAACCTCATATGAAGACAACTCGTCAGCTAGGGGTTTCAGACAAGAAAGTCACCAATAGGGGCTCCCCCTTCGGAAACCCCCTCAATGTCAACGATCTCCTCGTCGCCTTTAGTCGAAGCTACAATAGTGGGCTCACCCCCTACTACCCCAGCTGTGTCACAGGGAAGCTCACCCTCCTCCAAGGGGGAAGAAGCACCTATAGCCAACACTAAAGAAAGTTTAGCATTGACGGGCAAACCAGAAAGCCCACTACAATCAACTAAGTGCTCAGCCACGTATCTAGGGGCCCCACACTAGAGGATCTGACCAGTCCCACAGTGCAGGCTGACACTACGGTTGTCATGTCCCGAGCCTTTAATTACAGTGGAAGACTAGCTCGAGGAAACGAGTACAGCTGGCAGGGTAAGCCTTTTGCAAGCAAGAAATAATCAGAGCGCAAGACAATCACACATTTAGATTCAATTGCACAAATATGTACTAAAACTCTTATCAATAAAGTGGGTTATTTGTACTTTTAATTATTGGCCTTGTGGTGTGGTCTCTTGTGGCAATGAATGCTCTAATTGACATAAATGATATAAACTGCTGCGTGCCGATATTCCGCATCAGGGCATAACAATTTATGACTTGGAAGATTAGAAAAGGATCAATTGGGTCGCCATTCATAATGTTGTTTTACATCTCAGCAGCAAGCCGCAATAACAAGTGTCACTCAGGCAGTCGTCCCCAACCATACAAGACCAGGGGCACCCTTGTGATTCCTCATCTGGCGCTGCACCCACTCTATCACCTGCTCCATCCCCTACCCCATCGCCTGCTCCATTATCCACTTCCCCACTTAGGCCATTGCCTATCCTATTGCCCACTCCATCCCCATCTACCTTATTACCTTCACCATTTCTTACTCCACCTTTATCACCTCTGCAAACCCAAGCTTCTGCTCAGGCCCGTACCTCCCCTTCTACTCCCGTTACCTTCACCACCACTTCCACTCCCAATGTCGCACGACATGTTGTGTCAATACGCCAATGTTGGGCCCCACGGCCTTCAACTTCACCTTCACCCTCTCCATCGTCTCCACCACTAACATTACCCTCATTGCCTGCATCACCATCTCCGCCACCATCACTGCCTCCATCTTCACCACCAGTGCCTTCATCACCGCCGTTATCTCCACCACCTCCTTCACCATCTACACCGCCTTTACTTTCTCCACCCTCTCCTCCATCTTCCTTGTCGCCTGAGCCTGAGCTAGCCGCATCTTCACTGTTACCTTTACCCTCACCCACACCTGAACCTGTCGTTGCCACCATCCTTCCTCCACTACCTATCGAGCATCCTACCTCCATTTCTTCTCCATCAACCTCCACCCCATGGAGCGGGTGTGTGCTGCCTTTGTTGCCCCTTGGGTCTAGTGCCCAGGGAGATAATGAGCCGAGTCAGGATGGCGCAATGGCGGTTATGCAGTTCAAGCTTCAAGATTTTATCTATCGCATGTCGGTCCACGTCCTGGTTCCTAGCTATTTTGGTAATGATTTGCTTCTACTGCCCATGACGGTTGCTAAGAGGAGCTCCCTTGCATTAGTGTTAGTTCCTTGTCAAGCGAGACTAGTGGCAATCTCTTTGCTCACCAGAGGTTCAATCATTGATGATACTATTACTCCTCGCACCATTGCAATTCAGATTGCTGGCTGAGAAGGATTCTCTACCCATATTGTGCTAACTCATACGACCACCAAGAAGATTCTGAACTCTATGTTCAAGGGGCAATTTGTTGTATCTTCCATGTTATCAAAGGACATTCTGCACTTTCTATGTAGTCTCCCTCTGATCATCAGCAAGCCGGCCACGTCAACATCGTGTATTACTCTCCCTCAGTTTGTCCTTCTCTTTTGTCAAGGGAGTTGTGCTTTATGGCTGACTACCGAGTGGAGTTGTCGAACCTTTTGCTGCTTATGCCAAGTGACGAGACTCGATGGTTCCATGATGCTGATTTATCTAAGGAGTCACTTGCTCGAGAATGTCCACCTATTGTTGGCACTAGGTGTCTAGGGGCAACCACCCCAATGAAGTTACATGCTCATAATCGGACTAGGCCATCTGCCAGATGGGCTAGTTATTTGAGAAGATATTTCAGGACAAGAAGCCTGAAGGTCTGAGCCTGTGCCAGGCGGGTCCGTGTTCAAGAACTTTCAACTAAGAAGAGGTGATGTAACACCCCACCTTATGACCCGGTTCAGTTTCCAACTCTCATCGGGTTTAGGAGGGATGCCACAGTGGGAAAATATCATCCAACAGAGTGTACCACAGTCTTCGGTCCAGATTCAGTGGTAGAGTATGGTTGGAGGTTAGCGAAGTTAGTGTTTGAGTTGTGGTAGTCTGCATCTAGATAGATCGTGTTTGAGTGCTGGGAGGTGCTACAAGTGTGGTCAGGTAGGATACAAGGCACGTGATTGCCCTGAGGGGCTATCCCAACTTAGGTAGCGGTTTGATCCAGCGATGAGTGATTTTAGGTCATGTGATGTGTGGCCCTGGTGGTAGTGGATGCATCCCACCTCTTGGAAGGTATGTGTTGTTTTGTTTGAGTTAATTCCTTGTTGTTTATTTCGATTAATTCTACAATTTTCTCGTCTCAATTGTGTTTGTATCCCTCCCTAATTTTTTTGGAGTTTCTAAGGGTGTCCTGTGGGTTGGTAGTGGAGCTACCTATTGGGAGCTGTGTGCCCCTCCCTCTCGGTGTTATAGTGTGTAACTACCATTGAGTCGGTGTTAAGCCGGTTGGGTAGAGTTACCTACTAGGCTAATAGGTTGTGTTGTGAGGCTGGCGTTGGTCCTCCCAAGATGCCTTGGTACTAAGACCTGCAGCGTTACAGGTGGGTTGTTGGGCATCAAAGAAGGCTGTGTTCCATAATCGAGGGGTGTGAGCTTCTTCACTCGTACTTCTAGATTTGGCCAGTTTATGTTGGCTGCTGTGTCGTAATAGATGTCAAGTTTTCCCCCCTATTTTTGCATTTGGTTGGTGCAGAGTTGCATAGTGGAAGCATGGTAGGCCCATGACCTACAGGCCCCAGGATCAGATTGGTGGCTGAGAGTGGCAATGTTTTAGCATTGAGTAAGTCCTAGAGGTTTCTTGGTCAATTGCAGAGAGTTTCCTTGGGATATGAGGTTGTGTTGGCCATGTGCGTGGCCTTGGTTGCCGTGTGTCGGCGACAGTGTCATGCTGAGTGGCACTGGTAGGGTTCAGGTTCAGGTGGATTGATGGAAGGAGCTGTTAGATGTGAGTAACTGTGTGCCAGTCCTATTTGCGAATTCCATCGCGTGGCTCCGAGCGGAGTCAGTTGGTGATTAGCATTAGGGGTAGGTTGTAGCCATTTGGACTGGTTGTGAGGCGCAGGTGCACATTGCCCGAAGTCAAGGTAATGATTTGACCGACCTTGATCAATGCAGATGTGCTCGAAGTAGATTCGAGGATTGGGTCAAGTTGGTGTCAAGGGTGTGACCCTGTGGGGATGGTAGGAGTCATCAATGGAGCTAAAGGAATTTTCTAAGCACCCAAGAATATGTGGTTAGAGTATTCATCATTTGGTGGATGTGGTGTCCGAGGCTAGAGTAGTGATGGGTGGAGCACTCGGCTATAGCAAGACTCGAGAGAGTTTTAAACTTGGTACTTTTGAAGTGCCACTAACCAGGTTATGGTGCTAAGGTCAGAGCTCTCCCCTGGATCGAGAGGAGCTGTGCAAGGGGGCTGTGTGTGAAACAAGCAGTTATTTAACCTGAGCGGTGTTGGGCTCAGGTGGGCGCTAAGAGTTGGTTGCTGTCAGTTGGCTATTCATGGGAACTGTGGAATTGCCAAGTATGGATTAGATGGTTATATGGTGGTGCAACTATCTCCTCGATGAAAGAATCCCCCGAAGTGCTTCTTTGAGATGGGAGCCCCGCTATTGGGAATGTGTTGGAGATGGTAGGCCCAAGATTAGTGTGTTTGAAGAGTTCAAGGTTCGTGTGAGTGACCTCATTGTTCTTTCCCCTCTCGAGAATTTGGTGCTGGCCAGAGGGCCATAGAGGACCAAGATGGTGCCAGGTGCAAAACCCTTCCAACCCTTCAGGGGCCTCACCAGCCTCTTGGGTGGCTTCCCCAGTTCTTGGTATCAGTGTATCGATCTTATTGGTATATCGATATCTGGATCTCCAGGTCATTACAAATTGGGCCTTGTCTTGCCATTAAGGGAGTAGTGGTCGCCCTCGCTGTGGAATGTTTTGGAGATAGCCGTCGACAGAATGTTGAAAGAAACGGCCCCTGTCGGCGAGGAGTAGAGAAAGAGAACTATTTTGTTTTTTTCTCTTTACTAGCTCTACCGCCCTTTCGGGTTTTCGCTAGAGTTGGCCCCCTTTAGCTTTTTTCGGTATGCCCTTATGGGTATTTATACCGAGGGGTCGTCCAATTTTGCCTGAGGTTCCCTTTTGAGTTTTCACCTCAGCTCAGTTGATGGTAATTTTTGCCCCAAGTGGTCCCACAATGGGAGCCGACTGTGGCCGCTGGGGTATCTCTATTTATTTATTTTTTGAACCCCATTTTGATATTGCTTGTTTTCTTTTTTGAGGATGTTTGTCCGTAGTGGGATGCTGTTGAGGGACACATCCGAAAATTGGAGGGTGTAGGTAATTGGGCACGATTTTACCCTTTCCCTTAGGCTTTTACGAGTTCTGGGTCCTGTGAGGCCGAGGGATGTGTTGTCTCGGCCAAGTGTGGCAGGGTATACTGGATCAGATGTAGAGTACAGGATTATGTGATGGCAGAGATTTGGTATTGGCTAGAACTAGCTTCTGCTGGCATAGCGGCTGGCATGCCGCATGCCGGCTGGTATCGACAGGAGACTTGAGTGAGTGATGCAGAGGGAGCCTAGGAGGTGTCGAGCCACCAGCTTCGAACCGTAGGTTGACTACCGATTGATGTGGGAAGATTTCGCAGCCTACTGGAGAGTAGGTAAAGACCACCCTGGCTGGTGGGGAAGAGAAGCTTTCCCGTTATCAGCCCCAGCGGCCTTTCAGTTTTTCACCGGAGTCGACCCCCTTTAGATTTTTCGACGTGCCCTCGTGGGTTTTCACGTCGAGGGGTTTCCCGATTTTGCCAGAGGTGCCCTTGCGGGTTCCACCTCAGCTGGGTTGTTGGCCTTTTTGCCCCCAGCCGACTCCTCACGGAGGGGAATGATTGGGTCCGCCGAGACATCTCTATTTTTATCCCCATTTTGTTATATATATTTCTTTTGTGTTTCACTTACCTGAGAGCCTGGCAGCTAAGCTGTGGTTGATGCAGTGGTGTCCCTGCTCTTGTCGCTGCACGGACGAAGGCAGGAGACTGGCTTCTGAGGGTGTCTGACGACGACTCTGGGAGGGGCCTGGTTGGCCCCCTAGCTTGACTGGAGAGGAGGACTGGGAAGAGTGCCCGGTTCGGCCTTCTTGGAGAGAAGATCAGTTCCGAAGGCTGAGACTGGGAGTGTGCGCACTATCTGGTGTGGCGTGCGAACTCATGCTCTGGTGCGTAGTACAGCTTTATGTGCTTGCCATTGAGAGGCGGGAAGATTCGGTGGCCCTTGTGGTCCATGACCGTGTAGGCCGCACCCTCGTAGGCGTCGTAAATGATGTACGGGTCCCGCCAATTCGGCTAAAACTTGCCACTGGGGCAGCCTGCCATGACTTCCCTTTCCTTAATCATGATTTGGTTGCCTTGCTTGAAAGCTCGTTGCTTGACGAGCTTGTCGTAGGCTCGCGCCATGCAGGCCTGATATATCTGTAGGTGTTTGTAGGTTTCGAGCCATTTGCCTTCTAGATCGGCAAGCTCTTCTAGCCTTCTCTAGTATTAATTTTCATTAGGGCCGGCCAAGCCGGTGTGTACCGCTATGCGGTAGGATGTTAGCTGGATTTCGACAGGGATGACGGCTTCCGCCCTGTAGACGAGGGAGAGCGGTGAGCATCCCGTGGGAGTTTTGTAGACCATCCAGTAGGCCCATAATACCTCGGAGACCTTTTCACCCTAATCACGTTTCTGGTGGCTGACGATCTTTGTCAAGAGCTTGCAGAGAGTTTTGTTGAAGGCCTCACCCAGGCCATTGGCCTGTGGGTTGTAGACTGAAGAGGTTCTCCAGTCGATGTGGAACTTAGCCGCCAACTGGTATACGACCTTGATCTTGAATGGCGTCCCATTGTCAGAGACTATACGGCTGGGTGTACCGAAACGGTAAATGATGTTGTGTCGAACGAACCTAGCGACGACCTCGCCGGTGACTTCCCGTAGGGGAAGGGCTTCCGTGCAACGAGAGAAGTAGTCAGTGGCGGCCAGAATGTACTTGTGGTCTTTGGAAGATGGCGGGAAAGGCCCTGCGATGTCTATACTGTTGGCCCAGATAGATGGCGGATAAGAAGGGGGGTTGAATTGTCCCCTTACCGAGATGGCAGATTTTAAAAGCTTTCTAAGCTAAGCACAGCGGAAACAAAATTAACTACATTAATTACCTTAAACACAAGTCAGATAGAAAGGTTCTCTCGATCTTCCCGATCTCATACGGATTGACAGTGCAAATAACAATAGAAGTTAAGTGTAACATGGATAGCAGAGGAAGCAATATGCAGTGATGCGCTGAGTAAAAATCTATTAGATCACCTGTGAATGCAGATAGGAGACAAGGACAATCACACAGGCATGCCACAAAGAACACAGAGATTTTTAGGTGGTTCGGGACCACGACGGGCTCCCTACGTCCACCCCTCACCGAAACCCAGTGAGGCTTCACTAACACGCTACAAATGTAGCAACCATGGGGACGAACCCCGAAACCACATACACATGCTGCTTCCGCGACAATCCATACACATGGTCGGGGAACTCACCCTGCACTAAATCTTCACACAGAGACGCAACTCCGTACACACACAAATCTTCCGATGTTTAGAAAAATAAGAAGGATATACAATATATGCTCACAACATAATATAGATCAAGAAGAGCATCATAAATAAATGCGTAAAAGATGTAGAGTGTTTCCCCTTTGTCTTCTAATGGCCGTTTGAAGATCTTTCTTGAAATACAAGTCAGAGGGAGTTGAAACTACAGCAGGATGGAGAAGCCGATTGTCCTCCTTGAAGATCCCAGCTCGTCTGCAACTTCAGCAGCTTGTACAGGATGATGGCCTTCTAATCCAAGCTCCAATCGCACCTGCAAACACCAAGGATGATAAGACTTTCAAAGCCCTCTCCTCTCCACCTTGTGGCCGCCCTCTTTCTTCCTTTTCCCACAAGAATAGAAGACTATTAGCCCCAAAAGATGTCCATCATATGAAAATTGCGACTACATATACCCAGAGTAAAGAGATGTAAAAAGACATGAAAGCCCATGCCAAAACCCTTCTAAGATATGAAGGAGAACCCTCAGGGCAAAGGGGTCAAGATGGGATCCAATAGAATTAAGTTTAATGGGTTTTGAAGCACATTCGCAAAACCCGTTCTGGAATTCCCTGAACAAGTGTCAACACCTGGTGTCGACACCTGTTTAACAAGTTGCTATCAAAATCCCAAAATAGAACCAAGCGATGCAGGTGTCGACACCTGGTGTTGACACTTGGTCATGGGCCTGCTGCAAATAGAACCTTTGCAGCCAAGTGTCGTCACTTGGTGTCGACACTTGCTGTCTTGGTCTTTAAGAGTCAAAGAACGGTATGACAGGTATGCACTGATACCAATAATAAGACTCTATAGACAAATGAAGGCTCTGATGCCTATAGATGAAGTGACTACAGACGATCCAGAGGGGGGTGAATGGATCGATCACCCACTAAAACTTACGAACAACAACTCAAGTGCAGAATTATAACAAGCTGCTGCTGGACGAACGAAGAACACTCAGTCACAATCAAACTGGAACAAATCTCACAGATCAGCTCACACAGGATTCTAACCAACCATCTGATGAGCAATGAAAAGAAGAATGAGACAATGTAAACCACAGGGACAATCGCACAGTAGATAGTGAGATTTTAAGGTGGTTCGATCTCAAACCCGAGATCTACATCCACCCCACACTCTAAACCAGAGTGTGGCTTCAACGGCTGATACACAGCTTCTGCTGATCCACAGCTTTGGGGTAAACACCCTACAGACCGCTGGGCTTTACAGCTTACGCCGACCAGAGGAGTCCTCCTCTGCAACCGCTGGGGCTTACAACTTTACCCATCCAGAGGAATCCTCCTCTGCAACTGCTGAGCTTCACAGCTTGCTCTGCTGACTAACAGCTTGAAAAAATGAGTTTCTAAAACGAAAAAGAAACAAGCGAGAAATAAGAAATTCCGAAGGAATATAGCTCACAATGAGCAATCTCAACTCCGGTTCTGAACCATGAGACCCCCTCGACAAAACCCTTCCAACCCTTCAGGGGCCTTACCAGCCTCTTGGGTGGCTTCCCCAGTTCTTGGTATCGGTGTATCGATATTATCGGTATATCGGTATCTGAATCTTTGGGTCATTACATAACTGGCACTAACTCTTGGGAACCCTTCTTGATGGCCATTTTTGAAGGTGGAGGTTCATCCTTCCCAAACATCTCCGAGACAAGAATACAAATGGCCATGCGGCTTATATAACCATGAGGATCAAAATGCATGCCCTGCACTGGATCTTTCTTACTTGGTTTGCTTTGCTCCTGGGGAATAGGTTTGTGATGCATCTTTTGAAACATGCAACCCACTCCGTTGGGTGGTAGTGGATTGTGAGGTGGTAGTGGCGACAAGTTTGATGGATGAGGATAAGGCAAGTGTTGGTCAATAGTTGATGACGACGATATATAGGCTCGGGCATGGTGAGCTCTTCTTATGACTCAAGAGCAGACATAGTTTGCCCAGGTGTGGATGTGGACAGAGGAATAGATGGAACTTGCTCAGACATAGGCACAAGTGGAGGTAGTGGTGACGGGTTAGATGATTCATGTAACGGCCCAAGATCTAGATACCGGGAACGACCCGATATCATTCGGATCCTGAACCACCACCCACGGGACGAACCAAACCACTAGCATGGTAAACCACACCGGGAAGAAAGCCACGCTGAACCCTCTCGGGTGACGGGAGTACTAACTCACTGACCACGAGACCGGATGCGTCCTCCGATGACTTATACCGCAGCCTCACGTGTCTTCCTGCATGCCCTCCAGCGGAAACTGAGACACCCAAACCGTACATAGTACTAGTGTACCATAAAATAAGGACTAGCTGTGGTCATGCTCGTCAGCGCGGGTCCACTGCCCCCGACCACGTGTGCACACACAAACCATCTGCTCTAGGTCGGTCCTCTAGCTAGTTTTCCCCCCAGCTAGACTCTAGCTGCAAAGACAAAGGGCCCTCAGGTAATCGGCCTAAAAATTACTACGCCAGGACCATGGTCCACTCTCCTACCAAAGCACCCAGCAGCGATCACAGCCCTCACTCGGGAACACACCTTCCGCAGTCACTGAACTCTCGTAGGGATAGTCAACACGCGCAGCCCGACACAAGGACTATCTACAACAGATAGGGGTGGCCCACAACACTAATCCAGAACCAACAGAACACACCGAACCACCCGGACTCACAAACCATAAGCCCACCCCTCCTACGGACACCCCGAGACACCAAAACACGGAGCACGGGCAAAGCGGGCTGAAGGGACCAAGAAGGCCAGGGTGCTGGCCGCCCTCAGGGCTGGGCGGCCAGCCCAGTGGCCACCCACCCAGGGCCTGGGTGGCCAACTCCCTGGCAGTTGCAAGAAGAACTCCAAGAACAGCCACATGTTGAGCAGCACCAGGAGCAACAAGGGCTGGAAGAACTACAGCAAAATGAGCAACAGGAATAGCAAAGAGTAGAGGATGAAGTGCCACAAGACATTTATCTAGGTCCTGCCACATATTGTGGACCCTATCATGGACCTATGATGGCATTTGGCATTCAGCCACCTCTATCTCCCGAGGAACCACAGATTTCACCCAGAGTTTCAGTCTTCAAGTTCAGCAGGACCGAGTTCAGCTCCAAATGCATCTGACATCCATCCTGGATTGGTAAATCTTCTGATGTCTCAGTTCAGAAATATGAATGCCTCTTTTATGCAATTGAATATGGCAGTAGAAAGGATAGATGCTAGAATGATGCATGTTGAGCAGACAATCAATAGCCACCTAACTTCAAGAAAATTCGAGAGCAAGCCCAGCCAGGGAGAAAATACCCATAAAATAGGCTCAATGAAATGCCTAGAAATGGCCCAATGAGTGACGGACAATTTGAGGCATTAAAAAATACGGGTAAGAAAATGACTCAACCCAAAGGCAAAAAGTGGGTGTAAACAGATGCCCCTCCTTAACGTCCCCTTTGTAGGGGAGCGAGAGGAGGTGAAGCGAAAGCTAAATGGAACATGGAGATGAAGCGAAAATGCAGCAGAGCAGACTGAAAAGTGGGCATTAAGGTAAATGACACCCGTCCCTTACCAACGAGTGATAGGAATCTTCTGGAAAACTCTGGACTAATCACAAGGGAAGATCGAACCAAAATGACACTAGCCTAGAGAAACTAACTAATAAAGGGAATGAGAAAACATGACCAACCTCATTAGGGGACACAATCCACGACTAATGAGGGGATCAGAATAAGCAGTAAAGGAAAGTAAAGAGAAAGCAGATTAAAAAAAACTCTAGACAGGGACTCTCAGTCAACCAAACCAGGTGAACAGACCAGAGGAAATCTTCCAACTCTGAATGGAATTATCTTCCTTTCCCAAAACTATGAACGCACAATTATCCATCATCAATGAGACACTTTCAGACAGATTATGGGACATGAATGCTAAAAAAATTACATATGATGCATGCTGGGTTAAAATAAAAGGAATCATCAAAACAAATGCAAAGAAAGTCATAAAATAGAAAATACTCAAGAATAGTATTGCTAGTCCGGAGTAATCAAGGTCAGGACACAATCTGCAACCACGACGTGCAGGATAGAACCATCGTCCCCTAACTTCACCCAACCTAATGGCCTATCCAGCGATTAAACATGTGTACCTAGATCATCATTATTTTTGTTAAAGGGAAACATCAGATTCTGGAACACATGAATGACCAGCCGATTCTTGAGGTAATATATCATAAATACTATATAGTAATGCATTAAGGGACTAAGGGATATGAAAGACCTACCTGACTTACCTGCCAAACTGAAGAGGTGATAAGGCTACAGGAGATCATGAAAAAGGTTTTGCAATCATCCATGAAATAAGCCATTCAAAAAAGTTATCAATTAAGCACATGATGTAGCAAAATAGGGCTAAAAGATCATTCATTATTTCAACCAAAGGCAGCTGAAACGCGGTCTCATGAGGACTGCCAGGCACAGAAATGGTCCCTGGCGGACCGCGAAAATCATCAAAATTTGAATTTTAAGTGTTAGCTACTAAACAGCCATACGGAGGACTGCCTGATAATGTAATGGTCAAAATCTGACCGTTTCGTGGAAGATGGTTCGTCACCCAGGAAGGAAGCCCTAACCAAAAATGGTCAGTTGTTCGACCACTACTTGACCGTTGATTTAAAAAAAAAAAAAACCACTTTGTCTTCCTCATTTCATCTCCCACACGCGGACCGAACGGAAGCCCACCGAAGCTCACCCCTCCCATCTCCTTAGTAACCACTCCACCGAGCTCCCCCCATCTCCCTAGCAAACCATGGGTGTGGATGAAATTCAAGAGGTAAGTCTTGGCAAGGTTAACACACCGAATGGCCCGTGAAGGAGCCCAAGCGCCGCCCCCGGTGAACCCACTGGAGGGGGAGATGCCGCCACCGTCCACGGTCGAGGAGGCACCTCTTGCCATTGCTGAGGCACCTGAGGAGATAGAAGTGCCGTCGGAAGGTGAAGAGACTGCGACAGCGACCTAGAAGCCGATCAAGGGGCCTTTGTCGTCTGAGGTAGGCCACGGCCAAACCCAAGAAAGTGAATTAAATGCATAACTGCACATAAAAATGAGGGCTACAAATATGTTCTGCATCTTTCCGTTGCCCTTAAGAAAGGTCTATCCAATGATTAAATGCGTGCACGATCTTATCTACCTTTACAGATGAAATGGAATATATAATCTCTAAATGTGACAGTACAATTTGCCATTTTATGAAAAATTACGACGAGCGAGTTTCTCTAATTTTTGTGTCAAATGGCGGCAGTGTGTAGAAATCCAAAAAAACAAAAAGTAAGTTAAGATATTCAAACATACCATAACTATTCACTGGATAGATCATTCTAAAAGCTGTTCCCTACGGCACTTGTGCGCTCAGGGGTGACTTGTGTAAATCATAGTTATTCATTGGATAGATTTTTCCAAGATTTATTCCATGATGTGTGTGTGCACGTGTGCTTGTGTGTGCGCGCATGCGCGTGTCTAAGAGAGAGAGAGAGAGAGATTGTTGAGATGGGGAAGGTTTGTCACCGCCATCCCTACGACTCTCATGACATGGACAAGAGAGATAGTGAGATAGAGATGGGTCAAAGTCATCGACGTTTGAGAGGGAGTTGAGCGAGCAGGACACACACACACATGTAGAGGACCGATTGCGAGAAGAGAGAGTGTGAACCCCAAAAAAGTGCCACGTCTGCACGTGTCATAAGAACCACGACCACTGTCATGCAACCCCAAGTCAATAGCGCAACAACATCACGGTACTTGAACCCAATCACATGTATACACACACTAGACAAAGTCCTCGTCTAGGTCCTATAACTAGTTTTCCCCTAACCCGAAGTAGATGGAGTTCTCATCCATGAGGGGCCCATGGTAACCGGCTTAACCTTCTCATGGGAATGCCCTTGACCTCTCTAAGCTCAGGTAGTATGTCTGTACCAAGAGCTATAACTAGTGGTATGCCACTCACAGTAAGGACACCAAACTACACAGTCGAAAAGGAAACCACCGAAGTACCACCAACTCACACACACGGACTATGGAAATGACATAGCTCGACACCGCTCGGAATCTCCCTCCCGCACTGGAGGACTGATCGAAAACCACAATAATGGTAGCCCAGATAGTAAAACTAACAGTCGTCGTCTCACATGAACAACTCGGGAGTAACCCTCCGCGAAAATACAAGATCACTGGGGAACAACTCTCCACGAAAACACAAGATCACGTGGAAACAACCCTCCGCGGAAACACGAGATCACGAAGGACATCCGACAATAAAATTATAGTGGCCACACAACTGGCCGCCAACCTACAGTGGCAGTCAGACACCTGGTCACCCAACACCTTGGGTGACAACTTTTCTAGCCGTCCACCAAACTTGGGCTGCCACTCAGTTGGTTGCGCACCTGCTCACATCCCTGGGCGGCTAGATAGTTGGCTATCTAGCTCCCCTAGGCGGCCATTGACCTGGCCGCCCATAGATGTCAATGGCCATCTATATGGCTGCCTTCTGTGGAGTTGTTCTCAAATAGAACCCCGATTCGGGGGTTCAAACCCATGCCCACATTGTCACAGACGATGGGAAAAACACATGGAAAGTTCTCCCCTACAATCACACTATCGGAAAACACCAATTACACTACAAATCACTATCCGGATCACTCAAAAATCGCCTCACAACCACGAGCATGCTTTTACCCCTAATATGGAATAAGCCATCTTTCTCACTCGAATCTGCTTAATCAAAGGGGAAACATGGGAGGAAGGGCTAGGAACCATCCTCGTACCTCTTACGATGATTTACACATTGAAAAACACTGATCCACGTTCCAGACATTTGCATCGTTTATTCGTCATTACATGTTCATTCTCCTTCACCTTTCCCCCACATTCTTTTTTTTACTGGCATCCACATCCTTCCACCTTCCTACTATTTTCCACACTCATTAGGGGTTAAAAACTACCCCAGATATCCCCCATTCCATTTATGTGTTTAGGTTTTCACTTCGTTCATAGATATTGCACTTCATAAACTTATTTGGGTTACTTTTTCTGATCATTTGTGTAGTTTTACAGGTCAACAGAAGCTTTAGCACGAGGCCCATCCCTCTTGGCCGGCCGGAAGGGGTGGAGGATTATGTTCCACGGCTTGGAATCCGAAGGCTCTGTGTGGTTCATCGCAGACCGTTTACAAAAGTGTGCGGTCTTCCTAAGACTGTCCAACTTCTGTTCACGACCGTTTGAGGACCGTTTAGGCCCCGACCAAGTCTTCTTCCCATGTTTCTCTCAAGTGCTGTACATAGTCTATCTCCCGACCGTCTACTTCTTTCAGCGGTCTTCAGAGGACCGTCTTCATCCTGTACCAATGCTGCATCCATTGGCGAGTGGCTTCATCTGTCTCCCTTTCCAAGGTACGTAGTGCTCCTGCCTTCGCACTCAGTACCCTGGTGGCGATCGCAACTGGTCCATGCATGTGAGTGATTGATTGTTGCATCATTTATCATTTTCATACTGTTCGCTCACATACACACTCACACTCAGTCTCTTCCCGCATAGCATTTCATTCATTCATTATTTTCTTTCTAAGGAAAAAGAACCTATCTACACCCCTTTTTTGGCAATCACGGTGGGACGCCTACTACCCATCGTGCTTCTGACAGTGTTGGCTTGCTCTTTTGTCTTTGTTTGGGTGAGTTCTAAGTTGCCTTGGGTTGGCTGGTTTGTTTTCTACCACTTTCTGTTCGGGGGTTAGTTGCGGTCCTTTCTGGGCCGTTCATAGCGTCTAGCGATCGGTCTATAGACCGCGTTGCCTCTGTCTCAAGTACGTTAATCCTTTTGTTTCTGTCATTCATATCTCTGTAAGCTTGTTAATTTCTGTGGTCCTTTGATGGCCGTGTCTAGCATCCAGCAATCGGATGATAGATCGCATACTTTGATTTTAGGTACGTTGTTGTTACTTGCATCTCTATAGATTTGTTACTTTCTACGGTCCTGTCAGGGCTGTTTCATAGGTTTCATGGTCATTTGTCAGACCGTCCAGTTCGCTCAGGTACGCTGCTATCTATACTATTTTAGTTTGTTTCAGTTCTCTGTTGTTTTTATTTTACTACTCCCTATCACTTGGTGGTCCTGCTCAGGGCCTTCTACACTCCTGCGCGGTCTCCCATCAGACCACCGATTTGCTACAGTGCGCCCTGAGATTGACATTTGTGTGCTATTTCATATCATTCCATACTTATTTTGGGTGCTACTCATCTCCCGTGGTTGTCATTCATCATTGCATTATTATTGTCATATTTGCCATTGGTTGAGCATTGTTTGTTAGTCTTAGGCTAGAATCTGTATGCAACCCAGTGCGCATAGGTTTATACATTGTTTATCATACTAGTCGCATTCCTACCATGGTACGGGATCCTCTCGTCTGCATATTCCTTGGATCCGACTAGGTAACCCTATCCGGGACCTCCGTAAGTCCCCGTGAGACGTGGATTCCCACGTGGACGTCGGGCAGGTTGTACCGTACCACCCCGAGTCTAGGCTGCATCTGTCAGAAGGAGTGAGCTTAGAGTCAACCAAGTCCCCATTCCACCGCTATTAGGAATCCTATTGTTGAGAGAATAAGCATTTACATTTCTGCTTCATCTCAATGTTCCATTTCTCTTTCGCTTCACCTCCGCTCGCTCCCCTACAAAGAGGACGTTAAGGAGGGGCATCTGTTGACACCCTTTTTTTTGCCTTTGAGTAGAGTCATTTTCTTACTCTCATTTTTGATGCCTCAATTTGTCCACCACTCATTGGGCCATTTCTTTGGATCTATTTTATGCTTATTTTCTCCTTGGTTGGGCTTGCTCTCGAATTTTCTTGAATTCAGGCTTAATGGGCCTTCATTTAACTTGGTCTTTGGGGTAAATGGGCTTATCCATCCTATTTTATTATTTTCCACCGCCCAGATTAAACGCGGTCTAGAGATAGACCATTTAGTGATGGTCGACGGCCGTTATAAGACCGTTTTTGTGGCCCAGGGTCTTACAATGACTTGGCCTCTAGATTAAATGGATATTTATCTCTTATTCTTATTTTCCACCGACACCCTTATTTGCGATCTCCATTTAGACCGTTTTATTAGAGTGGCGGCCCATCAAGTGACCGTTTTATGAGCCAGAGTCCTACGATGGTCTGTTTTTCAGATAAAAGGCTGTTTATCTCATTTTATTATTTTCCACTGATGCTTGTGGGATGGTCTCTAGATAAGTTGTTTAATTCATCAGGCAGTCCATCGAAGGACCATTTTCTGATTAAGAGTTCTACGCCGGTCGGTTTGACTTGGGTTTTGGATAAATGGCCCTATTTATCTTTTTAATTATCTTCCACCGACACCTGAATGGCGGTCGTACGATGGACCGTCTGATGAGTTTGGCGGTCTATCGATCGACCGCATTCCAGTGCCGAGATCCTTGCTTCAGCTGACTTTCTCTCTCCATCTGTGGCCAAATGGGGTGCTTGCTCCACTAATTTCTCAGCGAATTCTGAGCCAAATTGGGTGCCATTTGATCCTGGGGACTCTTGGAAATATTATCTATGATTTTTATTTAGTAGATGAAGGCTGATTTTCGCTGAAAAACCCCTTAATTCGAGCTAGGTTTTCAAGAGTCTATAAATAGTACCCTTAGCTCAAGCTCACGAGGGGGGGAGATTCGGGAGTTCGCGTTGAAGTGCTGTCGGGTTCTTGAGCGAAGTTCAGCCAGGGAGGAAGGTTTTCCATGTTCTCTAAGCCTTCGGTCCAGGGAGTAGTTCATTCCATTGTGTGTTTGAGTCGTAGTTTAATCAGTTTTGGCTACTTGTTCATCATCGCATCATCGCGTTTTTCACTATCATTCTTGCATTCTCCACCCTCCTATTATTTTTCCATGCCCCCGTAGGGATTAAAAAACAACACCCCTAGGTACCCGCCCTTCCACTTATGCATTTCATTCGTCGCTTACATTTATAGATACCACACTTTCATAAAATAATTTGGGTCATTTTTCTTCGGTCATTTGTGTTGTTTTGCAGGTCAGCAGCCATCTTAGCACGAGGCCCATCCCTCCTGGCTGGCCGGAAGGGGTGGAGGAGTGAGTTCCCTGGCTCGGGATCCAGAGGCTTTTGCGGTTCATCTCAGACCGTTTACCAGAGACGACGGTCTTCCTTAGACTGTCTACCCTCTGCTCGCGACTGATTGAAGACCATCCAAGCCCACACCCAGGCCTTCGTACCGCACTCTATTTCAGTGTTGGTAGCGGCCTATCGTCCGGCCGTCTTCACCGTTTAGCGGTCGTCAGGGGACCGCCTTCTTCTTGTACCAACGCTGCGTTCTTTGGCGAGTGTCTCCATTTCATTTTCCAAGGTACGTAGTGCGCCTCTCTTCGCACTAGTCATCTTGGTGGCGAGGGGGCGGGGGCGGGGGTGCTCCACGTGGCATACATCCAGATTCCAGGAGGGGTAAACCCCAGGACCGCGAACCCGGCGTGCGTGCGAGGGGCTGCAAGCGATCTCGGAACCCCATCGCACCATGTAGCCAAACCAAAACTGAGGACCGCCCTCGACTTCAACGGTCTCCTTTTCTCCATCATCATCTCTACTACTCTCTCAACAGCGAGAGCGGCCACGGGCGGATCCCGTAGGCTTCCTTGCTGGAGGTATCCTCCCATCACATCCCGTCTCCGACAGTAGAGCAGGGGTTAGTTGTTGGTTGTCCTCCCCTGTACGCTTCCTTTTAGCTCGGTATCATCGCCCCGCCGCCGTCGCCCATCGTTACCTTCAAAGATCTCCCCATCCCCATCCACCCCTCCCTCCACACGCACACGCATAAAGGTGGGAGCTTTGGAGGCACCCGCACCGGATGTGTACACCTGGGATGAGTTCCTCGTTTGTTCCTTGCTATGCGCTGCGATAAATCTCTGTTGTCTTCTAGATCTGAGCCGGGAATCTCCGCCTTGCGCCCTCTCTTTTGTATATTTCGTTGCTCGTTTGTTGGGTTTAGTTGAGTGAGCGATCGGAAATGGCCAATGCTTCGGGGCTCCTCTCCCCGCCGTCGCCCTACATCAGGTTGAGAAAGTTGGCTCCTTCGGGCGCTCTGGCTTCTGGGTCTCGCCCATTCTGTGGGAAAACGAGGAGGACGCTCTCGCTACGTTGCGGCGGGTCTGTGGAAGGTGGTGTGGAGGAGACCACGCTGGGATCCTCAATGTCCAGGCCCCGTGTTCCTAGGTACTCTCTCCCTCTCTCTCTTTCTCTCGTGCCCATTCTGTTTCCTCTCCGGGATCTGACAAGGCGACAATATTTGAACACGACCCATAATGTTATCAGCAAGGAGGGATCTTGGAGACTTTTTAGGGAGCACATGCATGATTTCGTTTCTCCATCTGCTCTGCCTATTAATATATGTGCAACACACCTCTTTTCGAGATGAGTTTGATTTTGGATTGGCATGACGCTTTCTGGTGGAGTTCCTGGTTTTTTCAATTCAAGTAGCCCGGATGATTCTAGATTCTCATTTTCTCTTTTTTTGGGGGTGGAGGGGGGGACGCTCCTGGCTGGGTTGGGAAGTTCTTGGTGGGTAAGCGGTAAGGGATTTCATGTAGAAAGGAGCATGTTTTCTGTGAGAAGATAGTGCTTTTCATTTTTCATTTTCTATTATTCAGGTATTCTAGAATGAGTGTAATATGTTTATACATTGCACTTTTGTGGTTATGCTTCTTTTCATCCATGCACTTGACCTCTTTTACATCCCCATGAGAAGTTTGTGGACCTGCTTGAAGACCGTGGAAGCTATTGTCTTTGTCCATCCCTTAGTGTTGATCACTTAAGACCTCGGCCGGTGCTGGTAAAACCTTTTCTCTATGTGTCATCCCAAGCATAATCTCTACATAACACTTTTTCCACCTCCTGCCCCTCTCTCCTTTTGGACTACGGATTATGGCTTTGTTAATCTTAATCCCTTCTTCTTCATGAAGTAAAGAGAATAAAAAGGATGCCAAGATAATTGTGGAAATCCCAAGGTCTCAGTTACCTATTTATATTAAGCATTTCAGAATCAGATCAATGCAATCAGCTAGTGCTGATTTTGATCTCATTCCAACTCCAACAGATATGAATCAGCCTGATGCTAGGAGGAAAACCCTTGAATAGCATAACTCTTAAAATCACAATAGCATGGATCCCTCCTTAGCGAGAAACATATCATGCTTGCTTATCATTTCTTGACATTCATTTTAAAGATTTATTTCTCTTTAGCCCAGCATGCATCATACGCATTCTTTGAGCACTATTGTGCTTCGTCGGTCCAAGAAGTCTCAGTAAGAGTGAATAGCCTTGTCCGTGATCTCGAGTAAAGAAGAATCATTCCACTCTTAATTCGAAGGTTTCCGTCGGTCCGCTCACTCGGTCTGGATAGCCGAAGATTCCTATCTGGAGTTTAGTTAATTGTCTCTTTCCTTTTCCATCCTTTCCTTAGTTGTTAGTTCCTCCAGACTGGCGTCGTTTGGTCGGCCATTTCCTTGGTGATTAGTCTGAAGTTTCTGAAAGATTCCTATCGCTTGTTGGTTAAGAATGGGTGTCGTTGCCTTAACGCCCGCTTTTCAGTCCCCTCCGCATCGTCTCCGCTTCATCTCCATGTTCCATTTTGCTTTCGCTACACCTCCGCTGGCTCCCCTGCAAAGAGGACGTTAAGGAGGGGCATCTGTTGACACCTATTTTATGACCAATTAGTCGGGCCATCTCCTTACTCATCTTAATTGATGCTTCGGGTTGTTCACCCTTGTCGAGTCTTCTTGCACAAGATGTCTCAGTAAGAGTGAATAGCCATGTCCGTGATCTCGAGTAAAGAAGAATCATTCCACTCTGAATTCGAAGGTTTTCGTCGGTCCGCTCACTCAGTCTGGATAGTCGAAGATTCCTGTCTGGAGTTTAGTTAATTGTCTCTTTCCTTTTCTGTTGCTCCGATCGCTAGCCGTGTTTTCCTTTCCTTAGTTGTTAGTTCCTCCAGACTGGCGTCGTTTGGTCAGCCATTTCCTTGGTGATTAGTCCAATGTTTCGGGAAGATTCCTATCGCTTGTTGGTTAAGAATGGGTGTCATTGCCTTAACGCCCGCTTTTTAGTCCCCTCCGCGTCGTCTCCGCTTCATCTCCACGTTCCATTTTGCTTTTGCTACACCTCCGCTCGCTCCCCTGCAAAGAGGACGTTAAGGAGGGGCATTTGTTGACACCTATTTTATGACCAATTAGTTGGGTCATCTCCTTACTCATCTTAAATGATGCTTCAGGTTGTTCACCCTCGTCGAGTCTTCTTGGACAAGTTAGAATTCTTTTTCTTGGGTCATTGCCTTCCTTGGTTGAGTCTTATCCTTGTTTGATGCTAGGCAAGCACTTCCGATTTATTTATCACCCTCTTGTGCATAACGCATCCTCTATAGCACGTTATAGGTAACATAATGCACACAACAAGGTCCGTTATATTTTACTTGCCTACAGTCTCACCCAGTGTCTCACTTAACGTCTCTATAGTTTAACGGTCCTAAACCGAGCCGTTATAATTAGCCTAACGCACCTAGTAAGAGCCATTATAGTCTACTCGCCTACCGTCTCCCTTCTGTCTCAGTTTGCGTCTCTGTTGATTAACGACTCTAATGTCTCCCATCATCCATTACATAACGTGCACACATTGGTCCGTTATATACCCACTAAAGTCAAAGTCTTATCAGCACCTCAGCCTCGTCTGCCTTGTTATCTTTGTGCACATGACGGACTTACTTCTACCCGTTATAGTCTCACTATAACACTCTTGTTCATAGCCGTTATGCTCGCCAGAATCCTAAGCCCAAACGTCTCGCCTGCTATTCTTATCTTTTATTGGATAAGATCACATGACGGATCGACGGAGGTGCGTTATGTTAAACATGGCGGTCTATCGCGGTTGCGTTATGCCTCACGGAGGAGTTCTAGCAGAACTGTTCTTCTCTGCAACTCCGTGGATGGATTGTAGAGGTTGTTACCCCACGAGGAGGGAAAACCTTTGATTAATTACCCGGATAGTGAGCCGTCTGAGGCCGAAATAAGATGTAAAATGATGCATATAACGGAATCATATGAAATGACTTTATTCATCATACGAAATAGGCATGGTTTATTAAGTTGAAACCTTCAATACGTGGCGAAGAACCTAGGTCCGAAGATCACCATCATGCATAGCGAGAGCATTCAGTCTGGCATAACCCGGTCTTTTGTCAGTGACATTTTATATACCGAGGGCCCATGCAAGTAACATGGCATTCATGACTATGTTAAAGCATGATAAAAGAGTCATGAAGATAGATAATTCAGACTTAAATAATCCATTTTATTCGATTTATGATTAATCAGGTTTATTTAACTCCTCCGAGAGAGACAAAAATCACCTCGAAGGCGAGTGAAGGATTTAAACAGCGCGATGAGGCGTAGCCTGGCTTAGGTAAAGTCTTCAACGGCACGATCAACCATAGGTATAGGGCTAAAACGGTGCGGCCATGGCAAAGTGCCTTACCCAACGCGATGGGCTTAGGGCGCACTGGAATAGGGCGCACCGGAATGGAGCCATCTAAAATTTTTGTAGATTGAGCCTAGTGTTATTCCGGCGCGGGGTGGTACCGCACCATATTAGGGCGCGTCAGTTTAAGGCCGCATTGATTTGATAGAATTTTTATGATGTGACACCACCTTGGGGGTGATAGTCACAAGATCGAAGACCCCTCAAACCTAGCAAATAAGCAATGCACGAACCGGTGATTTCACACGAGCGGACTCACACACTTGGTGCATACTAGGGCCAGTGGGCAAACCGGTGATGGTGGTGAGGGTCTGGGATGGGACCTCACTACTCCGGGGGTTGGCTAGCCTAAGATTGAACCCCTAAGGGTCCTGGGATGTCCACTCTCATGGGCGACCAGAATGCCGAGGACGTGGGATAAAGTATCTCTCTCACAACTCACTCGCGGTGGCACTGAATTGTTGAAAATTCGGAACATGGCACTCTCTCACTGTCCAACAGAGCTAAGAGGCAATACTTGTTAAGCAACATGAACCAGGAATAATAAGGGGGCTAGAAGCTCACCTGATCGACATGAATATGCCGATCCTGACCAGAGACGAGGGCGAGCGAGGAAGCGTGGGCTTACCCGCACGTCGCGTCGATGAAGCTTCCACCTGAAAATTTGAGTTACATGCACTACGCCCCTTGCAAGGGGGTTGGACTAGTGGTGGGGAATTAGATTACAACCAAAATATACCTCCAGGTAGGGAAGGGTGGTCAGCTGGCCAGCCCGGGAGGGGAAAAGGTGAGCTAGAAGCCGAATGGAGGGAGCTTGTCGGTTCTGCCAGCTCTCAGGACAGCTCGATAGGTAGTTGCTATCAATGCCGCCACGGGCTCTCCTAAACTCTGTTGTCGATGAAACTAGCGGAAAAACCTTTTGGGTTGGCCCAGGAGTACGTCAGAATTTCTAGAGATTTTCCTGATGACGACGACGGCCGGGGCAGGGTCGTGAACAGGACCACCAGCTTCTGAATCTGACAGCTTCTGGGTCGTTGCAGTTGGAAGGAGATGCCGCCATGGATGCTCTTGAGTTCTAAATCAAGCGAAGCTAGAATCGATGTACTCGTGGTCAAACCCTCTTTGAATGAAGACCAGCGGGGATACCTCCAGAGGTCGGAGTAGATGGGAAAGCCTCGAACAGTAATAGGGTGTCTGGTCAGTTCTAGAGGGAACTGATCCCGCACACTCTAGGGATAAAATTTATAACTGCCCGTTCTCGAATCCAATTGAGATAAAAATACATACATACAAATAAGATAATATTTGAATAAAGGAGGTTTAAATCAAGACTCGACCAAAAGCAGAAGAATACTGAGAGTTGAGGCGAAAGCGAGGCGGTTTGGGATAGCCTCACTGCCTCAAACGTCTAGGCGAGCGCCTAGGCGCGCCTCTGACTACATAGTGGCCACATCCTTTCAGAAGAGTGACGTCCGCCTCCCCCCTAGGGAGCTCTTCGCTTGGGTAGTGATTATCTCGATTTGGTCCACCTCCTCCGCTGACCTGGTGGGGGGAGGCCTAACACTGCCTATTGGCCATTCCCTACCAGGAGCGCGATGGCCGCTTCCGCCTCTGCCACTAGGACCCCATTCGTAGAGCGGGGTACCTCCAAGCCTCTGGTCCCATCGGAAGACGGTTCCACCGTTGGAAGGCATCTCAACGCCCCACCTTCCACCTGGGGCACTTGCTCGAAAGGCTCTTCGAACAGGAATGAGAGAGAAGGCAGGGACTGGAAGCCTTCCCCCCACTTTGCAGGCCCCACCTCCCAGAATTGCAGTTGCAGTAAGGTCCTCAACCAATAGATCTTTCCTTGGAACAAACCCATTCTCGGCGAGTCCATCAATACTCAATTGTCTGAGGCTGACTACGGCAGCCTCTGGATTCATCCGCCTCTGTCTCAGCCTCGTCCACACCTTCCTCCGATGAGCCGAGCAGCGCCTACACCTGGGCATGGCGATGGTCCAATGAAGTGGCCCCTGGCGGACCTACGTCGGCTGGGATGCAGGCACGACGAGATTTCCGCCCTCCCCACCTTGGAGACAAGGTGGGTCGTGTAGGACAGGGGTTGCTTGGGGCCATCCCCTTGCCCACCCGCAGCATACTGCGCCTGGCCGCTGTTAGGCTGTCCCCTAGCGAAGACCTCCTGTAGGCCTTGTGACAAAGGAGCCGCACCTTGACCCCCCCTCCATCCTCCAGCAAGAATGTATGTGGAAGAACGTCTGCCGGCGCCGCGAACGTCAGAGGATCGCCCCTCTGGAGGGACTGGAGTGGCGATGGGTCCATCTGGGCCTTCCCCTTAGTGCTTGCCATGACTACGACCTACACTGGAGTAGACAACTGCTCCCTCGCCACAAGCACTATCGGCCTCCACTGGGTGTGGTGGTCGTCAGTCGTTGTAGTTGGCTCTCCGTCTGGTTGCGGCGACTCTCCCAGGCAGAGGACAACAACGCCGTCAATCGGGCGAGGAAGACGAGTGACCTTGGGTCTTCGAGACTTGTTAGCCCCACCTTACCTGGCTCCAATGGGTAGTTGTAGGATACTGGGCTAATAGGGCACCCACCCTCCTCCAGGTGGCCCACCGGCCCCATCATCACACCTGCCCGACCCACTTTGCGAATCCGGTTCACCGGCCTCTTCGTTGAGGAACCGCCCACCTTGGCCGGCCCATGAGAAACTTGATCCGACTTATTGGTGGTGGGCGGGCAGTTCGAATTTGAACTCCCATCCACTGACCACCCTTCTTCCCCGATGCCGGTGGCCACTGTGTTCGCACTCAAAACCATAGTTGCGGGGAAACGTCTGGGGAAGTGGGAAATGCGTTTCCTGGGAAACGCGTTCAGGAAATGAATTTGATGCACTTGGGAAATGCATGGGAAACGTCCCCTTATTTCCCATATGTATTTTATGTCCTTTTATTTCCCATATGTATTTTATAGGTATTTTAATCATTTTAGGAAGGTATATTAGTAACTTAAGGGTATTTTAATCATTTTAAAATTACACGGGATACACTTGAGCTAAACCTTTCGTGAGAAGTTTGAGGTGTTCACTGACCATCAGAGTCTGAGGTATGTGTTCACTCAGAAGGACCTGAACCTCAGATAGTGGCATTGGATGGAGTATATGAAGGATTATGACTTCACCCTGTCTTATCAGCCGGGCAGGATGAATGTCATTGCTGATGCCTTGAGTCGCAAGGTCGCGGTCAGTGTGATGATGTTGAGGAAGTGGAGGCTATGGCAACAAGTGCCAGAAGTGACATTCAGGCTCAAGATTTCCCGAGAGCCAGGGTCAGTAGTGCTTGCGAGTTTGATTGTCACGCCAGCCATCCGTCGTCAGGTGACAGAGGCTCAGCATGCAGACCCTGAGTTGCCCCAGATTTTGACTATGGCCGATGTGGAGCTCGTCGAGGACGATGCTGTGAGATTCCGAGGTAGGCTGTACGTCCCAACCGAGGAGCAGGTGCGGTATGCCATGTTACTAGAGGCTCATGGGAGTAGGTACACTGTGCACCCGGGCACGACGAAGATGTATCGAAACCTGAGGAGACAGTTCTGGTGGCCTGGTATGAAGAGAGATGTTACTGAGTTCGTGGCCAGGTGTCTGATCTGTCAGCAGGTGAAGGGGGAGCACCAGCGACCAGGTGGTACGCTTCAGCCCTTGGAGGTTCCTGCGTGGAAATGGGACCACGTGACCACTGATTTTGTGGTGGGATTGCCAAGGACTTCGAGTGGGGATGACAACATTTGGTTGTTTGTGGATAGGCTGACGAAGATAGCTCGGTTGCTACCGATCAGAGTCAGCTGGAGTGTGCCCAAGCTGGCACGTCTTTATGTGGAGCGGATCATACCTTTGTATGGAATCCTCATTTCCATTCTGTCAGATCGAGATCCATGTTTCACATCTGGATTCTAGAGAAGTTTCGAGAGAGCTCTAGGCACCTAGTTAGCTTTTAGCTCGGCTTATCATGCTCAGTCGGACGGTCAGTCAGAGAGGACCATCTAGATGCTAGAAGACATGTTGAGGTTATGTTGCCTGGAGTGACAGGGGAGTTGGATTCACCACTTACCTTTGGTGGAGTTTGCCTACAACAGCAGCTATCATTCAAGCATTGGAATGGCTCCTTATGAGGCGTTGTATGGGCGACCGTGTCGAACTCCACTCGATTGGTTTGAGGTTGGTGAGCATGTTTTGACGGGACCGAAGTTGGTGCAGCAGTGCGTGAATGTGGTGCACTTGGTCCGTTAGAACATGTTGGCGGCCCAGAGTCAGCAGAAGAGCTATGCTGACCGGAGGAGGTAGCCCCTTAGTTTCACCGTTGGCAATCGAGTATTCTTGAGAGTCTCTCCGATGAAGGGGGTGATGCACTTTGGCCGACGTGGGAAGTTGAGTCCCCGCTATGTTGGTCCGTTTTTCATCATGGAGCGCATTGGCGAGGTTACTTATCGGTTGCAGTTACCCCCTGAGTTGGCGTCGGTGCATGACGTGCTTCACGTCTCGATGTTGCGGAAGTATATGTCCGATGACTCTCATGTGTTGGAGGATTCTGTTTGGCCCAAGGTGACTCCCGATCTATCTCTTCCGGAGTTCCCCATCCGTATTGAGGATCGGCGAGAGCAGCATCTACGGAACAAGGTTATTCCCTTGGTTAAGGTGGTGTGGCAGCGGCACTCTGGCAGTGAGGCTTCTTGGGAGCGTGAGGATGAGATGCGTCGGCAGTTCTCGTACCTTTTCGAGTGAGTTTTCCTCTTATTTTTCCCTTGTGTTTATTTTAAATTTCAAGGATGAAATTTATTTAAGGGGGGAGGGCTGTAATATCGCGGACCCTGTTGCTGATGTGAGATTATGTATGGCTCAGAATACTTTTGATACGATATGGTACAATGTTGAAATGCATATTCAGAGGCATTGACAACTTATTGATCTGAATATTTATGTGAACTGCGCGGTGATGCATGCTCCAGATGCTCTTATCTTTGTCAAAGTGTTTCTTCGTCATTTCAAAATTCGAGGTCAAATTTTTTCGAACCAGGGGAGATTGATGCGGAGCGAGTTGCATAGATTATATTTGAAGATGCAGATTTATCTGGAACCGTTGAAGAGATCCGGCCTGAAGATTATCTTTACTGTTTTCTTATATTTTCATAGTTAATTTATGAGTTATTTTTAGTTTAGAGTTTATTTAGTTGGTTATGTATTTTTTTAATTTTAATAGTTAGGATATTGTCGGTGTCAAAGTAAATAGGAGTTTGGGTCTATTTGTAAATTTATTTCTCTATAAATAAGAGAAGCTAATCCTAAATAGCGTTAGGCAATGGTTGAGAAAAAAAAATTACAGCATCGCTGTGTGTTTCTTCAGGCGGAAGCTGAACCCTTCTTCTTCTTCCTGGCGTGAGGCTGAACCTCCACTTCCTTTATACTTTTTAGTTTGATTCCTTTGTTTCCCGTCACACCATGTCCCTGTCATATTCATTTTGTTGGCCCAGACTAGATGGCGGACAAGAAGAGAGGTTGAATTGTCCCCCAGATGAGAAGGCAGATTTTAAAAAATAATTTAAACTAAACACAGTGGAATTAAAATTAACTACATTAATTAGCCTAAATTCAAGTGAGATTTAATATTCTCTTGATCTTTTCGATCTCACACGGAGTGACAATGCAAATAACGATTGAATTTAAGCCTAATACGAATAGCGGATGAAGCTAAGTCCGATGATGCAGTGAATAAAAACCTATAAAATTGACATGTGAACGGAGATAGAAGAAATAGACAATCACACAGACATTCACACGGAACACAAAGATTTTTAGGTGGTTCGGGACCACGACGGGCTCCCTACATCCACCCCTCACCGAAACCCGGTGAGGCTTCACTACACGCTACGAGACGTAGCAACACGGGGATGAACCCCAACACCACACACACTGCTTCTGCAGTAATGCACACACACGGGGCCTTGCCCCAAGCCGTTGCCACCGCAGCACACACACATGCTATCGGGGAACACACCCCAGACGTAAAGACCACACGGAGACACAGCTCCATCTATAATAAAACCACACACTCACAAACTTGGGGAACCTTGCCCCGCAATACAACCAACCACTCGGAGACGTAGCTCCACCCACAAACGAAAGTATATCAAGTTCTATGAATAGAAAGGGTATACAATAAACGCCCACAATATGACTCTATGTTCAAATAAAAGAGTAGAAATGAGAGAAGAAGGATTCCCCCTCAAATCTATAGTGAAACCCGCTCAATGGAGTGATGGGGTGCACTGGAGATGTTTTTCCGCAGAGTGGAAGCCGCTCAAGCTCGTAGAAGACGCCCCAGGGAGAATGGTTCAGTGACCTTGCTCCCAACTGATTCAGATCGACAAGGAAAGCTTGTTGATGGCGTCCTCCTCTTCTTCCTCTTCCTCCTCCAAATGTTTTCAATCCCCCTTTCTCCTTTCCCTGCAAGAATAGAAAAGATTAGCCCTCAAGAATGCCTCCTTCGATGGAGATCACAGCATACATATACCCAAATGAAAGAGATGCAAAAAGACTATTAAACCCATCGAAAACCTCTTAGAACCACACTCAATCAAGGGTAGAAACCCTAGGGGTAATGGGGTAAAAAGATTAAAAAAAGATGCTGGATGGCACTGTACCAATGTGTGCCGGTTTTCTATTGGCACGATCCAGCCGGTATGCGCCAGTATAGTGCGATCCGGCAAACCATGTCTATTACTGCATTTTTCTAAATTTCTAACTTTGGAAAAACAACTTTTCCCATAAAGTAGACTTTCATCTTATTTTTTGGAATCCCCAACCTAGTCTTAAAGATTTTCCAATGCTGAACCTATTCCCCCTCCCAATGTCGGACTTGAGACTGTCATTTTATCCATTTTGCCTCTTTCTATAAGCCAAACACTTTGGTACTGGTGTTAGGTTTAATTTCCTGCTGATTCACTGTAGCACCTAATTGTCAATCTAAATGGGCAAATGGCTGAGTAGCAGTCAAGCTTCTGGTTTCACCACTGTGGATGTGGTACAGTGGTAGGTACTTCAATGTATTTGTATTTACTCTTATGGCTGTGGTAGATATTTCAGTCATGTATTCTTATTTATTTTTGGTGGGTCACACAAATAGACTTGCGTTTTTGTGTAAGGAATTGGTTAACCAATTCTTTCTTCGGGTAAGTTTTCGATGCCTGCCCTTGTAAAATAGGTATCTTGTGCGGATGGCCCTGGTGTTCCCAGGAATTTTCTTTAACTACTTACTTCCGATGCCGTTTGCTACCCCCCAGACCCCCATCCCATAAATCTTTGGATGTAGTCTTCAGCGGACAGTCGGGGCTGATAAGTAAGAGCAGAGTTTCGTAAACTCCATGACTGAACTCTGGGTAGCATCTTAACCTGTAATATCACTGCACTATATCTCGACAGCATACTTAAGCGGTTTACGTGCTTCCTTCTTGCCATCATCAGCACAGTCCACTTGTTTTGTGGATGATTCATCTTCCAAGTTCATGAGGTCTACGAATTTAGTTTTTCCTAACCTTCTCCTGATGGTGTTGCTTTCCCTCGTAGTATCCACCTGCATTTTCAGATCGCAATTTCGTTTGCTCTGAAAGCTGTTACTGATCGCATTTGACTGCTTGCAGATAATGAGAGATACTTCCGGTTCACCAGACGTTCTGACGAGGATGGAGGGTCCTCCAGAGCCCTTGGCTGTGGACTCCATCGCAGAGTACGA
Organism: Amorphophallus titanum; assembly: GCA_024336825.1. Lineage (NCBI taxonomy): Eukaryota > Viridiplantae > Streptophyta > Magnoliopsida > Alismatales > Araceae > Amorphophallus > Amorphophallus titanum. The sequence goes on from JANBPO010002351.1 coordinate 431,532, forward strand.
AAGCTAAAAAAGTTGGCGGTATTATTTTATGAACGAGAAATGCAAGGTTCAACGTCTGTTGTGAATCCCATTGTAGCTGATGTATAGATGAGTTGGTTGCATGCTTGAACTGCCAAATATTTTATTTTGTCTTCATTAGAATATGCTTGATCTGTCAGAAATGTATGTTCCTCATCAGATATTCGGTTTAATACTATTACCATTTTCAATGGCTGACTTGCCCAATTTCTATCTGGCAGGTCTTTCTTCCATAATATTTTATTAGAGAATTATCACCTTTGCGGGTAGACTTTTCCATGTCCCTCATCTCTTTAGGAGTTAGGACTGACCCTCAGCCCATTAAATATGCAGAAAGTCTAGTTGCTTGGACATCCGAATCACGACGCTGTTTCATTGAACGAAATTGAAGAGGTAAAGATCTGAGGTTTTTCCCATCAAAATCGTCCAGGAAGACCAACTTGTGCGGGACTGTGACATACATAGCTGAGCAGTTACTAGTGCTGGGCCCCCGGGAAAATGGGCAATTGGGGATTTGATTTAGGGGGTTGTCCTCTGGACTTGAACAGTCTTCTCTGCTGTTGATGGCGACTTCAACTCAATCTTCTTCTTATGTCCTTTAAACCCGTTTCCCCTTTGGTCTGGGTGGAGAAGGGATCTATGAACGTCGAGTCCCAAGAGATTCTGGGCTTAAGGCCCCAGGTAATCACGATGCCATAATCTATCTCCTACCGATTCTTAGGATTGTTGCTACACGGCGTAGTACTAATGGCCTTCTTTTCTTTGTCTCTATGAGCTTTTGTGATTGTTTACAGGATTTTGGCATTTTGGGACGAAGCAGGGCTCACCGCCATTGGCCGGCCGAGGTTGGAGAAGTCGGGACCTAACTTTCTCCTCACTTGAGGCATCTTCCAAGCGATCATTTCTCCCCTGTGAGGCTCAGGTATAATCCTCTGGCGATCACCATATTTCTTTCTTTCTAACCTTTGCACTGTAGTCAACAACAACATAGTTCGGAGGAGGAATGCCGCACACACTCAGATCGCAGGCAGTCCACATCCCCCCCCACTGCCACGAAGGGCGCCTACATCACACTAGCGATCACGGTGGGACCGACTATTGCTAACTGTGAGTCCTAATGCCAAAGTCCAAGAAATGAAGGTCTCTACATTGTTATTTTAGCCTTTTATTTTAGTCTTCATTTTCATATTTCTTAGAAAATGGCCAAACTCTTGGCCTTCTAGGCTCTTGAGCATCCAACTCGGTGGCCGCCCAAGCCATTAGTAAGCGACCACTAGGCTGGCCGCCCTCAGTAGGAGATGGCCTAGTCTCTGGTCGCCTTCCCCCGCATCCCACGGTCAGCACTTTGGCAGTCCACTTCCCTTGAGCACTGATCGACCTGGCTGCCAAGGGATCTAAACGGCCACTACTATGGCCTCCCTCTATGTGTTCCCTATTTTGCATCTCGTATCCCATTTACAGCTTGTTTGTCTTGCATGTATCTATGTGTTCTGATATTCTTCGCAGGTCTACACGTGGGTGGGAATAGGAAGAGCCAGCATCACACTTAGTAGGAACACCCTCCTGCTGGAATTGAGCCCTTTACCTGAGGATTCCCACTCAGGTGCAATCGGCACGTTTCAGTTAGGAACCACCGCCAGTCCTCACGAATCGTGGGTTCCCACACAGTCGCCAGGTAGGTTGTGCCAATTGGAGACCCGTGTAGCAATCCTTGGCCTTGAGTGAGATTCCCACTAGACCCTCCGAGAAGACCTTCCCTATAGCTATTCTTTTCTCTTCCTAAGGGAACCGAAAATCCAACAAAAAATATAAAAAGAAAAAAAAAGAGAAAAGTAGAAAAAAACACCAAGCCTACTGGGGTGCTTGCTGTGCTTAACTAGTGTGTTTAATCTCACAAATCCCCCCCCCCTCTTTCCCCTTTTCCTATCAGGTAGTCTCGGTGAAGGTGGAAAGGGTTTTTAGTAGTCCGGCCTTTGAGGAGGATTTTGTTCCTCATCACGAATCAGAAATTAGAGGCAATCCTCTATTTGAGATAGAGGACAGGCACCCAGCTACCTTCATAGGCATGTTCTCAACTGCACAAAACACTGGCATCCTTGCCGATTCAACATCCTCTCACTGTGATCACGATCACGTTAGCCCTCGGGCTCCCACTTTGTCACCGCATGAGGATCAGTTGTTGATCAGTGTGCTATCCTGCTATACCCCAGAGGAGCTAGTCACGATGGTCATGTGGGGTAAAGCCCCCGCCGCTCCCCTTGTCTCCCCTCAAGCTATGCCTCCTCGGGTCCAAACTGCCTTGCAAAGGTCCTCTAGTCGACCCCCACGGGAGATTCCGCTTCAACCTAGCCACTTCATCGCTCCTCAAGGGACCCCTCAACCCCTAGTTCCTCCTATCTCAGTCACTCCATCAAAGGGGGTAGATCCCACATTTAAACCGGGAATCCAAAGTTGCATTCAAAAGGGGCAAACCAATTGTCTTCTACAAAGAAGACATGGTCCCCCGGAGTCCCCCGGAAGATGACTTCAGCTGGGCCACCTTGACTAATGATGCCCCGGAAGCAATCCAAGAAATGGACGATATGCCTCACTATATCAAAGAGATGTGCATAAAGCAACAAATTCCCCAAGTCCAAGACCCAGTCGGGCATAAATATTTCCGTCAGCTGTGGAATCCTTCTCAAGTCCAAGGGCAAGCCCCTTCCTCTAGCAGAGATACCAGGGGACTCGGATATAATCAAGAAGGGGATTCCCAAGTCTATTGTGCAGTCAACATAATATGGCTAATGCCGCCAATTAATAGCCAAGTAGAACTGGAAGCAAAGTTCAAGAGCTCTAAAAAGGAAGAGGAAGAGGAAAAAATCCTGATGCTGCCCTCTTCATGGCCTTTTGATCAGCCCCAAGGGGCTGGAGGAAGCTCGGTCAGCCCATCTACCGCTCAAGAGGCCGAGGAACAGTCAACCAAGTCAGCCCCCAGCAAGGAGCCTAGTGTTGTCACAAACCTCCACGAGGTAGAAGCAGCCCGAGACAGTGAAAGAGAAACTATGTCGTTAGCTACCAGCAACCCTGCATACTATGATGTGCATGAGGCCAACACCGACGACGAAAAAGATTTCATCGATTCGCAGCCTGTGCCACGTGAATTGGAAGATGGTGGACAAGCTACAGTGGACAGACTAATTAAGATCAATCTGGGGAAGGCTGGACAACATCAGCCTATCTTCATCAGTGCCCTCCAAAATAAAGCAGAAAAACAGCCTACCAGCGACTATTACTGAAATATAAAGATTGCTTTGCTTGGACCTACAAGGAGATGCCTAGATTGTATCCCTTTGTGGTCGAGCACGAGCTGGCAATATCCCCCACAACAAACCCCGTCAAGTAGCCACAAAGGTGCATGCGCCATGAGCTGGAACTGCAGATTATGGCAGAAGTAGACAAAATGGCAAACGTGGACTTCATTGAGATTTGCATGTATCTGGTCTGACACGCCAACATCGTGCCAGTGAAAAAGAAGAATGGTCATATTCGAGTCAGTGTCGACTTCAGGGATCTGAACAGAACATGTCTAAAGGATGACTTCCCGATGCCAATCACCAAAACAATGGTCAACATGACTACGGAACATGAGACTTTGTCCTTCATGGACAGGTCGTCAGGCTATAATTAAATCCACATAGCAGCCAAAGACAAAAATCACATAACCTTTTGGTCTCCCAAGGGAATCTTTAATAACAAGAGGATGCCCTTCGGCCCAAAGAATACTGGCGCTACCTATCAAACGGCCAAGACTAAGATATTCGACGAGATGTTGCACGATATAGTTGAATGCTACGTCCATGATCTGGTCATCAAAACATAAAGGCGGGAAGACCATTTGGTCGACCTGCGCCAGGTATTTAAAAGGCTGCTGTAATATGGGCTCAAGATGAACCCGATAGAGTGCATCTTTGGCATGTCAAGCAGCAAATTCCTTAGTTTCGTGGTCAGATATCGGGGCATGGAAGTAGATTCCGACAAAATCAAAGCAATCTGAGAGCTACCGCCACCCAAGAATTTAACAGAGCTCAAGTCCTTCCAAGTAAGACTTGCTTACATCAAGAGGTTTATCTCCAACCTCTCCTGAAGATGTGCACCAAGGATGGCAGTATCGGTTTCGATACCGGTTTCGATTTCGACCGAAACCGGTTGAAACCATTCAAAAAACTCAAAAAAATAGTGAACCTGTCCGGTTTCGGTCAAAACCGTCCGGTTTAGGACCAAAGTGTCGGCCCATGGGGTCGACACTTTTGTTGACACTCTCTACTGGGCGTCAAGTTTTGTAATGTCAGCAGTAAGTATCGACCCATGGGGTCAACACTTCCTACTGGGTTATGCAATTTTAACCCAGGCAGAACACCCGGGAAAAAAGGTCGACCCATTGGGTTGACACTTTTAACCCTGTGGTATGTTCTGTTCATCAAATAGATCACCCCGGTAAAAAGGTCGACCCCATGGGTCGGCACTTTTACCCTGGGTACTGGTTTTCCACTCTAGACAGAACCCCGTGAGAAAAAGGTCGACCCAGTGGGTCAACACTTTTGCCTGGGTTCTGTATTTTGTGGTTTTGGCAGAACTTGTCATCACGAGTGTCGAACCTAGAGGTCGACACTTTTTCTAGGACGTCCGGATCGTGGTTTCTGATTTCACTTCGAAAACCCCATTTAAGGGTCCGATTTGCTTGTGGTTTTACCCTAATGTTCTTAGGGTTATACCCTCCTATTAGGAGTGCATTTGAGAGGGTTTTTAGAGGGGCTAATGCGTCTTTTGGTCTTCTAATTCCTGCCCCTTTTATAACCTACGATTTCCATCGGATGAACCAATCCCAAGTGCTAACCTTGCCCTATTTGTTACAGGTGAAAGAGGGAGGAGCTGGAGAGGACTTCCACGCCATATCTGATCTATTTCCGTCAAGATTCGAAGCCCGTTGATGAAGAGAGTTGCAAGCAGACTGATGCGGCGAATCTGAAGACGTCTTCATTGCAAGCAACCGCTCACATCAACCTGGAGATCAAAGGAGTTTGCAAAAAGGGAAAGTCTCTATATCTGTCCCTTGTCCATTTGAGATGTTTATCATGCTTCGTTCTATATCTGGATGTTGTTGAGATCATATCTTGATCTTTTGTTTAGCAGTTTTCTGCTCCATGTATTGCTGTAATTTTCATCTTTTGAAATAGAAAAAAGCTAATGTGTTCCATCTTTTTACAAGGGGTTTTGTGAACTAGGAGGAGGCGCTGCACACCTTGAAGGAAGAGGAAGACAAGGAGGATGCCACTAGCAAGTCTCTACAGATTGGAACTTGCTTGAATGCCACTGCTATATATCCTAGTAGGGCAGCTCCTGCGGTTTTGGCCAGCTTCCACTTCGTGATTAAAAGCGTCCAGTGCACCCATCTATCCTATCCATGGGATTCATTGAAGATTTGGAGGAGTTTTCTTAGTCATTCATTCCTACCTTCCTTATTTGATCATAGATCAATTTTCTTGTGGTCATTGTATATCCTTTGTGTTTGTTAAACTTTGAATATCCTTGTGTGTGTGGACGGAGCTGCGTCTCCGTGTGGTCTAAGTGTCCAGGGCGTGTTCCCCGTCATTGTGTGTGTGTGCTGCAGTGGCAGCGTTTTGGGGCTCGGCCCCATGTGGATATTGCTGCGAAAGCAGCGTGTGTGGTTGGGGTTTGTCCCCGTGTTGCTACGTTTCATAGCGTGGAGTGAAGCCTCACCCGGTTGGGTAAGGGGTGGACGTAGGGAGCCCATCGTGGTCCTGAACCACCTAAAAATTATTGTGTCACGTGTGATTGCCTGTGTGATTATCATTTCTTCTACCTCCATTTACATGTACTTTATATAGGTTTTTATCTCACTGCCAAGTCACACACTGCTACCTCCGCTATCTGTGTTGAGCTTAATTCTCTTGATTAGTCACATTGTGTTTACGAGTGAGATTGGAAAGCTTGAGAGAATGTTTTAAATATCACTTGAGTTCTTGTTAATCAACATCAACAGTTTAATTCTGTTGTGTTTTTAAATCCTCCCCGATTCTCTAGATCTGCCAACCCCAACAAAGTAAAAATTGGATTGATGAGATGAACCGTATATGAAGAGGCGTGATCTCACATCGATCCTGAGCCGTGTGATCTTGGGAGAATCCTTGATCACGAACACCACATCAGTATGAACTGCAAGGCCGAAAATGGGTCAGAGGTGCCCTGGGATGAAACCCTGGGGAAAATCATCTGATGCTTAAGTCAGTGAATAAGGTAGGGCACATGTGCAGGGAGATGGTAGGAGGAAAAGGGGGCACGAGATCATTTTCCACCAAGAAGTGTGGTGGTTCTCACTCAGGATTGTTGCTTACCTCTTCAGAGGGTCTTCTAGGGTTTATATAGCAATCCGTTTAACGTAAGAATCCAGGGAGTCCAAGGAGCAGAGGGGATTTAGGGGAGGTTACGTCCTCATTATAGGCTCTTTATAGCACAAGGACTCTTGCTCTCCCTTATGCCTTGGAGTTTCCTACTACTTAAAGCTGTGTAACGGACGCTTGGGTAAGCTTTTGACGGTCAGTCTGAGCATGAGACGCCAGCCAGGGGACTTCCTGAGTGGCGGGTGCGTAGCTCGGACAGGGTGCTCTGGGCCCCCGTATGGGCCTTCTCGACCAACCTGTCGCTCGGACTTCTAGACCAGGGGGTCACCTTGGAAGTGCAGATCTGAGTGGGTTTTGGGCTTGGAATAATTGGGCCCAGAATGGGGCTATCACTTTGGGAAGCTGGGCCTGGTTCGATCGAATTGGTCCTAGTTGGGCCGTGCTTTTCGGGCAGTTGATTTTCCCCCTCTCCACTTGTCCCCCCTACTCCCGAGCCAAAATTGGGCTCGGACATGTAACATTTGTCGGGGTGACGTTGGTGGCTCGGATGGGGTGAGGGTTTCTCTCCTGTAGGTGCCATTTAATGTTGTTGTCCTGGGAATACGTCTGTAATGATAACTCTCTTGAGTCGATGAAAGGAGTCCCTTCTCAGAGTGTGTAACATCGTGCCGCCTCCTGTAAAATCATAGGGAGTATAAACATCGCGCGTGTTTACATTCTATGCCCCCTTTGTTTAGGGTTTTCTCTCTCCATCGCCGTTGCATTCTAAAATGCTCATGCACTGTGAGGGGGGTTCAGAGGAGCAAGGAATTGCAGAAGGCTTCGCGGAGGTAGTAGAGATCACGGCAGTGACGATTCGTCAGCTTCCACCTCCTCCCGAGTCGCTTGAGTCAGCATCTTCCTCGTCTTCCCCTTGTTCTTCTCGTTCGGCCCTGGCGGTGCAATACTCTGCTACTGAGGAGTAGGGAGTCAGTCAGGGCACGGGGAGCCTAGTGCCTGTAGATGGATTAATCTACCCCACCCCCCTAACTAGCAAGTGAACATGTATATAAACATGCAATGTAAACAATGAAAACATGAACAAGAGAAAGGGGCGATGAAGAATCTAAGTGAACCGTGATCGCCACCCAAGGATTTGCAATAGGAAAAGATGCTAGAACGAATAAAAACCTACTGCGTACCTTGGGAAAATGAGGAAGAAGACACGGTCTGAAGACGAACCGCTACGATGTGATCGCACCTCGAAAGGGATGTAGGGAACCGATCGTGGGTGCACCTCCTCACCTCCTAGCCGGCTAGAAAGTAAGGGCCTCACGTTCTATCAACAATATCATACAAAAAAAAGCCACAAAAAAGAGATAAAGCCCATTAGAAAATAAAAGTGTAGTATATGTCCCGAAGTGGTAAAGTAGCATGAAAGAAAGGGGGAGAATACACCGGGAGAGTGTTTTTAACCCCAAGTGTGGATGAAGTGGGATGGAAAAGGGAGCGGGTAGTGGAAGGCCCCTTAATGGTAGAATGACCGCCCCTCCACAGCATTGAAAGCGTATAGCCAATTGGCCCAATGGATAAGACAAAAGCCCATGACGAAGCTTCAATAGTAAATGACAACTCCTTTGAAGAGTGAAGAGCAACAGTGTGAGGGAGTTGACAAATTGGAATGGGAAGCATCACGTTGCCCAGGGATTGTGGCATATAAGGAGTGTTGAACAAAATGGGCATTCGCCCCTTGTATGAAAGAGAGGGTTCCAGATAGGAGAGTTGTAACAAGGGGTGCCCTGCCCAGCCCTTGGACATAGACTTATACGGCCTCAATACTTGACATTCTCTTCCGGCGAGCAGCGACGGAGAATCGGCCTCTTCAATCATGTTCGGGACATAAACGCGGATTGGCATCCGGCAAATGAATTCTTTCACCTTGAGTAGCGCGATCGTGGCCAAATCCTTCTTCTCCGGCTCTTGATCATCTTCGACGTAAATCTTTGTAGAAAGACGCCCGTTCCGAGTGGTAAAGGAAGGTGAGGCGGAGGTGGAAGGCTCCATGGATGGTAGTGTAATGGAAGGTATTGTAGGAGACACGCCGAGCTTCTCCCCTTTCCCGGAAGCGGAAGGGATTGTCTCGGGTGCAAAAAGGGATGGAACCTGCTCGGGATCTGCCACGGGTTTGGGTAAAGGTGAAGGGATAGGTGAAGTAGGGGTAGTTGGGTTATAGGTTAAAGGTATAATGGAGGGCCGAGGTGGCGGTAATGGGAGGTTAATTGGGGAAGGTTTAGTGGTAAGTTCACTGGAGATTGGCGGAATGGGAGTTAATGAAGGCGTAATTGGAGGAGGTTTGGTGGAAGGTTCGGCAGAGGCCGGTGTTGTGGAGGTTAATGGCAAAGCTAGTGGAGGTTTAGTGCGGAGAAAATGCCGAATGGGGCGAATGATGTTAGGGGTAGGAGACATGTCTTGGTGCGCCGATGCGGGTGATTGGAGTATCGACCCATCATCATAACACCAATGAGTCTCAAAAATGGGGGTTGGATTGAGGACGGTGGCATTGTCCCAAGTAGGGGGTTCATCTGGTGGTAATGGAGGAAGTGAAAAGCGAAGGAAACTCGGAATGGGTGCCTTTAGTACTTCATCATCACATGACGTTCTCAATTGTTCACATGACGGCTCTTCGTTGTTGGGTTCAAGTGGATGCTGTGGCGGAGGCGTAACAATGGGTGACGGAATGTAATGGTATTGCGAAGGATTTTGTGAATGTAAGTGTGTATGCGGAAGCAGAGGGGGAGGGCCACATTGATGAGCGATGTGGATGGGTGGAGGGCAGACGGCGTCCACTTGATCATTGAAATCTGCCACCTCTTGCTCACTTGCATTGTCGATGCCATAATCGTATCCCCTATCCTTCCAATCTTTTTCCATTTTAGTAATATTATCCAAAATAGCGTGAAGAAGATTGACTGGAGGAGGAGGAGGTGTAGGCAGCGGGCTCGCAACCCTCTTAAGTTGTTACTCCAATGAAGTGACTTTATTAACGAGAACCTATTGGAGGGGTGTAATGGGAGAAGTAGAGGGTTGACAAGGCCTTGGAGGAGGGGCCGCATAAGAAGGTCGTGGAGGGGAGTTAATGGGCTGACCCACAAAAGGACCCGGACGGGCCAGATTGTGAGTAATAGATGGGCCCTGGGGCCACGCAAGAGGAGGAATAGAAGGAGGCGGGTGATGGGCCACCCGAAGAGGAGCGTGAATAGGAGGAGACGGGTGATGGGGTGACGAGCATGGAATCACTATAAGCTCGCACGCTGGTCGCTTGTAGGTGTTCCGCCATTCGCAGTCCTGAGAGGAGCGCTTCATACTCAGCCACATTATTCGTGGTCGGGAAGTTGAAGCGGAGGGCATATTGAAGTTGATCCCTTCTGGTGATAGTAGAACTAGTCCCACTCTACTGTCAGCGGCATAGGATGATCCGTCGACATATAGTTCCCAGGTTGGCCCTGAAGGCTGCTTGGGTGAGTCCTCTGCAGGTATTGTGCATTCGGCTACGAAGTCGGCGAGGGCTTGGGCCTTGATTGTAGTCCTCGGGCGAATTTGATGTCGAACTCACCCAACTCAATAGCCCACTTGATCAACCATCCTGAGACATCGAGGTTCTGGAGGATTTGTCGCAGAGGTTGATAGGTAAGGATGGCGATTGGGTGATCCAAGAAGTACGATCGCAGCTTGTGGGCGGCTGTGATTAGGGCCAAAGTGAACTTCTCAGTCAGTGAGTACCGAAACTCTGGCCCCTGCAATGCCCGACTTACATAATAGATGGGCTTCATGACGTTACCTTCCTCCCGGGCGAGCTCGGAGCTCATCGTGCTTGGAGTCACCAACAGATACATGAGCAGTTGTTCTCCCTTTTGCGGCTTGGAGAGCACGGGAGGGGTCGCCAGGTAACGCTTCAATTTTTTGAAAGCATGCTTGTATTCCTAGTCCCACTCGATCTGCTCTTTCTTCTCTGGCGCTTTGTTGGCTTGCTTGATGAGCCGGAAGAAGGGAAGACATCTTTCAGTTCCTCCGGACAAGAACCGAGTTAAGGTAGCGACGCGGCCGGTGAGGCACTGTACGTCCCTTACCCGTGCCGGCCGCTTCATCTCCAGTACCACTCAGATTTGATTAGGGTTTGCCTCTAATCCTCTATAGGTGACGAGAAATCAAGGAACTTCTCTGAATTCACACCAAAAGTATAGTTACTAGGGTTGAGCTTCATGTTGTACCTTCTGAGCATTGCAAATGTCTCCGCCAGGTCTTCCAAGTGCTCGACTTCTCGGGTACTTTTGACGAGCATGTCGTCGATGTAGACCTCCATGCTGTGGTCGATCTGTGCATCGTACATGTGGTTGACCAAGCACCGGTAGCTACCTCCCGCATTCTTGAGCCCAAAGGGCATGCGGGTGTAGCATTAGAGGCCGTGGTAGGTAATGAAGGTCATCTTGTCTTGGTTGGGCCTGTACATGCTTATCTGGTGGTATCGGGAGTATGCATCCAGGAAGCTCAGCATCTCGTTCCCGGCCATGGCGTCGACCAATTGATCGCTTTGTGACATAGGGAAGCTATTCTTTAGGGTAACTTTGTTGAGGTCGGTGTAGTCTATGCACATCCGCCACTTCCCATTGCTCTTAGGTACAAGGACTACGTTTGCCACTCAGTCAGGATACTGAGTGGGTCTCAGTAGCCCAGAGCATAGTTTCTCGCTCACTTGTTCCCTGATTACGGCCTGTCGCTCGGGGTTGTAATGCCTTCGGCGCTACTAAATCGGGTGGCAGCTCGGGTCCAACTTGAGTTGGTGTGTGATGATCTCCGGTGAGATTCTGGGGAGCTCATCCTCGGACCACCCGAGGCCGGCCCTCTGGAGATCATCATGATCTCCTTTCGATTGGCTCGATTGTCGAGAGGTGGAGGGGTCCGCTCATGTTGTCGCTTCTCTGTGGCCTTGGCGACAAATTTGTCGAGGAGTCCTCGCCGGATGAGATCCTCGATGGCGTCCTTCAGGTTGATGCAGTCGGCTGTGTCGTGGCCGTGGTCGCGATGGAAGTGATAGTACTTCCTCTTACTCCTCGTGCTCGGATCTGACTTCATCTTGGGAGGCCATTTGAGGAAAGGCTCCTCGCGGATCTCCATCAAGATTTGGTCGAGAGGAGCTATTAGGGGTGTGTAATTACGATATTGACCCCTTTCTTTCTCGGGGCGGTCACGGCGATCTCGGTCTCGTCGCTCCCGCTTGTTCTGCCCCTATTGTGGTTAGCCGGCGGATCTCTTTCAGTCAGACTGATCGGTTCTGGCCACCCGGCCCAAGGCCGCAATGTTCTCTTCGCACCGCACATGTTTCTGCGTCAAGACGAGGAGGTTGGTGAGGGTCGCTGGGGCTACGACTCTGAGTGCACATCAGAGGATGTGGTCCCTCGTCCCCTAAGTGATTGCGATGGTGGCGATGCTAATGTCGAGGTGTAAAATCTGGAGCACCTCTGCTCAAAAATGGGAGACGCGGTACCAAAGCGTCTCCTCGTGTCCCTGCCTGAGGGAAAGTAGGCTCACCGCAAACTTGGCTACCTTTTGGCAGCCAATGAAGTTCTCCTTAAACAGCTTCTTCAGCTACTGGGAGGAGGAGATAGTCCCGACCGGCAAGGACTCAAACCATGCCCGAGCATTCTCCCAGAGGGTCATGACAAACGCTAGGCATTTCACAGTGTCTGAGACCCGGTGGAAGACCAGGTGGGACTCAAAACTGTGCATGTGATCGACCGAGTCAGTGGTGCCGTCATACGGGGTGAAAGACGACAACTGGAGCTTCGACGGGATGGGTGCATCCATGATCTCCCTGGAAAAGGTAGCATGGAAGTCCTGATCCTCATCGATAAGGGCTTGGTTCTTGGAGGCAAGGAGGACATCGTCCAGGTAGCGGACCTTGTCTTCGATTTTGTCGATGTGCTGGAGCCGTCGATCCATCTCCGGGTTGGAGCACTGTACGTAGTGGGCTCTGCACTCTTGGTGAGGGCGAGCTGCGCGATCATCGGGTCCTTGCGATGGAGACGTAGGAGGCTTCCCGCACTCGGTGAGAATAGGCTACAATGGGAGCCCCCCCATTCTGTTGATTCTCTGAGGGAGCATACTTCCTCTCATCATGCTTGTTGATGAGTCCCTGGCATAGCTCTGTCAAGAATTAGATTTACTGGCGCATCTCCACGAGCTCGTTCACGATGACCTCTGGTTGCAATCGGGGGGAGGACGAAGCCTCCTAAGATCCTCAGCGGGAACCAGGAGCCTGATGAGATCCGTGCCCACGGTTGCTAGCGTTGCGATAGCTTCCACGAGATGCCATGGCTTTTCATTCGCGGTTCCCACAGATGATGCCAAAAAGTGTAGAGGCAGAAATCTAGTTTCTATGCCACATACCACACTTCTCTACTTGTTTGTTGTGGAAGTCGTCCGACACTCGTGGAAACTTGTAAACATCAGGGAAAAGGGTATCAGAAGGAGTCCTGGGCGCTACCCCAGGGGACAACCCACCGATGCTTAAGTCATCAACGATTTAAGTAAAGAATAGAGAAGAGGCCTCATGGCTGCATGGTGGTGGCCTAAACCCTCCCCTAGGTCTCCCCTTCAGATAAGACCTGGTACTAATGAATAATGAGGGACTGTCAAAAACAATTCTGAATTTGGATTCTTATGAGTTCACACTTTTGTAATTAAAAACAAAGATCATTTAACAGGAGATTTGATGATTACACATCATAATCCTCCAGTAAAAACCAAAGGTTGCTGGTTCAGATCGGATTGGCCGGATCAGATGATCCAATCGAAAAAGTGGTGAAAAAAATCTGACCTCAATCAATGATCCTTGATGCTTCATGGAGAGCAGCCGGAGACTGGGTTGGATCAATAGCTATGATCTGCCAATCCAACCTTATCACGGACTAGCCATTAATCAATATAGCTGCAATGGCCAGAATGGGGTTGTGGAAGGCTTGGGGCCTATAAATAGCCACTGTTTGGCCATTCCTAACCCCTTTTCCACCCATTCTGCTCTCACTCTCTAACACCCTTTCTCTCTCTATCATCCTCTTTCTCTCACTTCTCACTCTCACAACTTCAAGTGGGCTTCGGTGGTTGGATTCGCAACATCAGGGCTCTCCTATCGTGATCAGATCGGAGATCTATCGTACTCACATGCGGCCACAATCTCTTTCTCTCTCTTCTCATTAGCATTTTCTGAAACTCTGTCCCTTTTTTCACCTTTTTCTTCTCTCCACCTCTTCCTCTAACACTCTGTCTCTCTTCTCATTTTCTTAGTCTCCCTTCTTTTTTTCCACACTAGCATTTTTTTCTCTCTTTTCATTTTCTTTCTTCCCCCTCCTAACATTCACTTTCTTGTCTCATTTTCTCTCTCTTTAACACTTTTTCTTTTTTTATTCTCTCTCTCTCTCTCTCTCTCATGGACAAAGGGGAGGGTAAGAGATCAAACTTGTAATAAGCATAACCGCTTCACTCTATGCAACTCAAAAGAATAAAAGGGGAAGACATAACCTGGGAACAGGGCAAGAGGTGGCATTCCAGATAGACGTAACCTATCTTTTCAGTCATGTCTTTTTATATACATACTGGATGAAGGACTAGGCACATATAACAGATGAATGTATCAGACAAATTAAATGCATGCTAGTAACAAGTGATCATATGCATTCATCTAGTCGCAGAACAGAAGAGACATTCAATCACACAGAAGACAATTCAGTTTTTAGGTGGTTTGATCTCGAGCTTGAGATCTATGTCCACCCCTTACTCAACCGAGTAAGGCTTCCGTTGCCAAACAGCTTGAATCTGCTGATCCACAGCTTTGGGGATCAAATCCCTACAACCTGTTGAGCCTCACAGCTTGCTGTTCGAGGATCACACCTCGCCACTGAGCACCACAGCTTGCTCTGCTGATACATAGCTTACAGAGAGTTTAAAAGGGAAAACTAAAGAATGAATAAAATAATGATAGAATATGCAAAATATAGCTCCACTAGAGCGATCTGACTCTAGATCTGATCCAGAAGATAGGATAGAACACAAGCCTCTCAATCTCACTTTTCTCAAACCTTCTCACGATGCTCTGTTTTTCTTCTCTCTCACTGGAACTGGCTCTTCCACTCTTGAACTCCTCTCAGATGCCTCTAGCTCTCTTATCCTCTCCCTCTGATCTACTCTGATCTTCTTGTTCTACATTCTCAATCTCTTCTTTAAGTTCAGGCGCAAGATTGCCTTTTATAGAGTCTGAGTCTTGTGGTCCCACGGACTCCCGATTTGGGTGTGTAGAGAGCACGTTCCCGTGCATTTCTTAAGTTCACGTGTCGGGCATAGAATGTAAGACAATCCACGTGGCAGGTCTTTAGGATCGCTTCTTGCCTGGAATCACGTGCCTTTATTCAGTCTTACTTAAGTCCCACGTGATGGTGATGCGGTAGCCTTTATGTACACTAGGTGTTTGAATATGAGTCTGGGTTGTCAATATAACAGATAAAGAAGTATTAGTTATGGATCAATGATAAGCATAATCATAAGTTCAATCTTGATTCAATAAATTCAGACATGTTAAGTGAAGGCACACAATTCTGTAGAAGCATCGATGCATAGATGTGATGCATCAGCCTGCATAACTAACCCATGCAACATGTTTGAATGGAAGCATCGACCTCTAATGAAACATAGGTAGACCTTGATGAAGGTGCATCGACCTGTCTTTTTAGTGAATGCGCAAGGTGCATCGACCTTGATAGAGTACTATGATTAATGTGCACCGACCTTACTATGCATTCTGTTTATAAGGTGCATCGACCTTCTGGACGAAAATGCATATGTGCATTGACCTTAAAGACTAAGTGATATATGTGCATCGACCTTCTTGGTCTGTAACACATATATGCATGGACCTTCTAGACTGAATAACATACATGCATCGACCTGGTGGTTCAATGAAGTGGAGGATGGATCGACCTTATAACTCAACAATTATGCATATGCACTGACCTTCTTGGCTAAGTGTTAACATGTGCACCAACCTACCTATGACAATATATGAATGCGCATCGACCTTCTAATGCACCAGAATGAGCATGCATCGACCTGTAAATTACTAGGGACTCAAACTGACTTAAGAGACTACAATATATTAAATGACTGTGGTTATCATCAAAACACAAACTGTTGCCAGAATCAAAACACCTCATCAAATCTAGAGGAGACACAACATTCTCCCCCTTTTTGATGATGGCAACTCTTTTATATATTGATGGCAACACATGCAGAACTAGACAGTCAGAGGCTCTTCCCTTTAGTCAGTAATATGATATCTCCCACGGGTTTGGGGTGAGTGCCGTGTGAGTTGGCCGCCGACTTCGGCCCGTTCGGTTCGCTATTGTGCTTGCTTGCATAGGTCCGAGGTTGTGTCACATCATTTCTACTCCACTATCCTTTCTGGGCATCATGCCCATCCTTATTTTCTTCCTCCAGAACCTCCGGATCTTCCAGGGCATTGTGCCCCCTACAGTTCTATTCCTCCGGAACCTCTGGACTCTTTTCATTCCCCCATTCTTTCTGGGCATCAGGCCCCTTCGTACTCTATTCCTCTGGACCATTTTCTCATTCTTCCAAGGGCATCGTACCCTCTCCTAATTCCTTCTCCGGAGCTTCCAGATTTTTCTCTCGCTATCCTATCCGGGCATCGCGCCGCTTTCCATTTTCTTCCTCCGGACCCTTCAGACCTTTTCATCATTCTTCCAAGAGCATCGTGCCCTCTCCTGCTTCCTTCTCCAGAGCTTCTGGATTTTTCTCTCTTCTCTAGCTATCCTTTTTGGGCATCATGCCCCTTTCCATTTTCTTCCTTCAGACCCTCCAGACCTTTTCATCATTCTTCCAAGGGCATCGTGCCCTCTCCTGCTTCCTTCTCTGGAGTTTCCATATTTTTCTCTCGCTATCCTTTTCGGGCATCATGTCCTTTTCCATTTTCTTTCTCCAGAACCTCTAGATCTCTCAAGGCACCATGCCCTTTGCTATTCTCCTTATTTTCTTCCTCCAAAACCTCTGAACCTTCCATCTTATTTTCTCTGTCATCTCCCAGGGGATCACGCCCCTCCACATTTTCTTCCTCCGGAGCCTTCGGACCTCCCATCTTTCTTTCGATTCCTCCTCCTACACCTCCGAGACATCGCATCCTTTATTCTCTTCTTCCTTTCTTCCCATCCCTTTCTTCCTCCGGAACCTCCAGATTCTTCCTCCTATCATGATTCTCCCCTTTGCCTCCGGACCCTCCAAATCCACCACTTTCCATCTATCAATTCCTCCTTTTAATTCCTCCTGATCCCGAGTCCGACCCGACATCTTCCACATCTACTGCTCTGGGCATCTGCCCATTCTCCCACTGCTTCCAAGGCTTTAGTCGTCACTCCTCTCCTTAATTTTTCTTTTCTTTTGTAGACCATTCATGTGATCAGGGTCTCTGTACCTTAGTAAGGGAGTTCTAGCCCTCACCTCTCTTCCTTTTCTTCTTATTCGTCTAAGTCTTGTCTAGACACAACTCCCTCTTGTTAAGTCACTTCTAATTCTTCCTTCTTTATTCCTTTCTGCCAATTGGGGACAAATCCCATATAGTTCAACATCGCCACCAATAGCTACTTTCAACTAAGGTCGCAAGGTAACATATTGGTGTAAGTATGCATTTTAATGATGTCATTACTTCCTTCATCTTCACGCATGGTTTTCAAAATGACGTGCTTCTTAACATGATCAAGAGTGGTAGTCTAGACCTTTATCCTAGGTGTTTAATCAATATCAAAAAGAGTCTTTTAGGCTTGCTTTTGCAGCATCCTTTAGAGATAATAACCCTGTCCTAGGAGTTTGGCATTCCCTCCCCACTCATTAAGGGCAACCCTTAGCTAGGCACTCCACACACTACATGTCATCCTTAGCCAGTCTCCATTGGTAAACATCGTTAATACTTGGGTCATGCTCGAGGGCACAAGGTCTTTTTCTCTTCTCTACTCAGCCGAACTATGAGGGTAGAGGCAGTTTGGGCAAGACAACTAACCTAAGCACACCCTGACAAGAGGAAGTCTCAAATAGGGGCAGCCTATTATGACCTTATTCTCAAATATCATCCTCCATGGGGAGAATGCCGATACAAGGAAAGCTCGCCATGTCGCTTAGTTGGCTCCTCTGCCCCTCGAGGTGTCCCAGCTCCGCCTCTATGGAGGCCACTTCAGCCCTGGCAACGACGAGCACCTCACTTGCCCTCTCGACGGTCACCTCAGCCTCGGCCAGCGCGGACCTGGCTGCCGCAAGATAGCCTTCTAGCTTCTCAATTCTACCCCGGAGGGCATGGGCATCCTGGCGACCACCTTCCAGAACTTTCTCGAGCTTCTCCCCGCTGATCTGGCGCTCCTCCAAGGCCTGCAAGTACTCACCCTCCTGGGCCCTAATGGCGGCAAGCTCACTGGGGACCCGAGTCTCAAGGAACTCGTGACAGTTCACGTATTTCAACAATAATAGCACGCGTCGTGACCATTCCTTCAGGGGGCAACCCAGCACTTGTAATGCACCGGTCAGCTGCATCACTATTGCATGCGCCCCTCCGTATGTGAGAGAGGGGTCAGTAAGTATCATTGAGCAGAGCGCCAGCAACGTTTGTCGGACTGGTGCATCTGAGGCGGTGTGGCCGATGGAAGGTACCTCCGGGGGGTTGAACTCTACCGCGCCGTCCACGGCAGCCCACATTTCCGCGTCCACCATAGCCAACGAGGAAGGGAGCACCACGGACAGATCACTGGGCCCCCCCGCTTCAACATGTAGCCCCCGGCCGGCTATCGCCAAGGGAGCTGCTGGAACTACAACTGCACCACCTGGTTCCGTGACCGCGAGGGGCTGCTCCTCCCTGCTCTCGGTCGGAGGAAGGGCGAGATACGTGGCTGGCTCAGGCACCGATGCTGAAGGCTCGGCCGCCTCTTCTGATACCACCCCCTCCTCTCTGCGAACCGTGAGGCTGGCGAGCATCTCTTCTAGAAGTCGGCCCTCCTCGGGTGTCATCAGCGGCCGAGGAGGTGGGAGAGGGACCATGAGCTTTAGCCCGCTCCCCGACCGCAGGAATGATACTATGCGCTCCACTTCTGCCGTCAAGAGCAGCTTCGGCTCGTCCGTCTCCGCAAAGCCCATTGCCCCTCTCCGCTTTGCAACAGCTTTGTGGGCTTTCGCGGTCTGTGCCTCAGGGAGACTCCCCTCTTCCTAGAACACAAAGAAGAAAAAAGGGGGAATCAGTATTACATCGAGCGAGGCAAGCTGCCCGAGCACCGAAGAAGTATAGAAAGGGTCTCAGAGGCCTCGCTTCACCTCGATCGTCAGAACGATCCTACCTTCCGGCGCTATCTCTCCCTCCTACAGGGCCTCGTCAACGGTGGATGTGGTCTCTGCAGCTGCCTCCTGCTGCAGGACCTCGAATAGAGCCGCCAGCTTCCCCAAACCGGCGTCACCGCCCCCGGGTTGTTCGACCGGCACGTCAGGGATGGGCACCTCTGTGGTTTCTAGTCGGCCCTCCTCCTGCGAAGTAACCAGAAGATAAGAGGCAGATGGTCGAAAACTAGCTGCAAAAGGAGGGCCCTATATGAACGGGCCCGCACTTACAACATCCTCGTCTGGAGCTGCCTCGTTAGAGGAATAGTTGTAGTCTACCTTCTCACTGGAGGAAGACTCGGCCGAGGCAGGCTCCTCTCTGGCCGGAGAAGGAACCCTCGCTCTGACGCCTTCGGCCTCTTCCTCGCGCGGGCTGGCAGACGGCGATGCCCCGAACCTCAGCCTCCTCCTCATGTATATCAGTGTCAGCGCGGGGATCCCCCAGTCCTCTATCTGCTCAGGGAGGGGACCGAGGGGAGCTGCCAAACACGGACGCATTTGAGTCAGATGAACACTAACCTGACTCTCACACTTAGAGACTAGGTACTTCCTCCCTCAAGGGTCATGTGAACTCAGGTAGCCTGAAATGACAGTGCCACTAAACGCTCGATGCACTAGTCCAAAGATTTACTGAGGCACTAGTTAGCTCAACTAGCCTTCCTGATTCCTCATATCACCTCCATGGGTATCCACTTGCCATTTCTCAGCATGCATATACCTCTCTTGTATCTCAGATCTACCTAGGGAATCCCATCCTCAACTATCCCTGGTCCATAGTCCCCTTCTTTCTAGGCAACGTATCCTCACATTGCCCCAAGACAATTCCAATTTACCAAGGTTTACACTCAATCTTTACCACTGACTGGCTACACTACAAGACATACCACACTCTTTACAGAGGGAACTAATTAATGCGATCACGAGCTTCATCCAATAGCTTCTGCTACCACACTATCCCACTTGCAACTCTGCCAGTGCCACACAACCCAATGCTGCCAGTTAATGGCACAACAGTTACTTGATTTTTCTAGCCACAACGATCTCATATTGGGGAAGCAATTCTTGTCAAATGGCCATAAATTCTCCAAAAGCCTATTAATCCCCAAAACATTCTCATTTCTAC
Source organism: Amorphophallus titanum (assembly GCA_024336825.1). Taxonomy (NCBI): domain Eukaryota; kingdom Viridiplantae; phylum Streptophyta; class Magnoliopsida; order Alismatales; family Araceae; genus Amorphophallus; species Amorphophallus titanum. The sequence goes on from JANBPO010002351.1 coordinate 451,524, forward strand.
TGTTATTCCAATCTTGGGCCCGTGGGTTATGGGCCCACCATGCTTCCGCTACACAACTCTACACAATCCAAATAACCAAGGTAGGCAAAGCTTCAACACTCAGTCTGCCATCACCTCCAACACCATTGGTCGAATCTAGAAATTAGTGGGGGGTAAACTTGAGCACCATGTTTCTAGAATGTAGATTCTCTCTCTCTCTCTCTCGATCTGACAAACCACCCACAACACTGAAGACTTTAGCTCCATATACACTCAAAATCATAGCCCCAGTCTTATAACTTAGCATACCTAACTTGGCAGTAACTCCACATAACACCAATGCTCCATATTACAGTGAGAAATGAGCACAAAACACCTATAGGCAGCTCTACTGCCAACACGTAAGGCATTCACATGGTTCCCTGATGTGCTTAAGGAAGGTTATAAGACAAATAAAACGAGAAACGATGGAATTTCCATAAAACAAACAGCACATAATTCAATAAAAGAGAAATCGTACCTTTTGCAAGGTGTGACATCACTAGTCCATTGATATTGTGACTGACACTGCTATGGTTGCTAACAGGATCTAAGGGGACACTCATGGACTATATGTTCGACTTGATCGCACTTGAAGCATCTCAAATCTACTGTCCTCACCTCACAAGGCTCATCAGGATGAAAATCACCACACCTCGAGCACTGCCTCCGTTGACTACTCCCTTGCGATGCTTGCTCCTACCCCTGACGCCTTCTACGACAGCCACTTCGGCTATACAATTGCCTGATTCTCAATCTTAAGGAAGTGACATCCAAGCCAGTGGATGCTATCGGGATTGGCCCTGACTGACTCTGGGGCTGTGAAACCTTGTCAAGCTATTGCAGAAACCCAAACCGAGGATGGCCTTGCTGAAATTGTCTAGCTCCACCTTACTCTTAGGTCTCTAATATCTCTGCCTCTAAAGCTATTGCTGTATGATTGGTCGCATCCAAATCTATAACGCAGGCCACAATCATAGCATGATGAAGATCTGGCCTCAGGCCCATGATAAACTGCCTGGTTCTCAACATCTCATCTGCTATAATCTGTGGTACATACTGGCCCAGCTCAACAAATCGCATTCGATACTAGAGCACAATCCTATCTCCCTATTGGAGCTCCAAAAATTGGCAAGATCTTACTGCCCTAATGTAATCAAGAATGAACACATTTCCGAGAGGATGTGCGGTCTTGCGATAGACCACATGTCTCTCTTGTGCGGTTGATTATGGGCCGTTCATCCCCGTCGGTGATAATTATAAAAATCCCTCAATTTTATCTTTAAACCGCCCGAAGGATTCGACATTGGACTCTGAGGGATATGCGGCTCAATGTACACCGTACAACATAATATGCGGTCATGAGAGGGCCACACAAGTGCTTGTCGGTGATAATTTAGAAAATTCTAAAAATAGCAAAAATCAACATGGGCGGTCAGATATGAGCCGTACAAATGATGGACGCTGGAATTTGTAATAAAATGGCAAAAATACAATTCCAAGGCCAATTAAGCCCTGAACTAAAATAGACGTAGCCCGGGAGGGAGGCCTTACACAAAATAAGCCCGAATATTGCCAGAAAATAATCCCGACACACAACGGACAACTCGAGGCATCAATAAATAAGATCAAGAGGAAAGATCCGACTTATTGATAAAAACGGGTGTCAGCAACTGCCAGACCGATCTCCAAAAGGCTGCCTTCCCTTATTACCAGTCAGGCTTCCATCGAGGTGTCCGAAAGGGGTTCGCCCAAGGCTATCGCCGGGCCAGATTTTGGGCAGAGGAGTAGGTTCCAGGGGCGGTCATCTTCCCATCCGGGCAATGCTATGACTCGGATTCGGCGTCTTTCGAATCTTCTAGCTCGGTGTCAAGTGAGGAGGGAAGCCGAGGGGACTCTACCTCGTCCAAGGGATTGCCAACTTCAGCTGCCTCCGGAGGGCATGCGACCGAGGCAGTTCCCACACCAGTGGGGTCAGTGCCTGGGTCGGTCGTCGTCGAGGGTGCTGGGGTCGGATCACCTGATGCTAAAGAGCCTTTCATCCCCAATTCTTAGGACAAACCAGAGGCCTGATGTATCTTTGCCTTTTCCCTTTCCTTTTTTTAGTGTGATTATGTAAAGACTTTTCTTGCATGTGAAAGCTTTTGTAATCGTAAATGCTGCCTAGACTATTCCTTACCGCTTTTGGTGTAATTTGACCACTGTACTTGTAGTTGTTGGGAAAGTACCGATTTTCTCTGCGGATATCTCGTACGCTGATTGGCTAGATATCTGACGAGATGTCTTTCCGTTTTCCCATGCTTTGAATGACTTGCCACTTCCTGTGTCCCCCTGGGGAAATTAGGGAAGACGAGGTGACCGCCTTAGGGAAAAGGCTCCTTTATCATGTTTTTGAGGGGAGAATCATATAAGATAATTAGCTCCCCCTCGGCCTTTAAAAGGACCAAAGGGTGTCTCCTTTCCTTCCATTGCTTAAGGCCATCCCTGACAGTCTTTCCTTCTTCCCTCTTCACTTGGTGTCAAGCCGTCGTCTTGGTGAAGCATGGGAGACACTTCAGAAGACAAAGATGCAGACAACGGTGGGCGGGAGGTTCTTGCTGCTTTGGCGGACAGATCTGAAGGGTGTTCGATAGCCGATGGATAGATCTGAAGGGAGTTCTATTGTAAACCTTGCTTTGATGATGGCCAACAGTGATCTAAAGTGATAGTGTATGTATTTTGATGATTGGTTATCTGTTAGATGTACATTCAAAAGTAAAGTCCATGCACATTTAATGCTAGGTTCATATAGTTAGTCTGTGCATATTTTAGATGCATTCGAAGTATAAGTCCATGCATGCTGTTCGCCCTTTCATAAATTCCGTGCAGGTTTTCTCCCTGTGCATTGTAAAATCCATGCATGTCTTATACAGAGTCCGTGCATGTTTTGGACTTAGACTAATTGCTGTTGGGTTGCATCTTAAGTCCGTTGCCATTAAACAGTTATGTATGCCATCATCAAAATAATATCTTGTTTGAATAACATTCTCCCCAGGGGGCATAACAGACTCTGGGGACATATGAGACAAAGGATACACCCCAGCTTAGGGGTGTTTGAGGAAGAATCTGCCCCGTCATGGGGGCATAAGAGGCAAGAAACTTCACCCAACCTTGGGGCACGTGAAACAAGAATACACCTCGACTCAGGGATATCTGAAGAGAAATTCACCCCGCCTGGGGGCACAAGAAGCAAAACATACCCCCGCCTTGGGGGGCATAAGAAGCCACAAAATGCACCCCGCTCTAAGGGGGCATAAGAAGCAGAGAAATTCACCCCACCTTAGGGGCACAAAAAGTAACATACACCCCACCTTTGGGGCACAAGAAGCAAAACATATCCCACCTTGGGGGCATATGAAGCCAATAATTACACCCCGGCTTAGGGACATTTGAAGAAGAAACATACCCCGCCCGAGGGCATAGAAGCCATAAAAGAATATACCTTGACTTAGGGGCATTTGAAGAAGAAACATACCCCGCCCCGGGGCATAAAAGTCATAAAAGAATATACCTCGACTTAGGGGCATTTGAAGAAGAAATATACCCCGCCATAGTGGCACAAAAGCAAGAATACACCCCGCCTGAAGGCACGGAAGCAAAGAGACATACCCTCCCGACCTAGGGGGCAGATGAAGAAAAACTACACCCCAACTTGGGGGGGCACATTAAGAGAAATGCACCCCAGTCCAGGGGCGTTAATGAGAAAAGAAGAGCAAAACCAAAGAAAGAAAAATTGTGGGGCAGACGTGGTCTTTGCACCCGTCTCTTTGCACAAAAGAAGAAGAAAAGAAAAGAAAGAAAGGCCGTGGGACAGACGTGGTCTTTGCACCTGCCTCTTTGCACAAAAGAAGAAGAAAAGAAAAGAAAGAGAAGCCGTGAGGTAGACGAGAGCTTTCATCTTCGGCCTCCAGCCATCCAACAAATAGACCTCTCACGTGGTCGACATCATGATCTCCCATCCAAATCGACAAGACACTCAGCCATCAGGGCATCAAGCCGAAGAATACTCCACCATCAGGACGTTAAACTAAAGACATTCATCCATCGGGGCTTCAAGCCAAAGAATGCTCAGTCATCGGGGCTTCGAGCCGAAGAATACTCAGCCATCGGGGCTTCAAGCCGAAGAATACCTAGCCATCGGGGCTTCAAGCTGACAATATGTTCAGCCATCAGGGCTTCAACCGATAGATATTCAGCCATCAGGACTTCAAGCTGACAGATATTCAGCCATTGGGGCTTCAAGCCAAAGAATACCCAGCCATCGGGGCTTCAAGCCGACAAGATATTCAGCCATCGGGGCTTCAAGCCGATAGATATCCAACCATCAGGGCTTCAAGACGACAGATATTCAGCCATCGCGACTTCAACCGACAGATATTCAGCCATCGGGACTTCAACCGACAGATATTCAGCCATCGGGACTTCAAGCCGACAGATATTTAACCATCGGGACTTCAAGCCGAAGAATACCCAGCCATCAGGGCTTTAAGCCGAGAAGATATTCAGCCATCAGGGCTTCAAGCTGATAGATATCCAACCATCGGGGATTAAAGCCGACAAGATATTCAGCCTTCGGGGCTTCAAGCCGACAGAACACTCAGCCATCGGGGCTTCGAGCTGAAGAATACCCAGCCATTGGGGCTTCAACTAATAGACATTCTGCCATTGGGGCTTCAAGCCGACAGATATTCAGCCATCGGGGCTTCAAGCGGATAGATATCCAGCCGTCCTCATATGCCTGAGCTTGAAGTTCGGCCACCTGAGTCTCGTAAACTTCTGGTTCTTGGAGAACTTTCACGAGGGCCTCCCTCAGTTTTATGCTCCAAGCACTGGCTTCCCAAATAGTGACATTAGTTGGGAACTGCTTCATATGTTGGATAATCTTGCGATCAACCCGCGCACGGGCCTGATCCAATGGAGGGATTACCTTTGAGAGAGACTTAGGTTGATGATTGGGCTTTTTGCTAGGCTCAGTTTTTCCTTGATCGTTCGACTCTTCTTGGAACAATGGAGCCAATGAATCTTCTTCTGGAGGAGGCGGCTCGAGACCATCCTTATCGGAGGGACCTGCTTGAGCTGGGTCACTAGGTTTCTCTTGTGGGATCGGCCTGATAGTCTCACCCTCTTCATCTGACGAGTCGAATAAGAAGGTATCAGCCAAAACTTGAATTTCGAGCGGATCAACCGTTTTTCTTTGCATGGGCGGTTTAATGAGCTCATCTTCCTCATTTGACGAGTCACAGAGGAAGGTATTAGCCTGAATTCGAACTTCAGGAGGCTCAGCCGGCTCCTCTCCTCGGAAGACAATGACCCTTTGAGAGCATGTTAGATTATGACTCTCCCCATGAGAGGATGTCAGATGCCTCCCTCGTCCACGACCACGACCTCTACTGCGACCGCAGTTCCGGAGTTCCACATTATGGTGTTGGTACGTCGCCATTGTGATCCTATCCCCAGTTGTGGGAATGACGACACCATCTCCGCTTGGTGTTTGCAGACTTTCGGGCGTAGGTATGGACACCATATTACATGAGAAGTTTTTGAGCATTTCTTTCAACTTCCCTATGGTGAGTTCTTGATATGTAAAAGATAGATAGTTCCTCCAGAATGGGAAGCTTTTCGCCTCCTTGTGCCTGCTGGTACATTTGTCAGAGCCAATTTCTTGAGGCGGGTCTTCCGCTCTAGCTCTTCCCACGGAATATACTCATGAAGGGGGACAGTGCCAGTTGGCGTAGAAGGAACATACTCCTCCAATTCATCAATTAACTTTTGCAACTTTTGTAGGGGAGTTAGCTCTTCCTGTGCTTCTATGGACGCTGCCTGCTTGGCCTGTTTCTTCAATCTTCTCTTAAAATTTTTCTTTTTATTCTTCTCCTGTTTCTTGACTCGTGCCAAGTCCATTTGAGACGGGGGACCCGTCTTTGCAGGTCAATGCCCCCAGCATTGGGGTTGTTGAGACGAGCCTTCTTAAGGGGGTTTCTAGTGGATGCTCTTCCTTGGAGTAACGCTGACCCAGTCAGCCTCAGCTTTAGGAATTTGAAATGTAGCATTAATTTCCTGCTCAAGTATCTCAGGTGGTAATTCTTGAAATTCAGGCATAAAAAGACCAAAGCCTTGAGATATTGCCACTACTTTGGGCTTCTTGCCTGCTTGTTGTTGCTGGGTTGGCCCGAGGTTCGACTCGGGGAGCCCCATTTTGGCTTTCTCGTTGTGCTTTTGCCCAGGTGCTGGTGTAGAATTTCCCTACTGAGACTCACCTTCCTGGCTACGCTTGAGCTTTGATATGAGCTTTTGCGGTTGGGGCTTGCCTTCTTGACTTTGCTTATCCTTTGACTTAACGACTTTCCCCGAAGTTTTCCCTTTTGGGCTTTGCTCGACCTTTGGCTTGGAACATTCTTGTTGAGGCTTGCCTTGCGGGCCTTGGTCAACCTTTAACTCGGGGCTTTGCTGCTGGGATTCGCCCTTCGGGGCAGGGTTGGCCCCTGAGTCAAAATCTTCTTCACGGGATTTTTGACCCGCCGGTAGATGCATTTGAGAAGGCGGTGGGATTTTTTTTTTTTTTTGAAAGTGGATGCCATCCCCTGTTTCTTGTTCCCTGATCGAGTTACATTCATGGATACCTCTTCATTTTCTGAGGAAGAGTAGCTGAAAGAAACTGCAACAAGAAACATCATCGATGAAAATTAACGCTACGATAGACATTCTTTACATATGAGAACATCCAGGTAATTTTTATCAATATTTTAGGCTAATGTTAAAGCTTTAAAATGATGCAGTCCACCGTGTGGTGGTCAAGGGACAAGTTGGATGTGGCATTAGAGTGAGTTTCAGATTTAACTCTCTGATTCAGACACGAATCTAGGTACCGCTATGGGGAAAGTGAACCAAGTGCAGGTCATCAGGAACTAAAGAGTAGCAATATTTCATTGCAAGGTTACAAGCAAAAGCAAAATGGCATAGGATAGGTGGTCAGCACGATTTCAGCTTAGGTACTTCGGAGGAGGCTTACAAGCATATTCCTCAATCATTGGTCCCTCGATTTGTTCGCAGATACAGAACAGAAGCGTCTTCAGGTACTTCTTCTGCAGAGCGTCGTAAACACCTGATAGAACAGTAAGAAACCATAAGAAACTGTGAACACAGTAATAGTTAACAGAAGACGGATCAAACGGCAAAAGGCGGATTCCAGGCTGCAGGGAGAGCATCGGCACAGGACAAAAGAGAGAAACCTTTTTCCATCCAGTCAATTAGCCTCCGCGACTCAGCATCGACAGGCATCAACTTCTTAATCTTCATCTCTGTCGCAGGACCAGAAGTGGAAACGGTTGGCAGCCCTTCGATGTACCACATCTATGGAAGATAGTGAGCAGATTTCTCGACGAGAAGGAAAACGCCTACCTAAGGCAGGAACGGATTTATCATTGAAGTATTTCTCCGGAAAGAGACCCCTGATGTAGCTGATGTTAAAGATCGCGATCCGGAGCAGATTCCTGGTCTGTTTCATCAGATACCCATGAGCAGACATAAACGCGGGCAGAGAGAAGGAGAGAGTTCGCATGCACAGAGAGCTCAGATCTGTCAAAATGGTGGACGACTGGGATTCGGAGCATACATCATTTCAGATCAGATCGAGCTAGTCTTACTACCAACATAGATGCGGCAGGACAAGCTCTCAATCCATCGATCGAGCAGAAAACAATGAGATCTGAGGTTGGAAAACCTCGAAGCAACCGTAACAAAATGCACGAAACGATCGAGACACTGATCAAGCTAACAATCGGCTGGCTAAACACATCGGATTGCAAAGATGAGCTCTCTGAGATTTGTTACCAGGAGCAGGGAATCCTGTTCGGTGATCTCCACTTCCTTCAATTTCTGAGCGACGACCTGCAGCGCGAAGACGAGAACCAGAGAATGAGATCAGAGAGAGAGAGAGAGAGAGGGAGAGAGAGAGATCACCATGTCGGCGGGTTTCTGGTGCAGCCGAACCTCACAGCCCTCGAAGTGGGAGAATGAAGCAGGAAGGGGAGGATTTGAAACTGGGTGAAGCTGGCGGTTGTAGCCGCTATTTATAGGCAAGCTGCGTCCGGTGGCCCCCACTGCATCAGACAGAGTCCTTTCGTTGAAATGAAGTGACCCAAGTACCCTCCACGCCTTCGATTTTCCTTCATGTGTTCCCGCGCTTTTCTTGCCACCACCATCCGTCTCGAGTGGCATCGAAGTGAATGGGGCGCACCGTGTGGACGGAGATGAGTGCCTCCGGTGGCCTTTGTAAGATAGGCCTAGGCGCGGATCATTCTCCGGATGGCTCGAAAACAAGATGAAGGGTGCAAGGAAGGATTAGGTGGGTCTTGGCAGTGTTTTCTCTGGTCGGCCTTCCCTTCTATTCTCTTGCTGCCGCGATGTAGATGAGCGAAGGGGGGGAGGGCGATGATATGAGCCATCTCCCCCCCCCACTGTCTCTTCTGCTATTACTCTCCGTCGTTCCTTCCCCTGTAACTTCTTCTTTCATTTAATGTGAACGACGACCGAGCGTCAACGCCGGCACCAAAATTTGTGACATCTGTAGTTGTTCCCTGTTCCTGGGATGTGTGGTATGCGTTAATAAATCATGAGCGATGTTTTATTTATCCTCTCCACTCCCCCATTTTCCCTCTGTCTGTGCATTCAATCGCTTCCCCGTGCGCATGATTTTCGTACTTGTCTTCTCCAATGCCGAACATGCCCCGGGGCACCGCGGGCTACATGAACCATCCCCCATTCCCCGAGACTATTCCCCTCTAACGAGATCGTTCGAGCTTTGCTTCAAGCATACGCCATGAGTGTTGTGACTGGAGGTGCATTCAGGTGGAGCTCCGATGCTCCTCTGTCCTGCTCCATAGCGCAGAGGGGACGAAGCCACCCCTGTACCCAGATGGCGCCAGTATAGGAGTCTCATGGGTGAGCAGCGATCTGTAGACGTCGATGCCTTAAGCCCTCTTAACTGCTGTATCAATCATCCTTTTCTCCTTTCTGTGAGTGCCAAATCCCTCACTCTGTGAGTCTCAGTAAGTGAGTTCTGTAATGACTATTCGCCGTTTAACCGGGTGCATCCCAAACCATGTGCTCTCTCTCTTCCATTCATAAATTAGTGTTTATGGGCTCGATCATTGTCATTGATCTTGTTCTAATACCCGGGGAGGGGAACAAACCCCAACATTCCATCAGAAACATCCTTCGGTCGACTGGGAACCATCTATAAGTGACGGATATTCCCATGGGTCGTTAGATCGACAGTGATATGGGCTAAGCCCTACAGTTGAGACCCGCGGGCCCTAATGGACTTTGTGGAGACCAGGCTTGTGTGCCCCTCGTAGGCTGGCCCTCGGGATTTCCTTCCCTACTGGTCGTCCCGATGCGGATGTAATGTCGACTCGGGCCGCGTACCCCTCGTAGGCTAGTCCTCGGGGTTTTCGCTCCCTCTATTAGTCGCCTCATTTGTTCATTTTCACCCACGGACATCAGTGCCCCTACTAGGCTAGCCCTCGGGATCTTCCTATCCGTTCGGGTTTGCCGACCGCCGTTGTGCCACCTGGCTCTTTAGGGGTTGCTCCATTACGTGAGTACTCCCCGTTTCTCCCCGACACATCCTCCAGGATGGGGAGATACTGCCAAATTTTTGACTCAAATAAGTCTAAAGGCCACCTAATAAGTCAACATAATGGACTGACTCTACTCGAAATAATTGCCGCGCTGGAGTACGTACCTCGCGCGAGCCTGTGACCAGACTTCTGAGCTATCTAGGACTGATCCGATGCACAGTTAATTCAATAAAACACGTAAAAGTCTCTGAAATACTCAAATAAACCTAAAAATGAATCAATCAAAACTCGATTTTCATGAAACGGAGTGGAATCAGCGCCATGATTCACCGGCACGCCTTTGAAACGGCGCACCTTGAACCGGCACGCCCTCAAAGGGGCACGCCGTTTCAAGGCCTCCCCCTATACCTATGGCTGTGCCGCCATTTCAGCTCCTTCTCCCACACGCGCCGCACCGTTTTCATGCTAGGATCGAGTCGTTTGCTGTTTGATCTTCTCCTCGCTTCTGGAGTGATTTCCAATATCAATGGCAGAATTAAGTAAACGATTTGCACCGAGCTGATCCAAGGATATGCACGAACCTTAAGTGCAAGAAATGTAAACAAACTCCTGAATGATTATGAGACAACTTATGTTGTGATAAAAAGGCATACAATGGAATTGATTGAGATGTTTACTTATTTCAGATTAAGCATGATTCATAGATTGTCATTACCAAATTTGAAGTTCCAACATTAAGGACCCATGCCTATGAGCTAGGAAAGAAATTTTGAACCCATGTGAGATTGGATAGATCCCGAGATGAGAGACTTATTTAGAAAGAAATTATCTCTAGGCTAATCTTCCCAAATTCTAAGGAAACACTAATTGTTTATTTTCTCAGGCACCTCATTCTCGCAATGGCCACAAACCGTGCAAACTGGGAAGCTATGCAACATACTATTGCATGTCTTACCTAGGCCCTCTAAACAGTGGCACAGGCTGGCGCGAGAGCGGCCACCGATGTCTTGCATCGCAATTTTTAGAGCATGAACCCTCCATGATTCTCAGGGTCATCAAACCCTAACGAGGCAGAGAACTGGATTGATGAGATGGATCACATATTCGACATCATGCAATGCACGGACTAGGAAAAGGTCCTTCTTGCCACATCTCAGCTCAATAAGGATGCTCGTACGTGGTGGAAGGCCACCTCAGGTCATCTTCAAAATACACGGGCTACTTGGGAAGATTTTCTTGAACTCATCTGAGGAAAGTATTTCTCCGAACATGTCCGCGAGAGGAAGGTGGCAGAATTTACCTCTCTTCGATAGGGCATGATGTCTATAGCCAAGTACGAGCTCCAATTCTCAAGGCTGGCACCGTATACTCTGCATCTGGTAAGCACGGAGCTTTTGAAGGCCAATCATTTTATGGACGGATTGAGGCCCATCTTTGTCAAACAACTTGGCCCAAAAAATATCTGGAACTATACGGAGATGGTCCATCGGGCACACCTATACGAGAGGACTTTGGAGAAGGTCAAGAAATTTAAAGGCAAGGGAGAGGAATCAAAGTGGAAGCTTGATAGGTGGGGAAAGAAAGAAGAAAGATTTAGCATCATGGGGTCTTACAACTCTCGTGACAATAATAAGAGGTAGAGAAATGACAATGGTGGTGGCAAGAATAATAAAGTCAATGTGGAAGGGAAGCAAGTCGTGGCGGCTTGTATCTTTTGTGAAAAGTTTGATCATTCAACCGAAGAGTGCTAGAAGCGCCTCGGCACTTGCCTACGATGTGGAAGGTAGGAGCACCATATGTCGGATTGCCCCCTTATGAAAGATCAACCTTCCAATGGTGGACGTAGGCGGCATGCTTGTCTAAATGCTGTGCTGGACAGGGAAGCGCCTAGGGATGATGGGTTAATGGAAGGTACTATTTAAATTTACTTAAGTCCTTCCTTTGTGTTATTTAATATTGGTATTTCTCATTCCTTTATATCCACTACTTTTGCAAAAACTTTACCAATTTCACTTGTTCCTTTACCTTTGGACCTAGATATCACCAGACCCCTAGGTCCTAGAACCAAACTTACAACCCACTACCTAGATAGTGAGGTGACCATAGAAGGCCATAATCTCCCTGCAAATCTCGTTTGCCTTGACATGGAAGGCTACAACACCATCCTAGGCATAGATTGGTTATGCGATCATTATGCCGACATCAACTGTCACAATAGGAGAATTTTCTTTCACAAACTGGATCTCCCACGACTCTCTTTCCTTGGAATCAAATATAGGAAACATCCTATTCTCATTTCTTTTCTTCACGCCTACAAACTTATCTCGCAATGTTATGAAGCTTTGATATGATGCCCCCATCACTCTCAGTGTGTAGGCACACTCTACATGAGAGACAAACTCTACCGGTCCAGTTGACCCGATCACATGAGCGATGTGGCGTCTCCAGTCATTGACAGCAGTGTCAGCAAAGCTCCCCTCTGGGAGCACCCCATCCAAGGAACCCTTCTTCCCAAAGCCGCAGTCGACTTGGAATTGGGTCCACCAAGTCCTCGGCGTCCTCAACCGTGATGCCCTAACACCAGCCCCCGCAGGTGCTGCCTGCACCAGCCTTAGGGGCTTCAGAGCCCCATTGTAACCCCCCACTGACAAAGAAGCTCGGCCACCTCGGGGCCACTACTGTGCAAGTCGCTCCACGTCCCGACGGATCCGGGAGAAGCGAGTCCTCAGGTACTCGTCGTCCAGCGAAATAGGAGGCAGATCTTCACGCAGAAGTCGACTCTCGTCAGCCTTCCGGATCGCCGAAGCCTTTTGGCGATACAGATGGCTATGCTCGAACCACCACTTGGCGTAATGGACGTCAAACCTCCCGCGACGGTCTAACCTAGGCATCGGTAACCACTCCGACTCCTCGCTGAAATAGAAATCCCACCAGGCGGCCACTAATAGGTGGTTGTCCCAACCCTTATACAATCGGCTTACCAAAGGGAACTCTTGGTTTAGTGGGATCCCCTGATCATACCCAAAGTTCTAGACGAACCGGTATGGGTAGTAAGGCTCCAGAAAGCTCGTAGCAGACCGGTGCAGCGCCAATACAATCGGCCCGGTGCTGATCACCCACTCTATGTACAATGCGACATCTGACTCTCGCTGGTAAGGAAGGGCACAGGCTGCCCCGCCGCTCGAAGGCACTAGAATCAGACAAGAGTCCCTCGAAGCACTGTCAAAAGGGAGCCCATCCTCACCCTACCAGGCAAGTAAGACATGGCCCTCCTAGCCCCCTCCAGTTGTGCAACGACATCCCCATCTAGCTGTCCTGTGAAGCTGAACATCAAAGGTGCTGTTGGGTTCACCACTGTCGACTGCGTCACCAGTCCAGGAAATAGTAAACCAGCCCACACACTGAGGTAGTGGGTCAGTAGAAGCAAACTCTGCTCGCGTGGTGTAGGATGTGCCAATAATACACCTAGCCCCTGATAAATCTTGGCCAACACTACAAGAGCCAATGCCAGCCTCTGCCCCTCTACTAGCAAGCACGCAGGCCACAACAGCTCGACCCGCAAAAGTCTATCCTCCCCGTGTGGGACTACAAACGTTGCCAGCCAGTATGCCAGATACGCAACTAGATGAGTCACATCTAGCAGCCCATGGGAGTTCCACCCCTCTCACGGCACATATATATACCTGGAGTAGGTCCTGAACCATAACTCCACCTCCGTGTACTCCTCCCAAGGACTCTAGTCTCTCGTAAACTCATGGTAAAAGTAGAATGGCCCGTTATAGAAATGATGGACCCACACCTTCAGCGACACCCTCGGAGTTTGTGTGGCCCTCTCTCTCCCTACCAAAGCCAGGTCTCTCTAGGTCTTTAGCAAGTACCGATAGGTATGAGGAACCCGGTATCGCCCCTGTCCATTAGTGTGGCAGTGGTGGAGGTCGTCCAGCACCACCTCCTCGTACCCCTCGCCGCTGATCGGCAAGCCAGAAATCTGTAAGAGAGACCACAAGTCTAGTGAAGTCTCCCCCTCTATTGTTGCCATGGTGTTCCACCGGTGGTTGAAGCGCCAGTGCCTAAAGAAACCCTGTATAGCAGGGGTACCCATACAACGCCGTCGTCACTGCGTATCTGATCTCGGCTCAGTCCAAGAGCACTCTGTAATGGTTCACAATCCCCATCAGCCACTCAGCCGCCCCCTGATGATATCTCTGTGAAGGAACCACCACCCAGCGACCGTACCAACTCACGACTGTCTGTCTAAGAATCCCATCCAGAAGGCTATGTTCATTATAGCCCTCGCCAGCATACTGTAGCCCTGACAGCTCCAACACTAGCCCCATGATCCCCTCCTTCTCAACCCGGTGGTGGCCGTGCAACTCCCAGGAAGTGGGACCTAGCGCTCCAACACAGACCCTGAACTGGTCCTCCCTGGTGAAAAAGCCTAGACACTCGGCGCTAGGAAACTGGCGCTACCTCTAGTAATCTGCAGAGAAGCTCGGGAAGCTGTAGAGGACGACCCCATGCAGGCTGTCCCTGCCCAGCAGAATAACCCGCTCCAGCCGACGGCACTCTCCAGCCACACAAGGGGCCCCGTCCTCCATACCGGGTGGGACAAAACTCCTGACGAACTCAAACAGGTGTCGATCCAGTGGAAACTCCATCGGGTAGCCTCTCGCACGATTGTAGGCATAAACCCGTCCAGCCTCAGAAATCCTGGCCAGGTCCACGATCCCAGCTCCATTCGCCCACTCTCCAACGGGGCACTCAGCTACCAGCGCACACCCCAGGTCAAGCTAGTCCACGCTGGCCACGGTGACAATGGGCGGGACTAAAGGGGGTAGGGGCCGCTTGGTCCTCCTCGCCCAGTGGTCCTCCTCACGGGCCACACATCTCAAAACCCAGTCATCCCTACCAAATCTTGCCATAGTAGTAAAATAATTGCACAAAAAGGGTGAGCATGCGGGGATCAATACATATAAAAATGCTATCAAAAGTGCATATGAAGTGCCAAAATGCAACTACAACAACCCAGAACGAGGAGCTCACAAGTCGTACGCCCTCGTCTCGGCCTCCGATGCATGCCCCATTGGGGGGCATTTGTTGTACCCAAATAATTTCCTAAAAAAATATTAACAAATAAGGGCTCGAGAATTTCCAGGAACACCTTTAAAGCATGGGCTACCCAGCCCTTCCTATGGCCCACTAGGCCCAACCAAGGGTCCCAACTAGTTAGCCGTGACCCGCGGCAACATCAACAATCGAATGGGGCCACCCCCGATCACTCAGTTTGCAGGTTTACCCGCGTTCAACACAACTACCCGAGCCAACCCAAGGGCACCCTGACGACAAGCCACGACATGTGGCACCCAGTAACGAGGCTAGGATCTACCCCCAATATGTCTCCCTCCAGCCTCCTAAAGTCAAAGGAAGACTTATCTTGGTCAACCGCAGGCTTTAGAAGCTCACAGCACCCTTATGCGGCCTATACATGTGTGTCAGGAATTTCTCTGAACACCTTGCGGGCGTGCATATCCCAGCCATTCTATAACAAGTCGAGGACCAACCCGTGCCTCCAGCACTCCAGCCATGTCCTATGACAATCCTCGACCAAGTCGGGGCCACCCCTGACCCTCAGCCACGTGGCGACGAGCCGTTTATCTTCAGCTCTTGGGCCAACCCAGGGCTGCCCGCCAACCCACCTTACAATGCGGCACATGCCACAAAGGCCGGGCCCACATGCCTGAAGTGCCTTCCCTCGACTCCTGCAAGCCCCTACCTTCAGCCCAAGGCCAAATCTAAGGCCTGTCGGTCACCTACCCAAGTCGGTCGACAACCGAAGTGTGTCGGGAATTCTCCCGAACACCTTGCGAGCGACAGCGACAACACGACGATGACAAGCCCCCACGGGCCAATGCCAGCACCCCAGAGCACTCGGTCCCTCAAAGGATGATATGAAACAATGTCAGAAGGTCCCCGGGACCACTTCTCGTGGCCATGGCTCGCCCGGGGGGGGGGGAATTCACCCAGGCGCGAATGCGCCCCAGGTAGGGCGAACCCCCTTGTGGGTCGCACCCTCCTCCCAGACCAAGGGCCCCATGGCCATTCCCCAGTCCCAATCTTTTCCAGTCTCGTGCAAGGTTGATCGACGTGCACGTGCATGGAAGGATTCTCGATGACAGAGCCTTAGGATCGCACAAAGTCACATAGGTCAACCTTCTTGGTCCACGCACGCAAGCAGCCAGTTCACCAGTCCAAGCCTTGTATCCTTTCTCTTCTACGGTCGCACTGAGTTAAAGTGGGGCCAAAAGAAGTAAAAATGTAATTTTATAGGGGGGACCACCCTCTCTCTCTTTTTGCTTCGCGTAAACCCCCCATGGGGTGTTTAGGCAAACAAGACAGGGCCCCCAGTTTGGTCTGCCTAAACCCATGGGGGAGGGGGTTTAGGCTTGTTGTGACCCTGTGATTTTGATGATGACAAACACTATGGTTCATTTGATATTTTGGCATGCAGAAATGTATGTCTCATGGAATAGTTTGGCATCATTGTGCTCATAATGTTTATAGCATTGTGACCCTATGATTTTCCTGTGGTCTTGAAGGTGTCAAATCTGTGAGTATATTTGCATTGTGTTTATGTTGCATTGTGTCTGCACCTATTTCTTTCGACTTTTACTCATCCGGACATCCACCCGTTGGGGTTGTTATTGACATATTGTCCGGGATCCCATTCCTGATAGGCTGCATCTTCCCTTTTAGTAGTAGAAGTTTTCCTTGCACGACCAGCAATTTTGTCGAAAATCTCCGTAAGACCCCAAACAAGGGCATCAACCCGGTCAGGGGAGCCTGTGCTTGAGTTTCGAATGTTGTCGACAGAAAAGATGCACATTTGGTCTTCAAGAAGGTCAAAACGTCCAACGTGATGGACGCGACCTTGCTCGTATAGAGCCGAAATAGGTTCAGCACGAACTACTTTACCACGAGTAGCGTGGACCAGTTTGACCGGAACAGAACGATCGGCAGCCTTAATGACGGAAGAAACCATTTCACCACCATTGTTCTTTTCTGCTACGATCTTATCTGCTTCCCACTTACGGTACATTTTAACAGCTTTACGCGCCCACTCTTCCGGAGTGCCTTTCAGGGTCGCATCTTCAAGAACATATCCTCGGGCGTATCCATCGTGATCTCGGGCAAGGCCAACTACGACAATTCCGTGCTCATCCGCCCCTTCTTCAGAGGAAGCAGCGGGATCAACTGCAACCACTACTCTTTCGAGATCTTCAGGAACGTCTTTTCGACGGTTAGCGTCGATGTCCTCACGAGTCCACAGGGCTCCGGGGATGTCCTCTAGGATCTCTCCTTCAAGTTCCTGTCGGCCTAGACGGGTTCCGCCGTAGCGATCGTAGAGCTGCTTGATAGCATTTTTAGCCAGATTGGCCTGATTGTCTATCGTAGCACCACGGGTTACTACCGTGTCCTCATCGTTAACGATTTTCTTGATTAGAGGCAGCGGGCGAGGAGTAGTAGTGACAAGGCACTGAGGATGTTCTCCCAGACGGAGACCGAATTGAACCTGATCCCAAGCATCTTGCATGTACTCAAATTTAGCTAGCTCGTCTACCCAAGCAAAGTGGTGCTGAGGACCACGAAGCTGGTCAGGCGTAGTGCCGTTGTAGGTGTAGGCTTTTGTACCGTTAGGCCAAGACAGGCAGCGGTTAGTCGGAGACCAGCAATCTTCATCCAGCGTTGGATCGCAAGCCAGAATCCCACTGTCACCCTTAATCATGACGTCTCGAGCGTCAGCAGCCGTTTCTGCTACAAGAGCGATACGACAGCCGGGAAACTTGTGAGCCAGCATCCGGACCCATTCAGCTCCCATTCGAGTCTTTCCAAAACCTCGGCCAGCCATCACAACCCAAGTGTTCCATTCGCCTTCTGGAGGCAGCTGGTTCGGGCGAGCCCAGAACTCCCACGAATATTTCAGGTTAGCCCTGACTTCAATGGGCAGTTTCTCGATCTCCCTCAGCCTCTCCTCTTCGGGCAGCGAGGCGAGCAATTGAGCTTGCGAAATCTGCTGCATCCTGTGCTACCTTCTCATACTTGATAGGATCACCATCTTTACCAGTGACTTCGATTTTCTCGGAGAACATGCCGAGATGGCGAGCCAGAAGCTCAAGCCCTCGAAGTACGATACCGTGGTCAGGCTTCTCTTGGTTTTCCGCCCGTTCAATGGTACGGACAATCTTGTTGATTACGAAGTCTGGTTTGATTGCCGAGCGATTGGCCCTCTCCTCGATAAGAGCGTCAATAAACTTTCGGACTTTCTTGTTGTTTTTGTACTGCGAACCGAGGTTGTTCGGGTTGGTGGTGTTTGAACCAGCCCTTTGAATAGCCTCACTTGCGTTGAAATCTTTGATGTACTCAATACCAAACTTGGCCTGAAGAGTGGTAAGGAAAAGGTTGAGACATTCAAGTGCATTTGGTTGAGATTGTGAGATGCCAGAAATTCTAATGATTGAAGTCCCTCGAATCTCTCCCAAAATTGGTTCCAAACGTGCCCTTCGAAAGGGACGGACATAGAGACGTTATGAGATGGTGGGCCACCTCACCTCTGAGATGGCGAAACTGTCTGGACGGGAGAAATAAGATTTATTATTGTAAATATTTTGGGACGAGGTCTATTTTAGGGTATCATTTGTTTAAATAATATTATTTAAAAATTCCGTATCGTAACGTTCCTTCCAAGTCCAACAAACAATACGGTTGATACGAAACAAACAAGAAGCAAAATTCTATAGCTTGCAATGCTCTCCCATGTTCCTCGGTTCTGGGGCAGTCCAACCAATCAGGGACTGCCACCATCCCCCATCGTCACCGCCTGATCCGTGCCGTACACTCTATACGCTTCGCGGCCATGGGGCAGATGCCCATAAACTCACAGAGGATCCACTATCCCTTTCCGATAGACCCTTCCGATTTCGGACTCGGAGCCTACAACGGTAAAAAGTCCTTTTCCTGCGGGCCCCACTCCCAGAAATATTTTCCCAAATATAGAAAGGGAGCCCCCTGCTTTCACAGATTTGAACCAGAGACCCATCATTCCATTTCCCTCTCGTCTCCTTCCTCCAAACCACCCACCGACCCAGAGACCTCCGCCTTCCACAGCACCAGCCAAATCCCCACGACCCACCCCTCCAGGCCCAACCCGCTATGGTTTTCCGAGGTTTCCCTCCGCCCTGGAACCTCCTCGTTCTTGTGTTCCGGGGATCCTAGCGTTCCGGCGCTGCGCTTCCCCCTTGGCTTCACCTCCAAGAGTCGGTGGTGGGAGGCGCTTTCTAGGGTTTTCCGTTGTTGGATCAGTGCGGGGCCATGGATCTCCCTCTAGAGACCGATGAGTACATCAGGGAGTCGATAGAGAACTCCCTGGGACTCCCCGTCTCCGTGAAGACCCTGCGGCTGAAGCTGCTGGCCTCCGAGGACGAACGGCGCCGCCTCCAAGACAGGATCTTCCTCCTGCAGGACCTCCTCTCTGGGGCGGACCGGCGTCTAGAGCAGTATAGGGTTTGGCCTCCCACACCTCCAATTCTCATCAGATTTTTTCCCTCTTTTTTGATCTCCTACAGCTTGAATTTTCGGCAAATTTCTTTGGTGAAGTAATTTCCATCATTGTTTCCCGTTTCTTTTATATCTTGATCAGGCGGAAGCAAACATGAATGCTCAGGGTCTGAGGCGGTGCATCGAGGAGAAGGAGGCGATATCGGCGGCATATGCCGACTTGGTGAACCACTGCGCCAAGTTGGAGAAGGAGTGCACACTGTATGAGCGGGATATTGAGAGGTTGATGGAATCGTGTGATGAATTAGCAAGAGAGAATGAGGAACTGAGAGCGAAGTTGAAGGAGACTTCGGTTACTGCATTGGTTTCTGAGGTGGAATACTTGAAAAAGGATAAGGAACATCTTCGGATTAATCTTAATAGAGCTGAAGAGGAGGTCAAAGTGCTTTTTGAAGAAAACAACATATTGGACCAGGAAAACAAAAAATTGCTGAAGCTATTGAATAGAGAGCGACATAATCAAGGATCTGGAGGCAAACACTCAGCCAGTGCTTCTTCCAAAGGGAAACGAAAATCTACTTCTACCGAGAGCTTCTCTGTTGAGAAGACAATTGATTTTTACAGTGCAGATTTGTCACGAGACTTAAGACAGCCAGTATCACCTCTGCAACACAATTCTCCCGACAACCAGATGCATACAATTTTACTTCTTTGAGAGTTAAAATGTAATTAGAGGTTAAAAATAAAAAAAATATAAAAAGAATTTCACTCTCTCTCTCTCCCCCATCGATTCTCTCTCTCTCTCTCGTTCTCTTTCACCCTCTCTCTCTCTCTCTCACGATCGCTCTCCCCCTCTCTCTCGGTTTCGGTCGATCTGACCACTGACGATGGCGAGAAGGGTACCGTTGGAATGGGCTCGACACGAGGATCATTTTGGCGCTGACCTAATCTCGCTCCGCGGTGCGTGGAGGCACATAGGAGCGTAAGGACGGTGCGGCTCACGTCGTCCGTTCGGCACCGAATCGTTAACTTCGTCGCGATCGACGTAGGGGGATGGACTCCTTGCCTCGCTAGGATCACTTTGACACCACATGCACCGCCATGCGACGCCGTTTTCCACATTTTCTTGGCAAAACCCCATGTTAGTGTAATTTAGCCTAATTTCCTGAAATTGATTCCATAGGCATTATTTTTACGTTTTGATGTATGGAATAGCTGTAGAATGTTGTGGTTTGACAGGAAAATAGGTTTTCGTGCGATTCCCATCGATCCAACACGATCGGGAGGAGGTTTGATTTCAAACTCCACCCTTTCGCTTCCCAGGTCGTGTAACGGTCCTTCCAGTGACCGTCACATGGAAATGGCCCTTAATGGGTGCGTTACAGACCCTGTGGCGGCCCAGCATGGGTGTGTCACACCCTTTGTAGCGGCCTAATCATAGACCATTACAGACTCTTGACCAGATCTTTTGATCGTTGACCTAATAGGGCAGTTGGCCTAGCGGTCTATCGTGCAACCGCCAGAGCCTTGTAGCGTGCCAACCCTGGTGCGTCAGAGCGTGAGTTTTCCTGTGAATTTTTATAGCCTCGGGTGTCTTTAATGACCTATTAGTGGTGCGCCACAGCTGTGTAGTGCACCTACCCTCGACCATCATAGGCTGTGATAGGGCAGCATTCGACCGCCACATCCTTTTGAATTCAAAATGTTGCATGCTTATTTCTTGATGCATTCTATGTTGCACATTCGCCATGTTTAAGTTATTTTATAAAACTATGGCATACTTTTAGATCCCAATAGAGTTACTTTTTCTTTCCTTGTGATGGAACCACTAGTCGTAGCCCAACGATCTCTAGTGTCGGCCTACCCGGAAGAGGTGGAGGGGTAGTCTCGTCACATGATTTTTAAGTTAGTTATCGTGGGCCCCTGCTGAAACCATAGCGTCCTACGGAGGGGGAACTAGCTAAAGACCTGGCTCTAGGTAGGAGTCAGTGTGTGCACACGTGGTCAGAGACTTGGACTGACACCGACGAGTGTTACTCTGACTAGTACTTGGTTTTGGTACTGTTACGCCTCTCGCTTGTCATGTTTCGAGACTTGTGAGTTGCTTAAGACGCAGCATAAGCCGTTAGTGGACGTATCTGGTCTCTACTTTCTGGTGGTCTCTCCTTTTCTCTCTCCTATCACTTGGTTAGCTGAGGTTTATTCTAGTGGTAGATTTAGCTCCTGTCGCTTATATTTAAATTAAATTGGCATATAGTTGGTTGTTAGAAACTGTTTAGATGAGTTTTACAACTTTACTATAATTATGTTTAAATTATGCCAATACATGTTTATTTCCTTAAATGCATGTTCTAATTACCTTTGTATGATTGTATGTTTAGTTACGAGGTAGGGATCCACGTGACCCCTATTGAGTCTGGGGGCAGATCAAAGGGACTACTGCTGGTATCGTTATCGGCGATCGGGCGCTTGAACAAAGAAAACAATCCCCTTATGTCTTTGTCGGTGTGTTTCTGGATTATTCTGGGTCTGTGGTAGTGCGTGGAGCGGTCCCTCATTTTCTCGAAATTTTTCTGGCTCGGAATTTATTTTTTGAAGTTTTTTTAGAGTTTTTGTGTTTTTCTAAAAGGAATAGAAAAATAAAATAAAAACCCTTATCTCCTTTCCCCCACCGTTCTCTTGTCTCTCTCGACACACTCTCCCTCACTCTCTCACCCGTCTCTTTCCCCTTCCCCGTTTCCACCACCGGCGGCCGATGGCAGTGGCGAGGCCTGGGGTGAGCGACGGCAGTGGCGTGTGGCAAAGGTGAGGTCGAGGATCTATGGAACGGGAGGCAGAGGCGACCATGTTCGGCGTTCGTGAGGAGCTGGCCGCGTGGGACGATCGTCATTTTGGGGTTCCGGTGAGGTTAAAGCATCAATTCAGGTAGGGGGACGGATCCCTGCTCTCCTCTCGCGATTTCCCTTTGAATTCATGCCTGGAGAGGTTGAGAGAGGGTTCTTTTCTCGTTCGGGGTCTAAATGCATGCCAGGAGGGGTTGAGCGATGGTTTTTGCCGATCAAGACCTTGATTTGTCGTTTGGAATTGGTTTTTCGATCGTAGGAAGGTCTCGGGATGATTCCCCATGTTTTTCCCTTCGTCCCGCGACAAATGGGTCTCCCGATCGAGCTCCGGGTGAGCTCGGGTGTTATTTCAGTGAAACAGGCAGGGAATGGTCATGAGGGTGGCCGTTGCATCCAGGACTGGGCGGCCATGGGTCTGGCCACCCAGGTCTACTGGGCGGCCAAGGGTTGGGCTGACCAGGGGTCCAGGCGGCCACAGGTTTGGCTGTTCTGCCTTCATTTCTGTTTTCCGAAGCCCGTTGTCTGGGAGCCCAAAGGGGTGGCCACCTAGCCCTCTGGGCGCCCATTGGGGTGGCCGCCCAGTCCCCTGTTCATCTAAGCTCTGGGCGGCTAGGGAGGTGGCCGCCCATCCCTTGAGTGCCTTAGGGTGGGCAGCCATAGGGTTGGTCGCCTAGCCCTGTTGGGCGGCCAATGGTCTGGCCGCCCAGCCCTCTGGGGGGCCAGTGCCTTGGCCGCCTAGTCCCCTTTAGCCCGGGGGTGTGGCATTCTGTAGTTTGGTGTTCCGGAATGTCCATAGGATGGGGTGGCCTGGCGGAATGCATGTCCGCGTGGTTTTGTGTGTTTTGGGTTATTAATGTGTGCCATCCCTATCTATTGGTGGTGTATGGACGGTCATTTTGGTGTCGGGCTTGTCGTGTCGACTGTCCCTACGAGAGTCTCATGACTACAGAGGGTGTTTCTGCATGAGGGCAGTGATCGCGCCTAGTTAACCACATAGGAGTCGTGGACCGTGGTTCTCGTATTCCCATCCTCCGCTTTGGTTAGTCTTCCATGGACCGGTTATGTGGTTCAGAGGTCCTCTGTGGTTCTGGCGCGTGTGTACGCGTGCCCTCAGTTTCCTGCGAGATCGTGGAGGGTGGTTTCCCGCGAGAGCGTAGAGGTTTGAGCCATGCTGTTTCTCTATCTTGAGGGCTTGTCGTGACTGGACCGGGCGAGACCGCCTGTGTGTATGAAGCTCCTATGGAGGCGTGACCGCCTGAGTGTGTGTGTACCTTGGTTAGGACAAGAGTGCATTACTAAATAGGCCAATAAATAAATTTTGAGTTAAATAAATAAATATGAAAGTTCAAATAATAGTCATGCAAATAGGCCCACTTAAATCAGGTCCATAAATCCAAATCTAAGGCCTCTAGGCCCAAGCCCAATTCTAGAAACGTCATTAGAATAATTTCCCGATCATCGGGATCCTGCTGCTTCATTTCGCGGCGTACTGGGGTCTTGCGCTGACGCTGACCTGGCTGCCGGCCTACCTGCAGAAAGGCCTCGGCTACAACGCGGCGACCGCCGGTCGCCTGTTCGCCGTGGTCGTGCTGATCAGCGTGCCGATCAGCCTGGGCCTGGCAGCCGCCTCGCAGCGTCTGCTGGCGCGGGGCATTTCCTCGCGAGTCTCGCGCGGCTGGCTTTCGGCTGGCGCACTGGTCTTCAGTGGTGTGCTGTTTCTGTTGCTGCTGCTGGACCTTAGCAGCGGGGCCAAAGTGGCGCTGGTGGCGATCGCCAGCGGCCTGACGCCCATCGTGTACTCGCTCGGCCCGGCCATGAACAGCGAGGTTTCGCCCGTTTCGCAGCGGGGTGCCATGCTGGCCATCGAGAACTCGATCGCCGCGCTGGCCGGCATGCTGGCGCCGCTGGTAAGCGGCCGGCTGATCGAGACCTCCACGAATGCCGTGAGCCGCGGCTACGAGTACGGCTTCGCCGTGAGCGGCGTCCTGCTGGTGGCGCTCGGACTGATCGGCTGGGTGATGGTCGATCCGGAACGGTCACGCCGCGCGCTGGCGCAACAGTCTGACGCGCTCGAGAGCCCAGGCGCCCGTCATCCCTCCTTTGGTCGGTAGTCGATGACCTCGAAACTGACGGCCAGTCTCCGCAAACGAGTCGCTTGCGCGGCGGTTCGGCAGCCGTGCCTGCCCTGTTTCGTGCAGACTGTCATGGAACGGGCAGTCCGGCGCGACGCACTGTCCGAACATCGGCGCATGGCTCCAAACACCAGCAGGCCTTGCCCGACCCGCCCCTGCGGCGTATCAAAGTCCCGCGTATTGCATCAAACGCCCGGGATCCAGGATCGTGATGACCGAATAGTGCTGGTCGAGCAAGCCGGCCCGCTTGAGTTGCTGGACCGCAAAGTTCGCGCGCTGGCGGCTCACGCCCAGGAAGTCGCCCAGCTCGTACTGCGAGATCTTCATCGGTGCGCTGGCCGGTTGTGCCCTGCGGGGGTCGCTCAGCGCCGACATCAGGTGCAGCAGACGCGCCAGCCGTACGTCCAGCGCCATCGCACCGTCACCTGCAACCCGGTCATGCAGCAGCCGCATGCGAAAGGTCAACTGCAGCTCCACTGCGCGCACAAGGCTCGCATGGCGATCGTGCAACTCCCGGAACCTGACCCCCGGGATGAGCAGTACCTTGGTATCGCTGGCACGCGAAGTCAGATCGTTCGGATGGCCCATGCCGTCGAGCAAGCTCGTGAGGCCGGCCAGATTGCCCGGATACAGGTAGGCCAGCAGATGCCGGTGTCCATCCTCGTACAGCAAACCCACCTCCACCGCGCCCTCGAGCACCAGGCACAGCATGTCGAAAGGGTCTCCGCGCCTCACGAGCTGCTCACCCTTACCGAACAACTGCACATGGCCCGCGGCCGCCAACCCCTCGATGACTTCCGGTTCGCAATCCCGGAAGCCCAGCGCGAGTCGCAAGAACGAACACGCAAGCAGCTTGCCGCGAGTCTGCCGATCAGTGTTCGGAATTTCCATCGAAGATGTCTGCCGTACCGCACAAGCCAGGTTGCCTTCGATTTTCCACCAATTCGCCGTTCGCTACACCGGGGTGCGGCCCGGTTCCGCGACAGCGCCCCCCAACCACCAGGAGACTGTCATGTCCGACACTGATTTCCCCCCCAACCCACCCGGCGGCCCGAGCGCCTCGGCTCTGATGGAGGCCTTGCGTAACGGCGGCATGACTCACGCCGTGACCGTTCCCGACAGTGCTATATCTCTAACAAAAAATCATGTTCATCACTCCCGAACTAAGCATGTTGAAATCAAACACCACTTTCTCAGAGATGAAGTTAGTAAAAAGGATATTGAACTTGAATTCATTGAATCTGAAAAATAGATTACAGACATTTTTACAAAATCTCTTAGAAATGAAAGATTTAAATTTTTAAGAAGAGAACTTGGTCTTTGTAAATTCTCAGCATGAATGCTTATCAGATTTATTTTAACACTTGGTATACTGTATCTTTCTGAATGATGCTTAGATAATGTCAGTTTCTGAATGTCTATCTGCTGCATTCCATGGTCGACCCATAGGTATATCAAATGGAAGTTGGGGGAAGGGAAGATATTTTCTATTTGGAAACCCACGCTATGCATAGAGGCTAGACCTCTACCTAGTACTATGGGTCAATGCACATATATCCAGAGTAAGTCATTGCATTTCCCATACATATCAGAAACCTCATGTACACAGTCAGGGGGAGTTTGTGTAGTCTCATATCATCCTTGGTGTCTCATTTCATTCCGTTTGATAGGGGGAGTTAAGAATAATTCAGTCTGTGATAGAACAGATCTCTGATCAATTTCTGAATAATGTCAATTTTTCGTGTCGATTCCTTTGAAAAACTCATTCTGTCACTCTTAATTCAGTCTGATATACTCTCCTTTCTGTCTGACACTTGGCATTATGTTCTCGAAAGGTTCTTGTAATCCTTCTTCTGAGTCTGAATCTATGACAAACTACTAGTCTAATCCATTAATCCAAGCTATCACAATCAGACATCTTTTCTTATAAGAAGCAACAATGCATCTGGAATAAATTGCTGGTTTAAACCTAATGAACTTTAGAGACTAGAAACAATACTCAATGAAAAGGGATCTTGGAATACTTTTAATATTTCTTAACCAACTTGCACATATCATGTCTAATGGAATCTTTCAGAATCTGATATTGCCTAAACTCAGGTTGCTTTGGTTGAGAATATCTAATAGTTTCTATTGTTCTTAAACAACATCTTCTGAAAATCCAATAGGCAGCTGCAAAGTATTTTTAATGAAGGCAGAGCAATGATTGAATGTACTGAGAAACTGGGTACTTCATCAATGAAATGAAGAAAAACCCATGTCATGAAGTGCTTCAAATTATCTCTATTCGAAAAATTATTAAAAGGGTAGTCTCACTGAGTAACTAGGGGTACTGGTGTCTGATAAACTTGTACCCTTATGAAAAAAGTGAAAACTATACCTGAAATAGAATAGTACACCCTGATGAGTAACTAGGGGCACTGGCATCTGATAAACATGTGCTCTTATGAAAAAAGGCAAGGTTTACACTTGATTGTTCTAATGTAAAAAGTAAAAGAATAGATAAAATGCTTCTACCATTCTAGGATTAAATCAGTATTGTGAATAATGTTTAATCTCAATACAAATTTTGATTACTCCTGATAAATACATTGATGTTTAGACAATAAAGATAAAGCAAGACAACATCTAGCATGCCTCATGTCCTTTTTGATTCATTAATATTACAGGAAAACACATATTGCTTTTCAATAAGGTAAAGTGGACAGACTCTAACTTTCATAATTTTTAAACCACATAATTTCTAGTACACATTATCTGCACACTTATACTAGAAGAATCTGTGCTAGGGCTGCTTAGTCATTGAACCATCAGTTTGTTTGTCATTCAGACC
The DNA here is from genome assembly GCA_024336825.1 of Amorphophallus titanum. Classification (NCBI taxonomy): domain Eukaryota; kingdom Viridiplantae; phylum Streptophyta; class Magnoliopsida; order Alismatales; family Araceae; genus Amorphophallus; species Amorphophallus titanum. Next base: position 478,522 of record JANBPO010002351.1, read on the forward strand.
CTCTCAACACTTTGCTCCTATCCTTTTCACGTGATACTCATTTATACTTCTTTTTTATCATGGCAAAGGGGGAGAGAGCTTTGATGACATGAAGAGGACTAGACTGAACAATGGCTAAGTACCCCAACACCTATCCCCTGAACATAATGTTGTGGTTGGGCGGCGGTTGGCGCCCCCACTTCCGACCCGACCGGGTTGCGTGTGTTGCAGTTGCCGTTTCGGCCTTGTCTCCTCTTGCAGGGGGTGTGAAGCAGATTTCCTCTTCTTCCTCCTTGCGGAACAGGTTGAAGAGAGCTAATAGAGTATTGCAGGAGGCAACCTGAACTTTATCGGCCTTAGCAGCCTTTCTTCTCTTCTTCTTTTGTTTATTCTTTTTCTTTACTTCACCAGGTGCCTGCCCCTAGAATAGGCTGCCTTCCTTGTCAGACGCCGCATCGGCTTGTTCCTTTTGTTCAAGCGACAACTACTCCAGCTCTTGCCATGGGACGTGGTCCCGAATCAGTAGGGGCTTCAATTCAGGTTGCACGTAATCATCCAACCCATCTATGAAATTTTGCAACTTTCAAACTCTGGGGCTGATCTCTCTTACTGTCGGTAACGGAGTTTGCCTCCTCCGGTTGTGAGTTGGTATTCTAATGACTGCAGGTGGGGTAGTCCACACTGGTGCCGTCACTGGCGGAGCAGGTCACGGTGTGATGCCACGCACATGTGCCCCCGGCTTCGGGCGAGGTGCCCTCTTTTCCTTGTTCTTTGCAGGGATCTGCTGCCATCCCCGTTGTTCTTTCACGGGCTCTAAGAAGTGAGCTTCATAGGTGCGCCGTGTGCTTGCTTTAGAGATCTCATCGGGCAAAGCCTGATATAGGGAGATCATGTTGACTCCTGCTCTCCTCAGAGGGGCTTCATGCGGTTGGGGAGGGTCCACTTTGTACTCTCCCAACTCTATCTCTTCTTTCTTTACCATTGCTTCAATGATGTCTTTGAAAACATAGCAGTCCTCGATCGGATGTCCCAGCATCTGGTGATAAGGGCAGAATCTTGGACTGTCCTTTCTCTTCAGGTCCTCTGGCCTCTTGGGCTCTGGCAAGGTGACCACACCATATTTCATCACCCAGTCGAATAGAATCCTGGTCTTGTCCTTCGGGAAGGAGTAGGCTTTCTTCATTTTATCCCGTAGTGAGGGACCCTCCTTGCCATCTGTGGCTTTCGTAAGCTGTGGGGTGATCGCCTTCTTGCCTTTGTCTTTTTGTTGCTCGAACGCCTTAATGTCAAGAGCGTTCGCTTCTTTTGGCGCCTGGCGCCGTTCCACTGCCTTGCCCTTCTGGGTTGTGCTGGTAGTTGGTGTAGGGGTAGGTCTGGCCAGGAAAGCTTCCACCTCAGCCATGACATTGTTTAGTCTGTCAAACGACCGTATTTTCATTCCAATCATCTTTTCCAGAACCTCCCTCCTGAGGTTCTGTTTGCATATTTGTACAGCGTCCTCCTGATGTGGGTGCCGCTTGCACCTCATTCTGAGGTTCCTCCACCTCTTGATAATTGAGGGCTGTCTCATCGGCCCTCTATTTTGTCGAGTAGAGTTCGGCCACTGTGACCTTCCTCTCAGTGACGTGAAATCTTTCTCTGAACTTCCTCTGTATATCCGACCAGTCACTGATCGACCTGGCCAGGAGACTGGAGTACCATTCGAATGCGAGTCTTGTCAGCGAGGACCCGAAAAACTTCAGTAGATATGACTCGTCAGTGGCCAGATCACCCATGATGGTCAAATAATATGTGGCGTGTTCCTTCGGGGATCCCTTCCCGTTGAACTTGTCGAACATGGGCGGCTTGCTAATCCCTGGGGGAAGCCGCTTGGCAGCATGGTGTGGCGGGTAGGGTACCCGATAGGTTAACCAGGGGAATAACCTTGTTCCGTAGGTGCTGCTCTCGCCGATCCTCAATACGGATGGGGAACTCCGGAAGAGATAGATCGGGAGTCACCTCGGGCTAGACAGAATCCTCCAAAACATGAGAGTCATCAGGCATATACTTCCTCAACATTGAGATGTGGAACACGTCATGCACCGATGCCAATTCTAGGTGTAGTTGCAACCGATACGCAACCTCGCCAATGTGCTCTATGATGAGAAAAGGGCCAATGTAGCGGGGACTCAACTTTCCATGCCTGCCAAAGCACATTACCCCCTTCATCGGAGAGACTCTCAGGAATACTCGATTTCCAACAACAAAACTGAGGGGCTGCCTCCTCCGGTCGGCATAGCCCTTCTATCGACTCTGGGCCGCCAACATGTTCTGACGGACCAAGTGCACCACATTCACGCACTGCTACACCAGCTCTAATCCCGTCATAACATGCTCACTAATCTCAAACCAATCAAGTGGAGTCCGACACGGTCGCCCATACAACACCTCATAGGGAGCCATCCCGATGCTCGAATGATAGCTGTTGTTGTAGGTGAACTCCACCAATGGTAGATGGTGAATTCAACTCTCCTACCACTCCAGGCAACATGACCTCAACATATCCTCTAATGTCTGGATGGTCCTCTCTGACTGACCGTCCGACTGAGGATGATAAGTCGAGCTAAAAACTAACTCGGTGCCTAGAGCACTCTAAAAACTCCTCCAGAATCTAGAAGTGAAATGCGGATCTCGATCTGACACAATGAAAATGGGGATTCCATGCAAAGGTACGATCGGCTCCACATAAAGTTATGCTAACTTGGGCACACTCCAGTTGACTCTGATCGGTAACAATCGAGCCGTCTTCGTCAGCCTATCCACAAGCAACCAAATGCTGTCATGCCCACTCAGAGTCCTCGGCATTCCCACCACAAAATCAGTGGTCACATGGTCCCATTTCCACGCAGGAATCTCCAAGGGATGAAGTGTACCTCTCGGTCACTGGTGCTCCACCTTCACCTGCTGACAGGTCAGGCGCCTTGCCACGAACTCAGCAATATCTCTCTTCATATCAGTCCACCAGAACTGTCTCTGCAAGTTCTGATACATCTTCATCCCACCCAGATGCACAGTGTACCTGCTCCCATGAGCCTCTAGTAACACCGCATGCCTCACCTACTCCTCGACTGGGACGTACAGCCTACCTCAAAATCTCACAGCTCCGTCCTCACCGAGCTCCACATCGGCCATAGCCAAAATTTGGGCAGTGTACCTGCATGTAGAGCCTCTGTCACCTGATGACGGATGGCTGGGGTGACAGTTAGACTCGCAAGAACTGCTTACCCTGGCTCTCAGGGAACCTTGAGCCTGAATGTCACTTTTAGCACTTGTTCCCAGAGCCTCCACTTCCTTAACATCGTCACACTGACCACGACCTTGCTGCTCAAGGCATCGGCAACGACATTCATCCTACCCGACTGATAAGACAGGGTGAACTCATAATCCTTCATATACTCCATCCATCGCCTCTACCTAAGGTTAAGGTCCTTCTGAGTGAACACGTACCTCAAACTTTGATGGTCAGTAAATACCTCAAACTTCTTGCCGTATAGATAATGCCTCCAAATCTTCAATGCGAAGATCACAGCTGCCAACTCAAGGTCATGGGTAGGGTAGTCCTCTTCTGTGGCTTCAACTGCCGCGATGCATATGCCACAACTCTACCGTGATGCATCAACACAGCACCCAGACCAACCCCGGAAGTATCTGTACACACAACGAAACCTCCTGATCCAGAAGGCAAAACCAACACCGGTGCCGAAGTGAGCAACCTCTTCAGCTCTGCTTACACGCATCGGTCCAGATAAAAGACACATCCTTCCTTGTAAGTCTAGTCATCGGGGCCGCAATGCGTGTAAAATCCTGAACAAACTTCCAATAATAACCTGCAAGCCCCAAGAAACTTCGAATCTACGTCACGGTCCTCGGCCCCGGCCACTGCATCACAGCCTCGACCTTGGCGGGATCCACAGAAATACCATCACCAGAAATCAAGTGCACCTCATGAAGTCAAAACTCGCACTTGCTCAGCTTCGTATACAATTGGTGATCTCGTAAAGTTTGCAACACAACCCTCAAATGGTACACATGCTCCTCTGCAGATTGCGAATACATAAGGATATTGTCCACAAACACCACCATGAACTGATCCAAGTAGGGATGAAACACCCTTTGCATCAAGTCCATGAAGGCTACTGAGGCATTGGTGAGCCCAAATGGCACCACCAAGAACTCATAATGCCCGTACCTCATACTGAATGCAGTCTTCTCCACATTGGACTCACAAATCTGTAGCTGATAGTAATAAGATCGTAAATCAATCTGCGAGAATACTTGAGCAGACTGAAGCTGATCGAACAAGTCATCAATCCATGGCAACGGATATTTGTTCTTAATGGTCACCTCATTCAGCTGTCGGTAGTCAACACACAACCTCAGACTACACAGTCCTTCTTCTTCACAAACAACACCGGCACACCCGAAGGGGAAAAGCTGGGACGAATGTACCCCTTGGTGAGCAACGCCTACAACTGCACCCTCAATTCCCTCAACTCAGCAGGGGCCATACAATAAGGAGCCTTCGACACAGGTCCCGTACCAGGCACAACCTCGATCACAAAATCAATCTCCCGCTGCGGAGGTAATCCAGGCAAATCCTCGGGAAAGACATCGGGAAACTCACACACCACCGGAATGTCCTCCACATCTAAATACTGCTGGTCTACCGAGACCACAGAAGCAAGAAAACCCTGACAACTAGAATCAAGCAAATGATGGTCTCTAATAGTAGAAATGAGGATACGAGGAGAGGTAGATCAAATACCTTGGAAGTAGAACATGAGTCTATGGGGAGGCTAAAAGTAGACCCTCTTCATTCTGTAATCCACCATCGCTCCATGGGCCTTGAGCCAATCTATGCCCAAAATCACATCATAATCTAGAAGCTGCAATGCATAAAGCCTGCCTGGTAGGTTCCACCCTTCAATCCACACTGGAACCTTCTCGAAACAATACGGGGTGAACATGAAATCACCTGAAGGCAACTCCACTGCCAAATCACACGACATTTGGGATACCAGATCCTCAACACTCAGTGCGAAATCCTCCAATATGAATGAATGCGATGTGCCAGAATCTAACAAAACTCGCGCTACATAACCCAAAATCATAATAGTACCTTCCACAAGCTGTGACGACTCTGCCTCTGCCCTGGTCATGTGTGTAATCTTGCCTCGAGACCTTTACCTGCCCACACTCGCTGACCGTGGTAGTGTCAGATACTGGCCCTGTTGCTGGAACTACTGTTGTAGGTACTGCTGTTGCTGTTGCTGAGGGTACTGGGGTGGCTGACGCAGCCTCTGAGGATAGTCATGCGCCATATGCCCTGGGTGATCACATCTAAAATAAATCACTGGCACCGTACACTGTCTGCCTAGATGCGACTCGCCACACCGAGGACACGACCCTCGAGAACCACTAACTGATCACTGTCTCTGATAAGGCATCGGCTGCTGAATACTGCCTGAAGAAGCCTGCCTCTGATCTCTGCCCTCCTTGCTCTTCTTACTAAAATCCTTCCTGAAGAACCTCTTAACCTTGGAGCTAAAAGTCATAGGTCCCGCCGCTGAAGCCGTCAGAGTCAAAGCTCCCGAACTACCTAAAAGAGGCTAAAAGGTACTCTACTGTTGGGTAGTCATCTGCTGGCTGGGGCCTGACTGGGATTGCCCCTGGCCAACCTATCCACTGGTCCTCTGCATATCCAGCTCCAAAGACGCCGCTACATGAGAAGCCGTCTCCAGATCAGTGGCAGCGTTCGCTATCAGATGATGCCTCAGGTCCTGCCTCAAACCCTGCATGAATTGCTCGGTCTTCAGCTCCTCATTCTCCATGATATGGGGAGCATAACGTCCCAACTCCACAAACCGAGCCCTGTACTGTAACACTGACATGTCACCCAGAACCAGCTCTAGAAATTGACACATCTTCTCCGTACCAACATAGGATGGGCAGTAAGCACACTCGAAGACCTTGACGAAGTCCTTCCATATGATCTGCTGAAGTGGATGAGACTGAAAGGACATTTTCCACTCCGAAGACCACCAAGCTCGAGCTGTACCCTACAACTGGTTGCAAGCCAACTTTACCTTGTCCTCCTTAGTGCAGTTCATAGAGCTGAACACTCTCTCCATCTCGTCAAGCCAGTCTCTAGCCACATCTGGGTCTGGCTGGCCGCGCTAGAAGAACCTAACTTGAATAGACTCTAGCTTGTTCACCACCACCACCTTCGGAATCCACAATATGGCGAAAAAATAGATGGGGATGTTGTCTAGCATAAATTTGCATAGCACCATTATTCCCCCATAGAAGAGAAGCTTTGTCTTCCACCCTACCAGTCATGATTCATATCTTTGCACTACCTTGTGCCAATCACTGCAATGTAAAACCCCAAGAGAGAGCGGGAGCATTAAGTATGTAAAGGGGAAGGCGCCTATCTAGCAACCCATGATGAAAGCTGCTCTCCTGAGGGACATATCCTCTATGTTAATACCCACAACGTGGCTCTCACTGAAATTGACTTTGAGACCATTGACTTCCTCCAGCAATTCCAACATGAGCCTGGTAACATAGAGCTATCTCTCATCCTCTGCTAGGAATAAAATGGTGTCATCAGCATACTGTAGGTGGAGGATATGCACATTCTCTGCCTCGGGTTGGAAACCTCTTATTAGTCTTTGTGTTTCAATTTTATCCACATTCCGCTCAAATTGTTTGCTACCAAGACAAAAAGCAAGGGGGACATGGGGTCTCCTTGGCGAAGGCCTCTACCACTATAGAAGCACGAAGTAGGCTCCCCATTGATACAAACAGCAAATGTGGTTGATGCTACACATACACAAATCCGTGCAACCCATCTCTCCTAAAAACCCATCTTCCAAAGGATCTCAAATAGGCACAACCAATTGACCCTCTCATATGCTTGTTCAAAGTCCAACTTCAAAATCACCCATTTCCTCCTCAACTTTCATTGCAAACAGGCATTCACGTGCTATCAAGAAGTTCTCCGAATGTGGCACCCCCTAATGAAGGCCCCTTAACAACCACTAGCCATTCTATCAATCACTTTGTCTAGTCTCATGGCTAAAAATTTGGAGATGATCATATATATTCCATTTAGAAGGTTGATAGGTCTAAAGTCCAGTAGGCACTGAGCTCCTTGCTTCTTGGGGATAAGGACTAGAAAGGCCTTGTTTATGCCCCCCAAGTGTGCTTCCCATACCTGAAATTCCTGCACTGCTAGTATGAGATTGGACTTGATGATGTCCCAACAGTTCTGAAAAAAGATCATGGGGAATCCATCTGGCCCTGAGACTTTGTCACCTACCAGTGAGAAGACCACCTTATAGACCTCCTCTTCTGAGGAGGAGCGAGAGTGTTCTCCACTTTCCTCAATAGAGAGGAGAGGTAGGAGATCTTCTGTTGTCCACAATCTGACCATGACATCTTGGGTGAAGAGTTTAGAGTAGAAGTCTCTTGCTTGCATCTTGATGTCTTCATCCCTCGAAAAGCTATGACCACCAACTGTGATGCTAGTAATTAAGTTGACTCTCCTTCTTCCTAAGACAATCCTCTGAAAGTAAGCAGTAGTCCTGTCCCCTTCTTTGAGCCATTTCTCTCTAAATCTTTGCTTCCAGTAGATCTCCTCCTTCAGAAAGATTTCATCAAAATCTGCCATGAGGTTGTCCCTAAACTGTTGTTGATCACAAAAAAAGTAATTCATTTGTTTATTATGTTCATTTATTGAACATAATGCACATTTGTTAGCTATTAAATAGTATGTGCATTAGTGATTCCGTGGGTTTAGTTTATCAGACGATTTGGGTTCAAGTGTTGAATATTTCCCCACTGACCTCAATCAGTGGTAATTTATATCGGTATCAAGTCCCAACACCTTTATTTAACTACCAAAGAAAAGCTATAGTCCTCTACAATATTTCATTATGATGTTGATGACAAAGTTGCAACGACAACAATCATCCTCATCGTCCCTATTGGGCCGATGGCCCTGCCGGGCATGGCCATACCCTTCTAACTCATTATCGGACCCTAAATCCTCAAACTCCTGAACACACTGTCTCTGATCATCGGCCCTAGGGTGTGCAGGCCGAGGGCAGGGCCAAGTGGGCTTTGGGCCTGCCCGTTGGCATCCTCCTACTGCGCTCTACCCGGATTGGGCCTCCCAACTAGTCCTTGGATGGTTCGATCAGAAGCCTCCATCCGATCCTCATCCGGCCCTCCATGAGTGCAGCATGATCTCTAAATCTCTTATCGAACTGATCTATCCGATCCATGAGAGCCTGCATCATATCCTGGAGGGAAAAGTCATTAGGGGTAGCATTCCTAGGGTCAGCCATTGGGACCGGGCGCTGGTAACTGGTACCATGCCGAGTGGACATGCAAGACTCCAAGGGACGAGGGGGTTAAACACTAAGGGACTAGACATGACTCTAAATTGTTATGCAAAGGGGTAGAATGTGGACTCAAATGCACCTAAGACAATCTAATGACTGAAATGCACCCTAGACAACCTATGGCTCTGATACCAAAATTGATGCAGGATGATATGCAAGCTAGGACTCTGCACGATAACGGGACTAAGTGACAACTAAGACCAACAATGACAATAGATCGAATGGCATTGACTCGACACCTAGGATTCCCAAGAGGGAACTATGCCAAAGAAACAAGCAACCACAAGCTCACAAGCGCCCCAAAGAGGGAAGCGTGTCGATCCACATGGTTGAGAAATAGGTAGGGTCTAGGGTGGTCAACTCCACACTCGTGACTCGGATGAGCTACGGGACAGTCTCGCTCTCTCACTCGGACGAGCTACGGCAGGGAGGTAAAAGGCACACAACGAATCTGGGGATGTGTGATGAGGGTTGACGGGCCCCGGGTCGGTGAAGCTAGTCACCCACGAGGTGCTGCGAGCCGAGGTGGACTGGTTTGCGCTCACGGGTCGACCTGGGTCCAGCAGCGAGGATGATGTGCTGCTGAGGCCGAGGCTGGTACCAGGGTGACAGGAGGAGAACCACATGGTAAGGCGACTGCTCCAGGTGAGGACGACAGCCGGGGAAGCCAGCTTGGATCCTCGTAGACTCCGCAAATTGGAGGTCGGAAGTCTGGCTGGCCTGCGTAGGTGCAGGCAGCCAGTGTAAAATGGCCCTGGTAGGTGGACTTTTGGGCATCCTCTTGTCACAAAATTTGTCGTGGACATGGGTGGGGATGTCCCAGCAATGCTCGAGGAAGGAGAGCCACAACGGAGTGCCGAGGAAGCCGGGATGACACCGAAGGTGGGTCTCTATGCAATCTACCCGGTCTGCTGGCAGCAGGTGAGTAGCAAGAAAAGGGGGCCGGGACGTAGCCTTCTAGTTGTCCGTTGTTCACGAAACTTGGTGTGGACGCTGGTGGGGACATCCCAGGGACGCCCGTGGAAGATGAGCTGCAACCGAGCACTGTGGAAGCCGAGGCAAATTTTGGAATAGTCCCCTGTGCATTCTGGGTCTTCTGCAGGCAGCAGAATAGGGGGTGGAAGTTGGGGTTGGTACAGGGGCTTCCGAGCAACTTTTGGAGCAGGGTTTTCTCTGGGGGTTATGGGAGGGTCGTGGGAGAACAGAGGTGGGGTGTCGGGGCAGCGTGGTGTGGTAGTTTTGGGCGTGGGAGGCTAAGGTAGGTGTGCTCTGTTCTACAGATCTGTGCAGATGGATCTGGGAGCAGAGATGGTGGGTGATGGTTCGCGGGGTAAAAGGGCTCAAAAAATTAAAAAAAAATATCCTGGGAATTACCCGAAGAAGATTTTCCTTGGTTCTCTTTACTAGGAAGATGTTTATCCTTTTCTGAGGCTGGTTCAACTTCATTTTGCTCCGACTGAGAAACTAGAACATTGAATTTGTTAACTAACATGATTGATTCAGAGTCCTTTGAATTGAGAACAGGCTTCTCCTTTTGTCGAATCTCCCTTCTTGGAATTGGCATTTTTTGAAAACACTGGCCTTGGGAATGACCAAATGATTTGCAGGTTGAACAGATGCCCAGCTTCCATGGGTATGAAACGAAGATTCTGTGATGATTACCTTGCAAATCCTTGTAGAAAACTTCATTAGGAAATACCGTATCTATAGAGACTAGGACACAGGCCCTTGCCTATGACAGTCACTGCCTAGAGTCAGTGAGTTTATCTAGATGCAGAGGAGTGCCTATGATGCTACAGATTCGGCTAAAGAACCTTTTAGTCCATAGGAGCAAAGGAACACCATGGAATGTAACCTAGAGAGGGATACTTCTGAGACTGTCAAGCTTGAAATTCACTTCTGGAGACCATCTATGGAGAATCATAGGGTGACCTTTGATTGTCCAGCAGGTCTCTTGAATGCGCAATAAGTCTTCCTCCAAATTAAACTTACAAATGAAGAAACCATTGTCCATCATAAACAGCTAAAAACCATTGGGACTCTAGTGGGTCTTGATGAAGGAATGAAGTGGCATAAAGGAGGTGCTTAAGCCTACTACATAGCCAACAAGAGCCTGAGACCATACCTCAAGTAATTCAGCTGAGTCTTCAGCTTCACAAATAGCTACACTTTTGGAATCAATGCAGGTCAGTTGAACAAATTCCTGCTTGAGATCTTGATCATGGGAAGGTTTTGGAGCATTGAACAGATTCGTCCAAGGTTGTGGATTGGAAGAAATGCGTACAGGGGGTCTTAAACGAGATCTTGAATGTTCCCGGCCTTCAAAAGAATGAAGCGCTCTACGTGGAACAAGACCTGCTTTATGATGACCTCCTTGGACCTCCAGCACAGAAGGTGCAGGAGACTTTGACAAAGGTGGTACTGGAGTCTTTGAGACCAAACAAGAATGATTGCCAATGACAGGGCTCCCCGCTCCCTGCTCCCCTCTCACCGGAGATGATAAAGGAACAGTAGCTGTCGCACCAGCACCAGAGCTTCTCTCACCGTGGGCCTTCAGCAAGGGTGGTGAAGGACCCTTACTAAACGAACATGGTTGAGCGCCAATGCCAGAGCTCCCTGCTCCTCGCTTGCCGAAGGTCCCCTCGCCGAAGGTGGCAAAGGAACAGTAGCAGCAACTCTCCTCACATCCACACCAAAGCCTCTCTCTCCTATCCAAGACATCTCCCCTCCCTTCTTCCTGTTCTTCTTCCTCCTTCATCGTCGTTCTTCTTCCTCGCATCACCAATTTTCTTAGATTGATATCTGACTGTTCTTCACTAGAGCCTCTCTCTCCTACCCAAGCCATCTCCCCTCCCTTCCTATGATTACCTTGCAAAGCCTCGTAGAAAACTTTCCTCGAACCATTAACCAATGTAAGGGTCTTTTATAATGAGTTTTATGCTAGAATACGTTTCCATTGATTAATACTCCCTGAGAGTCTTGAATTATGTCAAATTGAAGGATTTTTGAACTTCTCGGGATCATTTGTTCCATGTCCTTGCTTCTGTCTTTCACTGCATCGATGCCACAGATCCTCTGCATTGACGCTCCTATTCAAAATGCCAATTCTACTGCTTCTATCTACAAAAGGTGCGTCGACGCATCCTGCCTCTTGCGTCGACGGTAGCAACAGGCTCTCCATCACAATGTGAAAGCTAGGGCCACATTGGATCTCCCACGTGCATGTAGATGGGTGCAGAGGCGAACATGCAAGAGCACAGGTGAATGCAGGAGCAACAATATAGCAGCAAGCATGCTCCAATGGCATGTGGTGCAGGTGCCTGGGAACTAGAGAGTATCTTGAGCATGGCGGGAAGATTACAGCACGCATGGGGAGCAGGCGAGATCCGATCAGCGAGCATGGCACTCCCTCCTACAGGTGCATAGGGAGCTGGCGAGATCTAGTAGCAGCTAGATGATGCAAAGCACGGCAACAGTCCTTAGCAACTAGCATGGCAGAGGCAGCAAGAGCACAGTGCAGCTCCTATAAAACAGCACACCTCTCCCCCCTCTGGATGAACCTCTCCCCTCCCCCCTCTTCTCCGAACTCCTCCTCCTCCTCATTCCCCTCTCCCCTTCTGCTTCTCCCTCCTCCTCTCTTCTTCTTTCCCCTCTCTCTCCCTCTTTTTCACTTTGCAGGCACCTTCCCCCTTCCGATCTCACTCTCTACTCATCTCCCTCCTCTCTTTTCTCCCCCTCTTGCGGCCTTAGAATCTCCTCCCCTCTTCAGTTTTCTTCTCCTCCTTCATTCTCCCTTCACCCTTTCTCCTCTCTCCCCGCCGATTCGGAGCCCATGTTCTGAACAGGGGTGCCGACCATGTCTCTCTTCCCTTCTCTTTCTCCTCCCTCTGCTCTTCTTGGCACATCTCCCCTCCCACCGCTGTGCCGACGGTCTCCTCTTTCCCCACTCCTTCTTCCTTCTCTCCCTTTCTCTCCTCTTCTGCACATACACATTGTCACTTTCCCACCACAAACACCCACATGCTGCCCCTGCACCTCTCCACCCCCCTCTCGCCGGCATCTCTCTCATTCTATCCCTCCACCTGCACCAGTGCATCTCTCCCCTCTCTCTCTTTATCATCTCTCCTCCCCCCTCTTTCAGACTTCTCCTCACTACTTCGCCTTCAAACACATGCACACACCGTCGCTGGATGGATCTCACTCCCACGCTTTTAACTCCCAACCCCTTTCTCGATCTCCGTTCTCTTCTCTCTCCCTTGCCCCCATCTCTTCTGCACACTCATACGTCATAAAGTTGTCTCTCGCCTGCACATCCACAAGCACACTACGACTGCCCTTCGCGCACCCCCGCGCATAGCTGCTCACTTACGAGCACACATACGGCGCCGACTCCACACCGGTGCAGAGCTGACACCAGTCCCATCTCTCATCACTCCCCTCCCTTTCTTTGCACTCTCTCTCTCTCACTCTCTCTCCCTCTTCACCCACCCCCGTGCACAGCCACTCTCTCTCTCACACACACACACACAGCGTCGACTCCGCACCAGTGCGAAGTTGACTCCCCTACTGTCTCTCATCACTCCCCTCCCTTTTTCTGCACTCTCTCTCTACCTCTCTATTGCATGCACACACACATCTCAATCCACCTCCTATTCCCTCTCTCTTTCTCTTCTCCACACACACACACATCATCACTGACCCATCGCCGACCCTCCTCTCCTTGCCTGCTCCCTCTCTACCCATTCTCACTTCTCCCTCTCCCTCTTTCTCTCTCTAACCTACACATACTCACATCACATTCCTCTCCCTCTGTCCCTTCCTCTCTCTCTTTCTCTCTCTAACTATTCGCACACATCCCCCCTCCGTCTCTTACTATCTATCTCTCTCTCTTCTCCCTCTCTCTTTCTCTCTCTTCTCGCAACCTCTCTTTCTCTCCCCTTCTCTCTCACACATTCTCTCTCAAGAAGTTAAAATAACTGTAGAAATAACACAAGAATCTAAATAATAATGCAGGAAATAAATAACAACTCGCCAACAGTTACAAGGCCCAGTATGTCTCATGTCCAAAATAAGTACAGTCAACAGAAAGAAAAGTACAAGTACGCAGGGCATACTCCGGCTCTAACAACTGGCAACTAACTCTGGCCGAATCAACCACGAGAAATTTCGGATGCGTCTCTCGACGAAACCGCCTCACTTGAAAACACAGGAGTGAGTCTCATTTCATAGGCTCAGTAGGGACCCCGCGGACCCCCACCTCGCAACTAGAGAAATGAAGCAGCAAGGTACACACGTACGCAGAAAGTAACGCTACCTATCCGGAGTGCGGCAGAAGCAACAAGCAACAATAAATAAATGAAAAAGTTCACTACAACTAATCGTACCGAACAAACTGACCGCGGTCCGATAGGAAAACAAGTTCGTACCAGCTAGAAGACAGGAGCACTACCCACTAGAAGCAAGACCGGATGCGTCCCCTGACGTCTTACACCGTGCCCAAGTGTCTCCCTACACGTCCCAAGCGGAGACTGAGACACACACACAAGTACCACGAACAAGGACTAGTTGGGGTCGCACGGGTCCGACGCCCCCAACCACGTGTGCACACACAGATCATGCGCCCTAGGTCAGGCCTTCTAGCTAGTTCTTCCCCAAAGTCCGGACTCAGGCTCCGCGAAGGGGCCCTACGGTAACCAACCTAACAACCATCTCTCCGGGTCACGCTCTCCACCACTCCCAAGTGGGCCCGCACCCGCGTGCGTAGGAAAGCTACGACTAGTGGACAGGTCACTAGAGGTAAGACTCAACTCACGAAAATCACCGATCGGAAGGAAACGGCGGTTCACCCGAGACTGCCCCTTAGCTTGGCGGCCCTCCCCGGACCGCAAAACGGGCCTAGCGGTCTCCCTGAGACCACTAGGCTCAGTCAAGCGGCCAAGCCATGGCCACAATCAGGCGAGCCACAGGGGGACAAGCGATCTATCACCAGGCCGCTACCCCAACCAGACGGTCCTCATCTGACCGCAAGGCACCAGCAAACAGTCATGCCCTGACCGCAACGCTAGCAGACGGCTTCCAATGGGCAAAAATACGTACCCCGAGGGTGCACTGACTAGACGAGAGAAACGATCGGCAGCTGACTATTACCCTAAGGGTAGCGGTCTATCGCGAGACCGCAACCCTGGCCTAGCGGTACTGGGCAGACCGCTAAGCCCAACCGACATACGAAAGCGCTTGGCGGCGCCCTGAGGGCCGCCAAAGGGGCCTAGCGGTCCCTGGTAGGACCGCAACCCCAACCCAAGCACGGAAACGATGGGAACAGCCAAAAAATCCGATCCACGTCCCGATCATCCCCCGATGATGGGTAAACAAAGGAAAATTCATCCCCAACCCTCCTAGCATGATTCTATGCCCATAGAATGGTCAAAAATCCTGAAAAATGAGAGATCCGACGCTCAAACCCCAAACATATATTTTCATCTTCCCGGCCCAAAAATGCCCCTCTCGACCTTTTCTCAGCCTAGAAATCGCGGGGAAAGCGAAAAAGAGGGCAAGGATCCGTCCCCCTACCTCGGAGAAGCCCAAAAACCACTAGATCGCCGCCGATCTCGAATTCACGTTCAAACACGAACACCACGCCCCACGCCGCGAAATCACCACCGCCGCGTTCGCCTTGCTGCCGCCGTCGCCGCCACGCCCACCTCAGCTCACCGTCTGTAGTCGGAGAGGGAGGAAGTCACGCCCGCGATCATGGGAGAGGCGGGAGGCATCCCATGCCTCGGCCACGAGGACCCGACGATCTCACAGCATGCCCGCGCCGAGGGTGCACGGCCCACTCCATTCCAACCCAGAGATGGATCGCCGACTCCAGCGTTTCGAGGAGATAGAAGATAAAGTCCGATGCCTGGATGACGTCCTCTTGACCACCAAGAATCGCGGCCTGATCAACGACTACCTGGACTTCCATGCTCCCTTCTCCAAAAAAATCATGAAAGTCCCCATCCTGCCAAAGCTCCAACTGCTGTCGTTCACCTCCTACGACGGCACCACTGACCTGGCCGACCACATGCACAGCTTCGAGTCCCACCTAGTGTTCCACCGGACCTCGGACACTGTGAAGTGCCTGGCGTTTGTGACGACCCTTCGGGAGAATGCCCGGGCTTGGTTCGAGTCCCTGTCGGTCGAGACTATTTCCTCCTTCCAGCAGCTCAAGAGACTGTTCAATGAGAACTTCATCAGCTGTCGAAAGGTGGCCAGATCCGCGATGACCCTGCTTGCCCTTAGGCAGGGCAAAGAAGAGACGCTGTGGGATTTTGTCTCCCACTTTCGTGCGGAAGCACTCCGGATCCCGCATCTCGACGTCGACATTGCCGCTACCGCCCTCACCCAGGGGACGCGGGACCACATCCTCCAACTTGCCCTTGGGGTCGAGACCCCAACGACCCTTCCTGACCTCCTTGCCCTGGCACAGAAGCACGCGCGCTGCGAAGAGAATACAGCGGCCCTAGGCTGCGCGGCTGGAGCTGAACGATCCGACCGCAAGAGATCCACCGACCCACCATGAGAGGGTAGGAGTAAGCGAGAGCGACGCGACGGAGACCGTCGCGATCACTCCGCAAAGGCAAGGGGCAATTATCGTCACTACACGCGCCTGACAGCTCCGCTTGACCAGATCCTGATGGAGATCCATGAGGAGCCATTCCTCAAGTGGCCTCCCCAGATGAAGTCAGATCTGAGTACGAGGAGCAAGAAGAAATACTGCCATTACCACCATGACCATGGCCACAACACCGCCAACTGCATCAACTTGAGGGATGCCATCGAGGACCTCGTTTGTAGAGGGCTCCTCGACAAGTTCCTCACCAAAGTCACAGAACGGCGATAGAAGATGACCCCGCCGATCGACAACCGACCCAACGGAAAGGAGATTATGATGATCTCTAGGGGGCCGATCGCGGGGTGAGATAGCGCGAGCAAGAGACGATGATACACATCGGTCGTCCACACGGTGGACCAAGACGACAGCAACCTGTTGACACCCATTTTATGACCAATGAGTTGGTCATCTCCTTATTCTTTTTTTATGATGTCCCGAGTGGTTCACCACTTATTGGGCCATCTTGGTTAGTTTTGAGGCTTATTTTATGGGTCACTCTCCCTGGTTGAGTCTCGTTCCTTATCTTTTTTATGGCTCGAAGCTTAGTGGGCTTCTTGTTCCTTTTTCCACAAATTCGCCCCTAGTGGTCTATAGTACGGCCGTTAGCTGTGGTTGATGATCTAATTCTAGACCGTTTACGGGTGGCAGAGTCCTATTTCAACTACGTTCTTATCTTTTACTGGACGATCAACCCATGCGGTATATCGCATGACCGTTTATAATGATCTGGCAGTCCATTCTTAGACTGTTTGTTATGCAGAGAGTTCTTATCATGACTTCTTCTCCCGTTGGCCTTATCTCTTGCTGGACGATCGAGCCTTGGAGTCTATCAGTCGACCGTTTATGGTGCCTTGCGGTCTATCGCAAGACCGTTAGGGGAGACAAAGAGTCCTATTCTGCCGGAGACAAAGGTTTTTAAGGTGGTTCGGTCCTCAATCCAGAGGCCTACATCCACCCCTCACTCAACCAACTGAGACTTCCACTAGTGCAAAGCACTTGACGTTGGGAAACACCCCAACCACACGCCGCTGATCCACAGCTTAACAAGAGAACAACTTCTCTTGGAACTGCTGACATATAGCTTGACAAGAGAACAACTTCTCTTAGAACCGCTGACACACAGCTTGACAAGAGAACAACTTCTCTTAGAATCCGTTGACACACAGCTTGACTTCTTCTGTAGTTCTTGGGGAACCAAAGAAACAAAAAGAAGAAAGTATAAAAACTCTGAAACATAGAATCAAGTTTAGAGAAACTCTCTCCCAGAATAGCAGATGATCTATGTATCAGTTGGCGCCGTCTCTCTTGAATACAGCTCTTCACGCTTGATTCAATAAGTTCAGCAAGAACCCTTTTTGACGTTGCTCCTCTGTGACTCTGCCTGCAACCTGTAGAAAAACATGAAGCCTTCTTCTTTTCTGGTTGTGCACCCTTTTCTCTTCGTCTTGTTCTTCCTCTATGTTTTCTTTATGTATTTAAGCACCCTCTATTTCGTAGGATATGGAAGCCCACAAAGGTTACCATCAAAACATAGAACTCTTATCAGAGTCCTGATCAAACTTCTTCTTTCCATATCTGGGTTGATACTGCTACCACCGTAAATCACTAGAACTTGAGATAAATCTTGTTCTCTGATTTTAGATGATGTTAATCAGTGTCATTTGATGATTAGGAAAACTTCAAATATGATTTGGCAAAGCTAAGAATCCCAGCCATACTCAAATACCTCGAACGGAAGTAAGCTTCTTCAAGCTTCACTGCTACGAGCTATTTTGTCACCATTAAATAGATATTTATCAGCCTTATTTGACATTTGTCATCACTAACAAGCTATTTTTCACCCTTAGTTCTCAATAGTCGTCGCCTTAATTCCCTTTCATGACTTAGCATGGCTGCGTCAACTCCCCTTTGAACTCAAGTCAACTCTTCTTCTTTAGATTTGAGCTTTCTATGGTTGCTGTCTATTTTTCACCCGTAGCAAGGCATTTGTCACCAGTATGACCTATTTATCACCGCTAAGGACCTATTTTTCACCTTTACTGTGTTATAAGCCGCCGGTGTTAAGTTGAACTTTTCTGCCTTGCAGGCTGAAGCAGTGTCGGCTCCAAGAGCGACTGAAGTCGACTCCTCTTCTTCAAATTTGTTCTTCTTTTCTGATGCTTTGCATTGATCTGAAACATAATCCTTTGGACCTTGAGATATTGTAGTGTTGACTTTGCATTGTAAGGGCGTTGACTTTGATTCATGGTGTTGCTTCATGACTTGTTGAGTTCCAAGGACTGTGATTTGGCTTGAACTTCATACGTTGGAGCCCTACTACATTTACCCATTATTGCCATGAATTTGCTTCATGCTTGGGACACCATCTCGTATCTGGCAATGCAAACCATCAAAGCTCAAAGCTTCCATTACTTATTAGACACCTGAAAGGCACACTGTTAGATGACTTATGTAACATTGCTTCCAATAAATGAGAAGACTTAAATAGCAAAGATTTAATGAGTCATAGTTAGTCACCATCAAAACCAGGGACACAACATTCTCCCCCTTTTTGATGATGACAACTATGAGTCATTGACTTTAAGTAGCATCAAGTCTTTCCATCAACAAATTATCTAACAGAAAGCTTCATTTCATTCAAAACTTCAGTTCATTTAGAAACAATCAGAGCAAATGCAGATGATGCAGATGCAACTAATGCTATTTATAGGGTTAGCTATGATTTTAGGGATTGCAATGATTGCAACAATTGACCGATTAGCAAATTGGATCATTAAAGTGAAATGAGAGGCTCTGCTACATGACATAGAAGGACATTATGCTGTTCTTCAGTTAGGCTGACTCCAAATTTAGGATTTGGCAATATCGGAAGTTGCAGTAACTTTTGCATTGTTTGATGGTCCACAGAAGGGTTTATGAAATTAGGGCCTGTTTGGATGCATCTTGATCTCATGTAGAGCACACGAAGTTCTTACTCCAATGAGCTCATGGGAGTGTCATTCACACGGTTAAGCAATCGTATCTTAATTAGTTTATCTGAGAAATTATGATATGAATGTTTTGATTGGACGCCAAAATGAGTTGATAACTATTGTAACTTGCATGATCTATCATTCTCCCTTTGGAGCAAATATTTCTAAACAAGAAGCCTTGCCAAATGCCACCTTAACATATGTAAACTACCTCATCTTCGAACAGCACATGGGGGACAAATCCCCCGCCAGAATCGTTTCACATGTCTCCTTCTCTGCCTCTGCCCACCAAAACTAATCATGAGATGCTTAAGAGTTAAGACCTTGATTCTCAACATGGGAAATATAAAAAAAAAATCTTATTGAAAAGGGCAGCAGGGTGCTCATATTTGTACTAATATTTTATCTATCATATCTGTACTAATCTTTTACCTTCAAATGGAGCATGGCGTTCTCTCCGTCAACTGATTCGCCAATTGTCTCCATTTGGGTAGAGTTTATGGCCTGCCTTCAAACCTTTTACCAAGACCCCTTCCTCCGATCCATTGTTGATAATTAACATCGGTCTAGTTCTGAAGATGCCCAACACGTAGAATCTCTCCAACACCTCCGCCGCTAGAGTCTGCGTTGAGTTAGATGTATCCAAGCCTCCTCCTAGTCGACTCCGGATCGGGCTCGCTAGCGAAGGGAGATGGAAGCCGATATGTTATCCCAACCTGTCATCTTATTGTTCCTCCTCCTTCCTGCTCGGCCATGATGCTGCTGCGTACAAGATGTCCTCTCTACTCGTGATGGACCGGATCGTGATGGCCACCCTCTTCTAGGGGGGAGCTCAGCGTGTTGATCCTTTTGCTCCTTGCCCAACCATAGGGCCACCTACTGGCGTTGCTGCCCCACCTCCAAGAACTATTGCTTTGCCCCACCGGCCCCCTCTTTCCCCCAAGTCCAAGCTAGAGTGACGCCATATGTCTTAGCCTCGTGTCTTAGCTCCCGTTGTTCCGGTGCGTAATTCTTTCGATGCCCTTCAGGGAGAAGACGACGGGCCTGTTGATGTCACTCCAAGTTGCATGTGCCTGTTGAGAAGAACAAGCCTGCTTCCACTTCTTCCCAAGAAGACGATGAAGCAATACCTGTGGCGGTTATTGCCAATGTCTCCCATGAGCCTACTACTAATGATATTCTTGCTCATATCTCAAACGCTGGCACATCTGATCAGTTGAACTCGCCTGCTGCTCACTCCGCCACCATGGAAGTCTCGGACCCTCTCCGTCCTCCGATTTCTCAAGCTTCAGATGTCTCGCATTCTCTTAAGGCTGATTTGGTCGCCCCTAAAGATTCCTTGCTAGAGGGTCATATAATTAAGGCCTCCTCTCTTTAGGATGTTGCACATGAGTCCCTTTCTCTGGTGCTGCCTATTGCAGTAACTTTCCCAACTCTGTCGCCACCTGGCCAATTTTATGATAGTAAGAGATTCATTTCACGAATTCCAAGGTAAGCTAAGCAAGTGTAAAGAATAAGATCAATCATCATCAGCCCCATTTGTCCACCTCGCTAGCCACCTCATCATGCCTCTTCACCTCCTTAGAGAACATTAACTCCACCCATTACTCCCTCCCCCTTCCAAAGCAACCTTTCCCCTTCCCAACACACCTATTCATTCTCCGAAGCCACCCTAACACCATCCCAAGAGAGAATCCCTCTCTCCAATCCACCCTTTCACTCCCCAACACAACGCTTCCCATCCCCAAGGTCCCCATTAACCTACATTCAAACCTTGGAGAGAGATCTCTCCTTCCCTCACTCCCACCCATCCCAAATTCGTAGCTCTCCCTCCGACCACCTGCTAGACCCCCTTCTAGCCCCCATTCTCCCCCTCCCTCACCTTGGTTCGTCCCCTCCCAAACCCCCTCATAGTCAGGGGTCGCCCCCGCAACCATCCACCCCATTTCCCCTCCCATCGACCCCATTTCCCACCCCACATTTCAACAGTCACCAAGAGATAGCAATTGTAGTAGACTCAGATGTGACTTGCAGCATCGATCCTACCTCTCCTGAGCAGATCCAAGTGAACATCCCAACAGAACACGATTTGTCTCTAAGCTAGCTTTCCAATGAGGGCTCCTCTACCTTCATCCGATGTCCGTGCTGACCAGGAGACCGATTCTCGCCGTCCTGCGCAACTGAGCTCTGGTAGAACACCTGAAGCCAGTTGCAGACACCACCAGAGTCAGACCTATGAAGATCTTGGTGTGATTCTTGGTTGAGGCAAGCTTCCCCAAGTCCTCTACCAGCCCCAAGAAGCAGAAGGCCATTCGAGATCTAGAGCACCTCGTTCTAGCCTTCGTCCTCAGACCGTGCAGATCGACTCCTGCAGTACCAGGTCAGACCCCCTATCACTCTTCTGCTTCCTACGCTCTACTTTGACCTCTTCTCGGAGTTTTGTTAGTTCCTGTTCAAAGCCGACTCTCCCATAATCGCGTCGACGGTAGCCCCACCCTCATCAGAGCACGGAGTAGCCCGTGGTGGGAATTTCTTCAGGAGACTATAGTTCTGGGCCAGATAGAACTGTAGTCAACCAGTCTTGATCCCAGGGCTGTCTCTCCCTCACTCGAGCTATGATCAAACCGTAACTCCTCCGGCACGTCCCTGGGCCAACCCAGGTTGTTTCGACACCAGTCCTACCACCGACAGCATTCGGAGTAGCCCCGTGGCGACCCCGACACTAGCGTTCTATCCTGCAAGACCGGTCAGGCCAAAATCAAACCAGTTCATGATCATGGATCCGCCGCAGCACCGATCGGACTCTGAACGACCAGCCGATCTTGCAAGGGACTCCTACCTCACCTCCGGATGTTTCGGCACCAGTCCCACCACCAGCAGCAACCTGTGGAGTCCGTAGCTTCCCCAGCGCCAGCTCGTTGTCCTATAGATCAAGTACTAGGCAGAATCGACTACCGACTCCTTTCCCGACCCCCACGCCTGGCCGACTGACCGCCCCTCCCTACGTAGAGGTAAATTCGATTGTAATAATTAATTTTCCCACCCCACGATTACCCTCCTACAAGAGGTGTACTATTGTACTTTCTGATTTTCAGGTTAGAGCTACACCAGTGCAGTGTGCGGGGTACACCCACGCTTCCCCACTCGCCTTGTGTCCGGCCAAGATCGGTGTCATCACACCGATCAGGTGACCATCTGGTTGCATCCCTAGCTGGTTTATCTCTTGCTTATTTAGTATTGCTCTTAGCTATGTCGGACGGTGAGTGAGTGCCCGTTCAATCAATCCATCAATTCGAGTGTCCGCCGTGGAGCGAGTTGTGAGAGAGATGCTATAACCCATGCTCTTGGCATGCTGGCTGCCCGTGAAGTTTGGCATCCCAAGTCCTTAGTGGTTCAGCCCAAGCTAGCCAAACCCCCGAAACAATGAGGTCTCACCTCAGATCCTCTCCACTATCGCTAGTTTACCTCCGGGCAAAGTGTGCGCTACACGAGTGAGTCTGCCGCTCCAAGTTGCTTGCTTGCGAGTCTAGGTCTTAGGTGCATCGGTCTAGTGGCTATCACCCCCAAGGTGGTGTCACGTCAATTGGTATCAGAGTAAATTTTGACTTGTCTCTACAAGTCTAGTCCTGGGGCGTTGCATCCATTAGCTCGTGCATTCCCCCCCTCCAGGACCATGGACTGCTCCCGAGATACCAATAGCTACCACTTCAACTTTGTCATGCCAAAGTTACCTCGTTTAGATGGATCTCGCAATCCTCGCACATATATGAAATGGGAGACCTATCTAAGGATGGGAAGGTGCATATCGCCAAATAGGCGCTCGGTCCCCATGGCCAGGAAGAATGGCGACATCTTGAAAGTTTAAGGAGTGTTAGCCAATAGGATCGCATTCACGTATGGAAAGAAATGAAGGTCGAGCTTAGGAAGGTCTATGCACCACGACCCTTCCCCTCCTGCCCAGATAGCCATAGCCTGAGGAGCACTACCGTGCCTCCATCCCCATCCGGCCAGCCTAAGATCACCTTGATAGTCCAATCACCACAGCTCCCTACTAGCCCTACCCTGACCCCGACCTCGGCCCTTCCACCTGCCCCAGTGAAAGGTACAGCCCACACCCATGGTCCCAAGGACCAACCCAACACCTCCACTTAAGGCAACCATATCGAATTCTAATGGGGTCGCACCTTCATGGACTGTTCCACCTCCCACCACCACTCCTACAAGATTCACTCCTACCACCATCACACCACAAAGTGAAGAGAACTAGCACCTATCCCATCTTCCACTCCCTACCCAAACCCAACCTCACCCGGCCCATCAACCACTCCCCACCTTTGAGGAAATCCAAGCTCACACCAATAAGGAAGAAGGGCATCACATCTACCCCACCCCACATAGCCTAGATCTTCAAGAGCCACATACCTTCACACATGACATCATAACCATAGAAGGGTCCCTACTCAAATGGTTCAAGGTAGTCCCCACCCTCTATATCTTGCACCCACACCCCCTACCCATGGGACACCAATCCCAAATAGTGCCCCTCCGGCCTCCCCACATCAGTTATCAAACCTCCTATTTTGTGGAGGATTTGGGAGACTTGGTGGGTTGCCTACACTAGCAAGTCCACTTGACCAGTCTGTTAACCAGGGAGCCATTAGGGCCTAGCACCATTAGCTTCACTTGCCCCGCCATTGACTCCATTACCACAGTTTGCACGAGAGGCCACTGTACTAGTAAGATCCTCCTTTTCCTTCCCATGATAGAAGAATCCATCCTGGTCCACTCCTATCCCATCACTATCTCGAACATAGTGGACGACCAATCCCCCCAAGCCACTGACCCGATTGTCTTGATGGAGGAGGATGATCCACCACCTTTTAGGGTTCTTGAAGGTATATAGTACTTCTCTCTAGGTTGCACGTTCCATGATCCCTTTGACCCCTCCCAGTGGGAGATCAGGAACCCACGTAACCCACCCACATCATTCTCCACCCACTGCTTCCTAACCCCGGCCATAAAGTTTGACCAAGTCCACCTCTTCCTATGCCCGGACCACACAAAAGAAGTCAAGACTATGAACGACATATGCCTAGGGAATGAGGAAGTTCCCTTTCCATCTTCCTAGATCCATATGAGTGGGAACTCCAAGGCCATCTCAAACCTTCACATCTTGCCTATCCACCAAACCTAGGGGTTATCCCCTGGACAGGAGTGCATGTGTCATGGCATATCGCATCATCAGGCATGGTTAGTGAGTCAAGCCGTCTCATATATGACACCCATACTTTGAGTCTAGTGCATGTTTGGTCCATATGCGGGTGTAACGGCCCTCCACCATTCATCACCTCCCACAAAAGTAACCTTGTACATGATGGGAACATAAATGGATGTCTGGGTCCCCTGACATTGGCCAAGCCCTTGCATGATAGAGCTACATTTGGATGTCCTAGTCCCCCAATCTTCAGCAGGTTTCATAGAGAGTCTAGACATGCTAGGTCCACTTTTGGTTGTCCAGAACCCCCATTATCCACTAGCGAGTCAGCATTCACAAAATTGCATGATAACATTTGCAAGCACATCAACAAGAGTAATAAAACTTACAAGAGGTAGGCTGACTCACACTGATGCCACCAAAAAGCCCAAGTGGGTGACTCAGGGATGGTGAGGACTGAGAGGCTCTACCTTGGAGCCATCTTAAAACTGAGGTCTCGTAGGACTGGTCCCTTCACGATTTGGAGGTGCATCAACACCGACACTTATGAGTTAGACCTCCCTGAAGAGTATAGAGTTAGCCCCACATTCAATGTGGCAGACCTTGTGCCATACAAGGGCAGCTCCTGACACTTATATTTATTCAAATTGGCATTATAGCTAGCTGTGATAGAACTGTTTAGTTGGTTTACAACTTTACTAGACTGCGTTTAATTCTGCCAATGCATGATTAGTTCATTAAGCATGCTTTACTATTTTACATGTTTAATTTAATTGCATGCTCTAATTACTTTTGCATTTGCATGTTTAGTTGTGAGGTAGGGATCCACGTGACCCCTACTTAGTCTGGTTGTGACTCACCCTTCCTCTTTCAAGTGAGCTGCGGCAGCCGCCGCCCAGAACTTCTCGAGTTTTTTACAGCAGGTCTTAGTCGCCAGCAGTAGTCAGTCTATCTATTGTCCTTCCTGTACTTTTGACTAGGGTATGTCCCGTGTAGTTGTACATTGGACTTCTGGCTAGTGTTGGGACTTGTTTAATTGTGAATCTGGACTATTATTTACTCTTTACCACCCTATTATATTTAAATTGCTTCTGCATTAAAATTGAATTTGTTGCTTTAATTGTTATTGTGCTTGTAATTTTCATTCGTTATACATCCCCTCGACGCAACCCTCCAACCCTTATGGGCCCTCGTCAGCCTCTTGGGTGACTTTCCCGAGTTTTTGGTATCGGTAAATCGATGATATCGATTTATCGGTATCCTGATCTCCTCGGTCGTTACAGGAGGGGTGGGGCAGAGGTGGCTGATGATGTGGAGGGGAGAGAGAAGAGAGAGAATGGGGTGCACCCCCTAGAAAGGGAGATAGGAGAGAGAAAAGGGGTGACCCCCTTAGAGAGAGAGAGAGAGAGCACTAGAGAGGGGGGAGAATTTGCTCAAAGAGGATTTTCTTGTATTCAAATATCGTCAAGCTTTAGTTCTACAATGGAGGGGTGGGCTCCTATTCATAGGCAGCCAACTTTTCCTATGACCAAATTACCCTTGACAACCTAACAAAGGACCAAACCAGTCCAAGGGAGGGCACCCCTGGGCCAGCCCATCTAATTGGGCCCAATTGCCTCGCTAGCTACTCTATTGACCCACTAACTTACTTAATTCACTCAATTAACAAAAAGTTACATAGATAGACTCAAATAAAGTGGAAAAGATACATAATATGACTCAAAAGTTAAAGGGTAGAATGTGATGTCCTCATCACAAGGCCTGGGAGCCAACTGTAGGGCATCACCCATCAATGGGCAAATTTATTTCTTTTTTCCTTATGTAAAGTCAGTGGAGAACACGCTATGGTAAGCAGCGAATCCCCTTTGACTTAAGAAGGGTAAGTTGGAGAGGTCTTTAGGCTGTAGGGATATAAATCCCGTGAATGTAGCTCCGTGCACTATGATTGGCTCTATCGTAATCTACTAGGAGATCATGGGGAGAATGGGATGACCAAAGTGTTAGGTTTCGATCAGAGGCGCAGCGGAAACAACGAAACCCTAATCCGTGGATCATTGATGGCAATCAAAATCAAAGTTTATTTACTAAGAACCTACTAGGGAAGAATGGCTCTATACCTCTGCAGGATTAATAAATTCCCAGATGCCAGAAGATGATTGAGTAGGGGTTCGTCGGGCTGCTAGCCGTACAAGTGTCTGACCTCTAGATGTATCCAAACAATCAGCAGGATCAGACAGATTCTCCTTCTCGATCTCCATGTGTCGGCCACTCCTCAGCAGCACCATCCATCACAACAGGAGGTGAAGGGAGACAGGGGGGCACCCAGATCAAGAGGAGAGAGAGATAAAGAGGGGGGGGCAGAGGAAACCCTGATTGCTTGGGCTAGGGTTTCTCTCCTCAGCATATACTTATAGACTCTATTCCTAGCAGGATTTTGGTAGCATCTTCCCTTGCCCCAGAATATTTTGGGGGAGAGGTATAGGAGACCCATCCATGGAGTGCCGAGATGGGTTCCGAAGTAGATGGACATATCAAAGATGATAGTCCGGGTGAGTTCTGCCAATTATTCTTGGCCCATTAGCGCTACAAGGTATGCTTAATAGCTCCCAAGGGAATGAGCATGGACGTCGCTCGTGAGACGTAGAAAGTTAGGCGCATTGTTTGCCACAAGGGTGATTGAAGTTCTATTTCTCCATCAATGTCACCAGAGCTCATGCTATGATATCATATGAAACTCCATGGCTTAATGGAATGATTGGAATACTGGAGAAGATATGACATAACACCACCTCCCTTTTAATTTTGGCAGCATCTCCCCATATCCTGGGATATGCTAGGAGATGTATAGGATACCCACCCACGAAAAGTCGAGACGCGCTCCATGAGGAGTGCAAGGCATTATTCGCCATTGCAGCTGTCTGTTTGCTTTCACCTTTAACATCAAAGAACATGCCATGTGAATTCACAGATCTTCGTGACTTAAAATGGGGGTAACTTTAAAGGGTATGAGAGACTAGCCTCTTGGATGAATTCCGACAGCATCTCCCCTTTACCTTGGGGCATGCCGAAAGACATATAAGATATCCTTCCACGGAGTGCCGAGACGGAGTCCTTATAATGCAGGCATACCAAGGCCTGGGAGCTAACTGTAGGATATCACCCATCACTGAGGCAATGTGCTTCTTTTCCCCTACACAAGGTCAGTGGAGAAGACGCTATGGTAAGTAGCAGATCCCCTTTGACTTGACAAGGGTGAGCTGGAGGGGTGTTTGAACTATAGGGACATAATTCCCGTTAATGTTTCTCTGTCCACCATGATTGACTCTACCTTACTCTACTCGGGGATTAGAGGGAGAGCATGATGCCAAAAGGAGGGGTCAAAGGCTAGGGAAGGTTGGTGTGAGAGGGTGTACATGGCGGCTAGATGCTCAACATGGCGACAGGTGCTTGATCTAGCGGCTGGAGCAGCAGACAGGAGTCAAATGGCGACAACGGATGAGAGTTTTATACGGCGGCTGGGGGAGTTGAGTCAGCGGCTGGCGCCTGATCTGGCGGCCAGATGGGTGCCACTCGCCAGTTGCAGGGGATGGTTTTGCAAGAGGGAGCTGGCAGCTAAGGTACTATAGCTATAGTGCCACGTAAGAGGGAGCCGGCGGATGGCACTGTAGCTATAGTGCCTGGCCACCCTATCAAAGGTTTTATATGCCAAAAGGGGCTAAAAAAGATGGGATTTAAGGTTTTTTAGCCACATAGATAGTCTAATTGTTCCTGGAGGTAGGATGTGAAGGCTGGGGAGTACTAAAACATGAACATGGCTCAAATTGCTGGGTTGTAGAGGTTAAGATCCTATTGATTCCTTGAACAGAGCATGCTAAGCCACAAAAGGGACGTAGAGCTTCACTATCCCTCAGATTGGTGGGCAGTTGATCCATGGGCCATGTGATGACTTCACAGGTCCCTGGTCCATCCTGATGGCTATGCTGTGAAGGTATTTGGCCAGCCGAGTGGCTTCGGGGAGCAGATGTATAAAGGCCCGACCTGCTAATGCAGTTGCTAACACCTGCAAAGTTACAGGTTAATCAATAGCAGAGGAGAGGGCTGAGAGTTATTCCTCATTTACCTGGGGGAGGCTAGGGGCCATGTGATTATTTTGCAGGTCACTAGCATCCCTTTGAGGTTTCATAATTCTATAGAAAACTAATGCACCAAAAAACATCAATTTCCCTGATATACTCCAGCATATCGTCCATTTCTTGGACTAACTCCGGTACATTGTCGACAGGAATATCACAGCCAAAATCATCCTCAGGAGGGCCTTGTGGGACAAAATTTCCTTTATAAAAGACAATCGACTTGCCTTTCTTACTCTTTTCTTCCGTTGGTAGGGGACTATGAAAGTCTTCAGTTGCTCCACCTCGTGCTCTTCCCTCTGAAATGAGAGCTGAACAAAGTTGGGCAGTAAAGAGCTGCTCTAATCGATGACCAGGCTGATGAGGTTGACTTCAAAGTCAACATTTTGTCTTTCTGGCTGAGTCAGCTTGGAGCCGACCTTGAGACTTAAACCTGTGCAATTTTGCCAAGCCTTGGTTGACAAAGAAAAGTTGCCCCTCCTCAACTTCAGAGTCCACCTTTTGCTTTCCTTTATCTTCTTCATACTCGAGAATTGTTAGACTAGGTTCCCCAAAGTATAAGCAAACATCCACCAGATGGCACTCATTGGGACAGAATGGAGCTTGGTCCACGAAGACGAAATGTTGCTCCCCTCCCTTGGCATATTTAAGGCATTGGTGTAGAGTTGAAGGAACAACCAAATTTTCATGCAGCCATGGCCTTCCCAACAACACCTTATAGGATGTGTCGGCATTGATGATATAAAATGTCACTTGGGTGACAAAATCACCGAAGGCGAGCTTCACTTCGACTCTGCCGAGTGCCTCCTCGGACTCCTGGTTGAACCCCGATATCTTGACCGCATTCACCTTCTGCAGATAAGGTGTCAGGTATAAAGACTTGAAAATCTTCAAAGGCATGATGTTGACAGCCGCTCCAGCATCGACCAGAATTCGATTCACATCATGCCCATTGATTGTCTCCCGCATATATAAGGGGCAATTATGACACAAAGAATGCAGTAACATATCTTTATTCGTAAATATAACGTTGGCTGCAAATGCCTCATATGCGTAGGCCTGTAACTCTGCCACATGGGCTTCATATGCCTCAGGGTCTTGAAGTATTTTGACAATAGCCTCTCTCAAGTCTTTGCTCCAAACAATGACTTCCCAAATGGTAACATTAGTTGGGAACTGCTTCATATGATGGATGATCTTGCGCTCTGCCCGAGCGCGAGTCTTGTCAAATGGCAGGATAATCTCCGCCAGAGTCTTCGGCGCTCCGCAAGACTTCTCTCGCTTAGAAGGTGGCTCCTCCTCATTTAGGCCATCCATTTTTTTCTTGGAACAATGGTGCCAGAGATTCCTCTCGAGATGGCAAGAGCTCATCAGATTTACCCTTATCAGAAGGACCTACTTGACTCGCAAGCTCAGCCCTGCCAAAGGGACTCGCTTGCTCTGATACCTTATCCTGCACCGGCGGCTTGGCCGGCTCTTCCTCTTCACCAGAAGAGTATATTATAAAGGGGACACCACCAGATTTTCTAACTTCTAGGATGGGACCCAAACCCTCTGAGGAGTCGAGCATAAAGGGGATTCCCCGAACTTGAGTTTCTAAGATAGGGCCCAATTCTTCCTCTCTGAACAATATAACTTGGTCGAGAGTCAGGGAACCCTCACATCCGCAACCTCGTCCCATGCCATGGCTTTGGTTATTCCTCGTTGGACGACGCTGGTATGTTGCCACAGAGGTATTGCGTCTGGGGCCGTTGGCCATGTTGCCTTCTCCAAATGGGGAGTTTATGTTGTCAGGCGGCGGGATCACCACCATATTACAGAAAAGCTCCTAGAGCATTTCCTTGAGCACCTCGGCAGTGAGTTCCTCATCTTTGTAAAATAAGGAGAGCACTTGAGAACACCTACCTTGTTGAGTTGATTTGGATTGACGAACGAAGAAAAGATTGAACGATCAGCAACTAAATAATCACAGAAACGATACTCTATTTTCCACAGAGTAACTGGCGTATAGCATAGCAGTATCTACAACCCTTCAATGGATGATGGAAGGTGATGTCCTTCCTTTACAGTAGCAGAACGAAGAAGAAGAAGCAGCGTAGGCTTCTTAACGCTCAACTGTAGGAGGAAGAAGGGTGACAGAGAGGCAGATGCAGCTTTAGAAATTAAAGCCTTTCCTCCACGTGCAGTCGGTAGTAAGAGGAAGTAGCAACTCAGGGATTGAGGAGAGCAGAGGGTCTGCCCTTCATGTACAATAGAAGGAGGAAGAAGCAACAATCCTCGAACAACTCTTAGAAGGAGAAGGAAGCAGCAACAATAGGTTGTCGTCGATGAAGATATCTCAGAGGCAGTAACCTCTGAAGGTTTCTGGAGGGTTATATTTATAGGGAAGAAAGATCCTACGGGGTTTAGAGTTTGATTGGGATTAGTATTTTCCACATATGATTCCTTCCTAGATCAACAACAACCTGGATAGCATCCGGCTTCCCAATTCGAACGAAACACTGCAGTCGAAGTTACAATTTTTTCGCCAATCTGTAGGGAAATAGCGCCCAGGAGAGGGGCGCTCTTCAATAAGTGGCACCTCTTCAAGGGGCCTTTACTTCATTAAGTGGCGCCCAATCAAGGGGCGCCCTTCACCATAACCCTATTCAACGGACATATGCTCATCACCCAAGGAACTAGCGCCCATCTAGGAAGTCTCTACATCTTGAAATAGCAACCATTCAAGGGGCACCCTTATGAATGATTTTACACGTGCATGAAAGTAACGCCCATTCGGAGAGTCTTTATTTTTGAATTGGCACCCTAGGGATGGGCGCCATTTCCTTTGGCCCGTTTGGCTTTTAAGGGTAAGGTCCATTTACGAGCAAGGCCCACTAGTGTACTGTGGTGTTGTGTATAAGGTCTGGTCCTTGGCTAATTATTTATTTTTAACTTATTTTTAACTTATTTTTCCTGCGCACGTAGGTGCGGACCCACTTGGGAGTGGTGGAGAGCGTGACTCGAGTGAGATGATTTTTAGGCTGGTTACCATAGGGCCCCTTACCTTTGCAGCCTGAGTCCTACTGGGGGAAAAATTAGCTAGAGGACTCGACCTAAAGCAGGTGGTCTGTGTGTGCACACGTAGTTGGGGGCAGAGGACGCGCACTGACGAGTGCGTCCTTGTTTGTGGTACTTGTTGTGTGCCTCAGTTTCTACCTGGGTCGAGTAGGGAGACGCTTGGGCACGGTATAAGACGTTAGGGATGCATCTGGTCTTTCTTCTAGTGGGTATAGCTCTTGTCTCCTTGATGGTATGGACTCATGTTTTGTTGGACCGAGGTTGGTTTGTACGGTACGGCTAGTTGTAGAGAGTTTT
Organism: Amorphophallus titanum; assembly: GCA_024336825.1. Taxonomy (NCBI): domain Eukaryota; kingdom Viridiplantae; phylum Streptophyta; class Magnoliopsida; order Alismatales; family Araceae; genus Amorphophallus; species Amorphophallus titanum. Next base: position 510,282 of record JANBPO010002351.1, read on the forward strand.
TCATTTATTTATTATTGCTTGCTGATTCTTCCGTACTCTCATTAGGTAGTGTTACCTTCCGTGCTTGTTCGTGCCTTTCGCCTTGTTTCTGTCGTGCGAGGTGGGGGTCCACGGGATCCCTACTGAGCCTATGAAATGAGGCTCACCCCTGTATTTTCAGGTGAGACAGGTTCATCGAGAGGCGTGTCCGAAGTTCCCCGTGGTTCATTCACCCAGGATTAGTTGCCAGAGCCGGGGTATGCCCCGTATACTTGTACTCTTTCTTTATGTTGATCGTACTTATCTTTGGACGTGAGACACACTAGACCTTGTAGCAGTATAGTTATTTAGGACACAAGAGGAAGTTGTCTAGACCTTAAAAGAGTATCTCCCCCTCACTAGATGTGATAGATAACCTTGGTACTTGGCGGAGAACTTAGGTCAATGACCCCCTCACACATAGTGCAGGTATCCAGAGAAATTTTGCCTTTCTCCTAGCACCATTTTATATACCAGGAAAAATTGAGCATTGAGCAGAAAATAAAATACAGATTGCGTTGACGTGAGATGAGGATGCATTGACACATAAACCAAACACAGGGTTAAGGATGAGAAACAATTTGAACAGATAGATCGAGGTGGTGGCATGGATGCCGTGAGGTAGGCTACAAACTGACTGAACAGACTGAGTTCAATGCAAAGGAGTTCGAGAAAAACACCAGAGAGCTCAATATGATCTAAAAATGCCTAACTCTCTTCTTAAGGTTGTGAATTTATCATTATCCAATGGCTAAGTGAAAATATTAGCAATTTGTTGTGCAGTGCCTACATGGATTAGTTTAAAATTACCTTTGAAAACTTCATCCCATATGAAATGGTGTCTTATTTCTATGTGCTTGGTTCGTGAGTGTAGGATAGGATTTTTAGACAGGTTTATTGCACTAGTGTTGTCACAAAATATGGGTGTGCAACCAAGGTCTACATTGTAGTCCTTGAGCTAGTGTTTTATCTAGATTACTTGTGTACCACAACTCCCTGCTGCTACGTATTCAGCCTCTGTAGTGGAGAGTGCCACATAATGCTGCTTCTTGGAGGCCCAAGAAACTAAGCACCCACCTAGGAATTGGAAAAAGCCACTAGTGCTTTTCCTATCTAACTTGTAGCCAACATAGTCTGCATCCGTGTATGAGATTAAATCTAATGTGTGTGTAGCAAGATACCAAAGACCTAAATTGTGTGTGCTTGAGACATATCTGAAAATTCTTTTAACAGCAGCTAGATGTAATTCAGTAGGTCTAGACTGAAATCTGGTGCACATGTACACAATAAATTGAATATCAGGTCTTGAGGTAATTAAATATAGTAGGGAGCCAATCATACCTCGGTATAATTTTGCATCTACTTCTTTACCTGACAAATCATCATCTAAAGATGTGTTCGTAGCCATTGGAGTGGCTATATGTTTCACCTTGTCCATGCCAAACCTCTTGAGGATCTCCAAGGTGTACTTCATCTGACTGATGAAGTAGCCATCCTTCATCTGTTGAACCTGCAAACCAAGAACGAATTTCAGCTCTCCTACCAGGTTCATCTCAAATTCACTTGACATCAGGCTGGCAAATTCATCACACAGCTCAGGACATGTTGAGCCAAATACAATATCATCCACATATACCTGAACTATGATTAGGTGGTCACACATATTTTTAGTGAAAAGGGTTTGATCCACCTTACCTCGACTGTACCCATGGCAGATCAAGAATTCAGTTAACCTGTCATACCAGGCCCGAGGGGCCTGCTTCAAACAATACAATGCTTTATTTAACCTGAACACATGGTTAAGAAGCACAGACAATTCAAATCCAAGGGGTTGCTCAACATAAACTTCCTCTTTTATAAATCCATTTTAAAAAGCACCTTTAACTTCCATCTGATGAAGTTTTGTATTTTTAGAGCAAGCAAATGCTAGCAATATTCTAATTGCTTCCATCCTAACTAGTAGTGCATAGGACTCATCAAAGTCCACCCCGAACTCTTGACTATAGCCTTTGGCTACCAACCTTGAATTATTTCTAGAGATGACACCATCTTCATTTATTTTGTTCCTAAAGACCCACTTGGTTCCTATGACGAACACATTTTCAGGTCTCTTCAATTCAATTACCACAAAATCTCACATCTCATAAGTGGTTTCAATTAAGCACACATGAATCAAGCCTAACAATAATTCCATATACAGTCCAATGCAAACACATGAGCTTACACAGCCCAATGACTTAATGTTAAAAGGCCAGATGAAGAACAAGGCAAGAACCAAGGCTCAAAGAGCCAGGGGTCGACCCTTGGGGTCGACCCAACCCAAGGAGAACAGAAAAATTACCTTAGCAAAACTACCTTAGCAGTCCAATTCAATCTGAGCCAGATCAAGGGTATAAACCTGGCCATCCAAATCCAAGTACATACATGGAGAACTATTAAGGCCAGTCAACCCAAGAACTATATACATGAAGCACGTTCATTCCACCAAGATATGAGCAATGCACAACCAATCAAGTTAAGACTCACAACATCTCAAATGACCCATGAGCAACATGAAACACTTCTAATGAAACGTAAGCCACACAATATATTGTAATCATCAAAACCATTGTCAAAGACAAAGAGGGGGCACACCAAACCCAACAAGCGGGCCTTGGATTTGGCATTGGGCTAAGGGCTGGGGCTCACAGGAGCTGACAGAGGTCCTTTCGGGCGTGTGGGCCTAGTCTTCGTGGCGTATGCTGTGTAGTACGGCAGGTTGGCGGGTAGCCCCGGGTCGGCCCGGGAGCTAAAAATAAGCACTTGTCGCCATGTGTCTGAGGGTCAGGGGTGGCCCCGACTTGCTGGAGAGTTGTCATAGGACATGGCTGGGGTGCTGGAGCAGCGAGTTGGACCTTGGCTTGTTGTAGAATGGTTGAAATATGCGTGCTCGCAAGGTGTTTGGGAGATTTCCCGACACACGTGTACGATCAACATAAGGGTACTATTGTAATATCCTAGATCATTATTGGATTCTTATTAGGTCTTTCGGATCCTTATTGGAGAGTATCGGATCACTTTCGTAGCTCCTGAGTTGAGTTTTACGATCCATGTGGATTTTTCTCTCATACAAGTTACGGAACCCTGCGGTGAGTTTATTCCTCAGTTCATCGACTCGAGGACGTTACAACTGCGATGTACTCTTTGAGAGGATCGTTTCAACTATTTTTACGTATTTATCTGAATTAGTAAATTTTTGGCACAAAAATCAGAATTTGTAAAAATTAGGAAAATTTCTTTATTTCTTCTATTTAATCCCTCAACCCCTCTGTCCTCCCTCATTTCTCTTAACCCTTTCTCTCTCTCGTCTCTCGACCGTTTGGTGCGGGGCGTGCGACCGTGCGGAGCTGGCCAAGGCAAGGACGCGATGGAGTGATCGGATCGCGGGATGGAGCGGTGGTTTGAGCGTGGCCTGGCGCGATCCCTCGGTGGATTCTGAGACGGCATCGTTCGTGTTCCTGGCAGTTTTCGACGTGGATTAGTCACTTCGACGCACGGTTTCTTTGCTGGAGGTAGGGAGACGGATCACCTACTTCTTCTACATGTTCTCTCGCCAATTTTACGTCGAACGGTGCTAGAATGAGCGAGTTTGGGCTCGTTGTAATTTTTGAGAGTTCGTAGGGTTTGTTGGAAAATGGTGACAGTTTTATGATCAGTTGGTGTCAAATGACTCCCTGGAACGTCAGCATTCCAGAGTCGCTGATTTCGTGTCGATTGGAGATCATCCGGGAGCATTAGGAACCTGGGAAGTCCAATGGTTCCATTTGGGTCATTCCGTAGAATTGCTCATTTCTCACCATTTCTTAGCCAATCTGACTCCCATCAGAGTCTATGTGATGTGTATCGTCGATATGGTTGTATTCCCCTTCGTTTCAGAACGAATGGGGCGTGGAAAGGCCACGATCAGGCCGATCCCACGAATCTCACGCCGTGACGCCTACACGGTTTAACAGAAGCCATTTAGGGCTTGGCGTAGCCTAGGTGCGACCATTCAGTGTAGGTCGTTGGGCATCTGCGCAGTCACATGACAGACTGCCCAGTGGATGGCACGGCCAGGTGTGAGCCGTCCAGTCTACTTGAGCGGATGGTGCCCAGCCGTTCTGTTTTCCCCGTTGTTTTGAGCGACTCCAGCCTAGCTGTTCTGGTCATTGGACGGTCGGTAGATAACCATTCAATGGCCTGAGGTGATTTGTGGGGCGAATTTCCCCCAACCGTTCTGTGTTTTTGAGCGGTTTGGTCAAAACCGTTCTGACCGTTGACTAGATTTGACCGAGCTACTGTAGTAGGTTGGTTCGACTGAGCGGCCTGTCCCAGACCGTTCAGCTCCCTTAGAGCGGCCTTCTCCAGACCGTTCCTTCCCCTTTGAACGGCCTTGCCCTAGACCATTCATCTCCCTGAGCGGCTCCTTTGTGACTGCGCTATGGGATGAGTCCATAGTATTGTTGGTTGACCCCGGTGGTTCAACCATTGTTCATCTGTCTTAGGTCCATGTCTTAGGATGGTTAGTCAGTCCGCGTCGCGGGTCTTCTATAGACCAGTTGGTGGTTGTTTGGGCAGGTCAGCTGGAGTTGGCTGATCCTAGTGGTCATATCCTTGATCGCTACAGTCACCTCATGGCCCTACCCTTGACCGCCAGTATCCTTGCCTCTGGGTATGTAGCGATTCTTTCCTTAACTGCTTACGTCGTTAAGCAGCTGAGTGATTGATCGCTTATGCCCAGAGTGTTGTTTGTCGTTGTTCTGGTTCTCCGATGTCTCGGCATGACCTTGTGGTTTGCCATTCCCGTGGATGTCTCTTGACGTCCTATGAGGGCTAAGACTACGTTATGAGGTAGCCAGGAGTTTTCTTGCTTAAAGTGGGATTCTCTTTCCTACTGTAGAGTCATCATAGTCTGGTCCTGGTCAACCTGGGGTGACCTAGTGGTTGACAGGTGACCTTGTGTGTGTCTCAGTGGTTCTATCTAGCCCGAGACATAGTTCTGGATACCTCGAGGAATTGTTTTACCTCAGTTTATGTGTGCAAGTGTGCTGAGGGTTCTTGATGCTCCCTCAGGTCTCCGTATGCCATTTTACACAGTCGTGTCATTTCCTCTGGCTTAGGATTAGACTGATTGGTTGCCTATTCCGTCATAAGCAATGATCTTGACCCCGAGTCGTGAGACTCAGAGATCATTGTGGTTGTAGGTCTAGTTGCCTTGTCTTGAGTCTATCGACAGTTTCCTGTGCTGCCGTGGTGCTTAGTAGTACGTGTGACAGTGCTTCCTTGCCTGTCTGTACTCCAGCACTTGTATTTTGAGTCTCTGTGTCTAGTGAGACTCCACTAGTCATAGCCTTATGACATGTTAAGGCATGTCAGCCCTTGTGGCAGGGCAGTTCCCGTTATATGATTTTTAAGCTAGTTCTATGGGCACCCGGTTCAATTGTAGCATCCTGCAGATGGGGAATACTACCTAGAGGCCTGGCTTGGGCAGTGAGCTAGTGTGTGCACACATGGTCAGGGGCTTGGACTAATGCCGATAGGCGTTACCCAGTCTAGTCACTCGCGACTGTAGTTCCTGTTCTGGTTCAGGATGTACCTCGATCTCCGTCATCCCTGGCGTCTGTAGAGAGGTACTTGTGGCACAGCATAAGACGTTAGTGGATGCAGCTGGCCGTTCTTCTAGTGAGAGGGTACTTCCATCACATGACACGTGACTCTCGCATTTCTCACACGTCGTGACCTTTCCGAGTTAGCCTTCCCTCGGCTTTGCCCGAGGTCAGTGTTGTATTGTGTGCACGACGTCCTCGTCGTGTGTGTGTGTGTGTGGTCGTGTCTAGAAGAGTGTGCATGATAATTGAGTCGTGTATGCTTTAGGATTTGTCTTGCCTGTCTAGGGCTTTTACCCTTTTTCTTGTAGGTCTTTGCCTACTTGATCTCTCGTCGACAGATCGGTGACTCCGGACTTCGTCAGTTCAGAGTTTGCCCTTCTGTTGCCGCCTGGAGTAGACTAGGGAGCCGAGGTTAGTTTGACAGTTGTGCTTTGTTCGGTATGGCTTCTTTTCCCTTTTCTTTTAGCTCCCCTACTCCTTCCATTTCTGGCTTTCTTTTACAACTTTGTAGTTTAGCTTTTCCTACTTTACTACTCCTATTGTTTTAGCTATTGTTCCGTGTTACTGTGTTATTTTCTTGTGCGGATCCACATGACCCCTACTGAGTCAGTGACATGAGACTCACCCCTACTTTTCAAGTGGGTGGCATCGTTCTGCTTCTACGGTTCCTAGTGTGGCGTGTCCGTAGCTGCCAGTGGTACCTGTGTCGGGCTTCCCCCGACCTCAGTGTACGTCTTTCCTTCTCTGTTGACTGTACTGCTTGTCTTTCCTTTGGACTGGACTCTGGTATAACTCTATGTACAGAGGAAATCTACTACAACAATTCAGCATCAAGCCCGTTCTTGTCTTTGATGGAGTGCCCCTTTCGACGAGGCAGAGACCAAATGTTCAAGAATGAGGAAAGGAAACCTTGGGCGTACATTGGCCCATGAATCTGCAAGCAACCCTTCTTCTGCTTATGAATGTTATCTGAAAGTTGTTTGAAGAGAGTAAAGGGGAAGGGATGAAGAGTGATCAGGGAGCATTACTTAAAAGTAAATGGCAAACAACATACTCAAATCGGCGTGCTCTGAGATAGGAAACATTCACAAACTCACAAGCCGACAGCAAAATAATTTAACAGGCTAGGCATCCTAACTTACTCACAGTGGCAAATATGACATAGATACTAAATAAGCAAATTAATTGAGCGGACTTCCCACACTAAGCTACTCGTTGAAGAGCGAGGCTCACACTGAATCCACGTAGGCCGTGAGGAAGAAAGGGCAGGCGGCCACTGCCAATGGTGTCATGACTGCTGGGAGGGCGACGTCGATTGCCGCTATCACCACTGGCATGGGCGACCGGTGGCCGCACTGGTGCGGCCAGAGCTGTGCACAGGCAGCGGTGATGGCGGCCGCTGGGCTGCCGGAAGTGGCAGATGGCCGCAGCAGGATGGAGGGGTGGAGACCAGCCGTGCAGCGGCGGGCTTCTTCCAGTGTGGTGGGTACGCAGGATGAAGGTCGACGGGAACGACGGCCATGACGGTGGCGGCTAATGACGTCGCCGTCGCCGCCGCTGATGGCAGTGAAGGGAGGTGGGCGGCAGCCGGCGGGCTCTCCTGTTGCTGTGACTGAGGAGGGGAAGAAGGGAAGACGGAGGGAGAGAAAGAGGGATGGAGGGGATGATGGTGGACGATGGCAGTTTGACGTTGAGGGCGAGAGATGTAGACGATGGGGCTTTATGCAGACTAGGCCACCTGCATATGCGTGGAGGTTGAGGCGGCGGCGCTACGGGAGGCACTGGTGGGCTGCGCAGGGGGTGGCGGCGTGGCAACCACCGGCAACAGGAGGGGTCGTGAGGTGGCGCAGCGGATGCTAGGTTCGCAAGGGTTCCTCTGTTTGTAGCGGTCAACGCAGGAGAATGAAGAGGGGGGAAGAAGAAGACAAAGAAGAAGAAGTTGACGTGGGAGTGAAGGTGATGGCGTGGGGATTCGGGGGAAACACGTGAGGCCAAGATGGGGAAACGGCAGGGGAGTTAATGCGTCCTACCTGGGTGAGGGAGGAAGAGGAAAGAACAAAAAGATGGGGGAGGCTTCATGCCTAGGGCTTTGTGCCCACCACAACCCTTCACAGGAGGAAGACGGCTCCAATTCCACAATTTTCTATCTTTTCATTCCCCCTCCAAAAATGGGACTACAATATTATTCATAGGGGTGGAAAACCCTAGTGGTCTCCCTCTCATGCCTAAAGACCAAAATATCCTTGGGACCTAAAACAGTGAAAATTGCACCCGAAAATACACAATAAATGGAAAATACCTCAAATGGGCCCTTAATGGGCCTCTCTCTCAAATAAATAGTTAACTAATCAAAAGAAAATACATCAATAGGCTAATGGATCATCATCAAGCCAGAGGGATGCTGATGTCACTGCTGGAGGTCTCCGACGCTGGTAAACGTGAGTCGGGTTGAACCGGACCCGCACTCTGGTGTCCTCACCATTTTGTTCTTGGGGAGTTGATTGAGAACGCCATCTTGGTGTGGTGATTTTTTTTTTTTTTGTAAAGGGGCTGTGATAGCTGATAGTTTATACATGAACATCCCTTTCTTTGTATATTGTGCTATCTCTGCAGTTACTTTAACTTCTTACACACCCTCACACCATCTTTTCTTCCCTTCCGAGTCTTCAGACTCGTGGGAGGCGGGCCGAGATTCGAGTCACGCTGGCTCCTTTCCGATACTCGAATCCCAGTTCACCACAGAGAAGCCCAAGATAAGAGATTCTAAGGGTTGGAGCATTATATTGAAGCAAGGCTATCATCCGGGTAGGGGTCTCGGTGCACAGCTGTAGGGGTGGACCAAGCCAGTCTTCATTATCGAAAGTCTTCATTATCCATCCTGGGTGATTCAATGCCGTTAACTTGGGATTACCACCAGCACTTTGTCAGGGGCCCATTATAGCCAGATACTTTGAAAGCACCGCCAAATCAGATCGAGAAAGAAGATACAGCTTGTACAGTTCTGGCCCGCCATTGCTGCCTAGGGGCCTGTTCATGACATGGTGGACTTTGGTAAAGCTTTTTCCAGAATGTTCTATGAAGAGAACCGTCCAAAAAGATCAGAGGTGCGGCTCGTGCAGTACGCGTCAAGAAAGCTGACTTATCATCCGCGAGAAAAGGGGAGCTCGCCCATTGTGTTTACTTGGTCTCCTTCACGCCTATTCTCATTCTTGCAAAAGTTGGATTTTATACCCTGCTCACCTCATATTTTGATCAACCCCCTAGTATTTCAAACTCCAACTAATTTTCTCAAACTAAAAGTCTGTGATTGTGGGCACTCACTGCCCATTGATCTCTCTACTCCATTCTTCTTCTCTCCCGATCCCTTCCTTGATCTCTTCTATCCGTCCATCTATCCTCTCGCGCTTCCTTCCCCTCCACCCTCCTCTCCATCATGTTGTATTATCTCTACTAATCTCCAAAAAATAACCTAATTTTTAAAACTGAGGTTTCAGTGGAAGATTACGCTATGTTCTGTCCATCTTCCTCCCAGCGGCATGAGGCCCCTGCTTCCCTTCTATTAGATTTCCTTTCTCCTTGGTTAGAACTAGGTTCCGTCGAGTCTAGGGAAGTAGGTCTGTCAGGTCTAGAGAAGTAGGGTCTTATTCTAGTGCGTCCAACCCTTCCACGCCTGAGCCGCGCCCATCATCGCGTCATTCTAAATCCATCCCTAGTAGGTTTTTGTAGGATCTAGCTCAACAACTTCATGCTCTTCTCAAGTGCCCGAAGTTCGTAGCTATGACGATTGAGCTAGAAGAAGAAGAGGAGCAAGACGGGGTGTGAAGCGATGATGGATTAGGTGTTTATGAAATCGTGGATGAGAAAGACCCAGTTGATCTTGAGAACAATGATGTAAATGACACTGCTGATTTATATGCACAAGGTTTGAAGAGGTTTGATGAATCATCATCGACGTTGGATGAACCTACAAAGGAAATTAATCTTGGAACTAATGAGGATCCCTGGCCTATTATCATTGTTGCTAATCTCCCTCCTAATGTTGAAGAAGAATTAATCAAGGTTCTAAGGGAGTATAGTGATTCTTTCGCCTAGTCATATGACGACATGTCGGGTCTTGACCCCTCTTTGGTGGAACATCGACTTGTACTTAAGCCAGGAGCAACACCCATGAAACAAAAATTGAGAAAATTTCACCCCCACATGGCCTTAAGGATGAAAGAGGAAGTCGATAAATTACACAAGGCCAGGTTTATTTGAGTTATCTTGTATCCTCAATGGGTGGCGAATATAGTCCCCATTATCAAGAATGATGGGAAGGTGCAAATTTGTATTGATTTCAGGGATCTAAATAAGGCCTGTCCCAAGGATGATTTTCTGTTGCCTCACATACCTTGAAGGACAATTCGACTTGCTTCAATCTCCCAAAAGCCCAAACTAGAAGTGCCACTAGAAGTCGACTTCCCTTACATCAAGAGTCAACTTTTGTCAACACGGTCACTCCATTGATTCTGCAAAACAAGTTAATCAAAGTATGAACACATTGAAACCACAAACCAATCTCAATCATATAAAGCCCCTCATGAGTGAGTAATAAAAACATATCCAAGCATGCATGAAGTTCTTCCTCACAAACCAACACACAACAACCAAACATACAATATTTTGTTATCATCAAAACCAAGACCAATAGGGAGCACAACGACCCCAACACAAGAAGCTCTATTCCTGCATATTTTCAAATCATCATTTTTCATAATAAAATAATTATGCATCATGTGTCCATATTTTCCATAGTAGAGACATGAAATACTCTTTTTCTTAGATGCATGGGGTTTAACATGAATGTCTTTAGCATGCATACTTAGGACATTCACACTATTTTTCAGATTTTGTTGAGTTCTTGGCATATTGTGTTGCTGAGAATCTGATTTAGAGGTGCTAGGTGTACATGTGCTGTGAACAAATGAAGTGTATAACCTATTCTCAAATTTCTGTTTGTTCACAGGATTATATCCCAGCCCTTCTCTTTGAAAATTCACTTTCATGCCCAGCAGTTTGTCTAGGTTTTCTTTGCCATTTACAAATTTGGACAGTGAATTATTCAAATCATGAATTTCATATTAAAGACATGAAATGTGTAATTCTACACTGGCAAGTTCTTCTTCATAAGTAGTAAGCTTGACATTCAACATTTCATTTGCAGTTTTAAGACTATCTACTTCCTATTTTAATCTGTTCACATTTTCAAGCTCATTTACAGCCACAGATTTTCCTTTTCCTAGAGCTAACAATCTCTTCGATATGGCTGTGTTTAATTCCTTCAGTTTCTCATTTTCTTTCACAAGCTTTTCATCATGAACAAGTTCATTTATCAGGATTTGGTCATTGGGCATTGAATTTATTTTCTCCTTCAGTTCCCTTTCCATTTGTTGAAATTCACAGATTTGGGCCAGAAGATCCTTATTTTCATTTCTTAAGGAACAAATTTGATCTTTATGAAATTCAATGTCTAACACATGAGCCTCAGTCAATTCTTCTAAATGTGAGTATTTTTTGCAAGAAGAATCACAACTATTTTGTTCAATTATCTTTTTTAATTTTTTATTCTCAGATTTTAATTTCTTGTATTTATTTGCAAGCTCATTGTATCCAACCAATAGATCATCAAGAGATATACTTTCAGAATCCGATTTTACCTCTGAGGGTGATCCACTCTGCTGATCACTGCTGTAATTGCCCATTCCTGCCATGAGACATCTTTCCTCATTCTCTTCATGAAATCTAGCCAATCACTCCAGTATGTCCTTTACGGAGCTGCAGTTGGAGATAAAGGAAAAACTATTAGCATCAACTGAGGTAGTGAGCAACCTTAGAACCATGCAATTTTGATTATGTTTGGACTCATAATCTGCAGTCCAGACTGATTCGTCTTTAGGCAACTCATAAGGACCATGTGAAATAAGCTTCCATAGTTTAGGGTCGTATGAGTTGAGTAGACTACACATTCTTCCTAACCACAAATCAAAGCTAGAACCATCAAACACCAGTGGAGAATCCAATGTGAACATTTTGGTAGCCATTGATCTGGATCTCTCTAGATTGTTAGATCTATGAAAAATCGAGCCTTAACTCTGATACCAATTGAAGTCTCGCGATCAATGACACCCAAGAGGGGGGGGGGGTGAATTGACTTGATGGGCCTAGTGGGGTGAGTGAGGGGTGTAGAAGTGGGGGTAACGATGGTGGGGGCAGGCCTAACGGGCCCTTCCGGGAGGATGACGGGTGATGGTTTAAACGAGGGGGTGTGACGGGTGTTGGCACGAGGATTGGTGAAGCGGTGGGCAATACGGGAGGCAAAATGAGGGGTCTGGAAGGGATGGCTGGTGTGGTAAAGGTGGCAGTGGTGGGTCGAATGATAGTAGGGATAGAAGGCGAAGGGGGGTTGTAGGTATGGTGGAGGGCCAAAAGATGAGCATGAGTCTCGTCATCATAAGACCACCTAGCGTTGGGAGCTGGGCAGTGAACAATATTTACCTGAGCCAGTGCCCGCAGCTGAGGCTGCGAAGTGGGCGGGTGGTTTGGCATCGGATTCTGATGAATCCTTAAATCTTGCCCAGGCTGCTACTACTGCTGTGGCTGTGGTTGTTGTTGCTGCTGCTGCGCGCTGGCTGCTGTGGCCTCGGCGCCTATCTTCCTCTCTCCTTGATCTCCATAATCAACTTGTGCATCTCAACCTAGTTGATGCATTGTCCTTCGTGCAAGGCATAAACAATATCTCTGAACTGATAACACCTCTCAATCGTATGCCTGGGCTGCTAGTGGAAGATGTAGTATCTGTACTGGTCGGCGACCGGGTTCCAGTTTGACCGTTCTAGAGGAAGTTGGAGATCACCGGTATACATGAGGGCAGAGAAGATATCTGGAATGGTTTCAGGTAGGGGAGGGTAATGGGCTCTCTTAGGACCCGGGCGTGCCGGTGCATAGCCATTTGGAGGAGGAGCGTTATGCTATTGTGGCGACTGTTGTGGTTGTTGTGGTGGCTGAGGGGCAGGGAAGGATGGTTGGGCATTTGGTGGAGCGGTGAACTGGTTGCGGGGAGGTTGCTGGAAATGAGGTGGAGCTGATTGGTTGGGGAAACTAACAGGCTGCACCTGTTCATTTGTTTAGACTCCCTCGGTAATTGGGCCCTGAGGTTTTCTGGTGGGTTTGGGCTTCTGGGCCTCAAAGAGAGTGTGAATGGGGGAGTCCTTGAACTGGGTCTGGATAAACCTATCCCTACTGTACAGCTGGTGCATGTTGGAGATGTCATTCACAGCCAGAATGTTCCAAAAAGTAGGGGTGGCATTGGAAATCAAAAGCTTAACTTTCTCTTCCTCCGGAATCTGCCCGGGCACACGGGAGGCCATCTACCTCCACCTATCAGCATATACTGCAAAATCTTCATCGGCCTTCATTTTCTCGGCCACTAGATCAGTAAAGGAATATTTCGAGCCAACCCGATCTTGGAATCTCTGGATGAACTTCTCCTTGATAACTTTAAAGCTCTCCACCTCCTCCATAGGTAACGCATAGAACCATTCCAAAGCAACCCCTTCCCATGAGCGGTGGAATAGATACGCCATGAGGCGATCATCATATTGAAACTGCGCCGACTCATATATAAATTCCCTCACATGGATGTAGGGATTACCATTCCTATCGTACTTTTGGTACGTGGGGAGATCTGACTGGGGCGGGAAACGAATGTTGTGAAAATTGGGAACTAGGATATCCACTAAGGACTGTGGGCCAACCCGTTTGTGAAGGAGGTCAAGCTGCTGTTGCATGGTAGCCCACTTATCAAGAAGCTCCCGTTCTCGGGATAGAGGAGGCAAAACTGGAAGGGCGGACTCGGTGTAAGGGGCCAAAGGATAAGTAGACGGTGGGGGAAGCCCATAAGAGGGACATTGGGCCAAAGACGGACCCATGTCTGCGGGAGCCAAGTGGATCTTTTAAGTTTTTCATCTTTTTCTGCAGTATGATTCTTGAGATTTTCGTTTTCAGATTTTACCTCATTCAGCTCTAACTCAATGTTTCTAAAGATTTCCAATTGTTTTTTCAGTTTTTCATTTTCAATTCTGGTAGCTTTCTAAATCCTTATTTTCTACACAGGTGTTCATGCTGGTATTCATTTTCTTCCTAAGCCTTTTATGCTGTTTTCTCAATTTTTCATGTGTTTTCAACAAATCAGCATAAGCATCCTGCCAATCATCTAGAGAGAAATTATCAAAAGGATTCACCTGATTTTTGCCCTCCTCATCATCTGGGGTGCTGCTTCGATCGCTCCCATCAACCATCATGCATTGATCTTCTTTCCCACTGCTGGTTCTCTTCAGTTTATCGAATATGTCTTTTGCTGACCTGCATTTAGAGAGACATGGAAAGAGGGCAACGTGAACAACTGCTTTCATCAAGTTTAATGCACTCGTGTTTTCATTGTTCCTAGATCTGTGACGTCAGTCCACTTAGATCTATCCTTAGGTAGTCAATGTAGGCCATGTATGATAAGCTGCCATAGATTTGGATCAGTGGATCTAACAAATTTATGAATCCTACGAACCCAAGCATCAAGGTTAGAACCATCGAAAATCGGTGGGCACTCCATCGAACTAAAATCAATCAATAAATCCATAAGGAGTAATATTGGCAAAAGCACAAAAGAGTCAGGATCTTCTCTGCAGATCGCTGGATCTGATTAATTAGAGAACATGCTCTGATACCAATTGATGTGGATGAAATAGGTGCGCAGAGGGATCCAGAGGGGGGGTGAATGGATCCTATTCAAAATTTTAAAGCAATTACGAAATAGAATGTCTGGATTAACAACAACTAGACTAGATGATAAAAACACTACAAACAATGACTACACGAGAAACACCCGGCCTGGACTCACGCCTCACTGATACTTCAGGAAGAACTTGGTTCGAACACCCAGAAAGCAACTCACTGTTTTATGCAGAAGCAAACAATTGTCTAGGATTCAGATCAGCCAGGACCAACTACATGATGGTGCACAACAGCACAAATAGAAACAGATCTTGACCCAAATAACTTTACACAGAACAAATGATAGACATGTAGACTCTGCTAATGTTGCGATTATATTGTTGTGGTCAGTGAGTCATTCCACGCATCAACCTGCGAAGGGGGATAGAGAATAAGGAGCAATCACACTCACATAATCACAAGGCACGCAAGATTTTTAAGGTGGTTCGGCCAGACACCAGTCCGCCTATGTCCACCCCTCATTCCAATTGGAATGAGACTTTCCTTGCCAAAGTAATACGGCTCTGAGGAACCAGGGACGTTTCTTCACCTCGGGAGGCTTCCTTATCAAGTGGTGGACCACCAGGTATGTTTTGTCCTGATCGGACGAGGTATGGGGTTTATTCGGCGTGACTGAGTCGATGCTGGTTTGTTGGGTTTGTTGATTTCTACAGGCCATATGGCATTGCTGGTTTGTTGTAGACTTCTTTCAAACGTCCCGAGATGATGAGTTGTGACGTCCCTGATGCTCTTGTCAGGTGACCTGAGGCTTCAGCAGTTCGGGAGGACCTTCTCTTAGGTTTAGAGTTACCTTCCAACGCTTATAGCCTGCCTTTCCGCTTCGGTCCACCTTGTTACTTCTCTCGTGGTGCTTGCTCCTTTATAAGAGGACAACGGGCGATTCTATGGTCTTCACTGCCGCAACAGATGCATTTTCTGAGTTTATACTATCTCTCTTCTGGTTTGTGCCTGCCTTTATTGTGAGTGTTAACTTCTTGAAATTTACTTAGATTTTGCTTGCAAGATAATTATTTTTGTGAAAAAAATAATACATGTTCATTTAGTTTAACTAGATCTTGCATCATGATGTCTAGGGTGTCGTTCGTCTTTTGCGATGAAGAGGGCGTGAACCTCCTCCTTCGTAGTGTCGGGAGCGTGGAAGAGGGGTCGACAAGGTTGGTTGAAGGGAGGAGGCTATTAGTGATGCAAGCAATTATTTGAGTGATGTGTGAGGAGGACATTTGGGAGCCATTGTCACAAATGTTGAAGGTGACAGATTTCCTATCAAAGTTGAGGTGCAGGACCGATCGACAACATCAGAGAAGACGGTTCCTATTTGAAATTCGAGCTGCCCACCAGTGGAGCAGACTATTGGGTTTTCGTCCTACCTATTTGGCAGTTGTTTAGACCCAGAGGCTGCCCGTCATGCACCTGCCTACCCAGGTCCCGACAATGGCTTCATTACTCGTGACTTGCTTGATATTTGGGGTCACGGTCTAATGGAGATTCGGAGGAGATCTGACCAACGATGAGACATGCTAAGGGGTTTCTTCCTGACCTGAGCTTGGGTGGTGGTTGTAGTGCCGATCACCGCCTGCTGTCTTCTCCGGAGTGTGTCGACGTTGTTCCCGTGCCATTGTACATGGAAGGGCTCAGAGGAGTCACACGATTGTGTCTCCATTCCCTCTTCAGGTGTGGTTTCCGATTGCGGTGGTAGGGGGGAAGGAGATGAAGCTCTGAATGATCTGGTTGTCCTTTCCCTACCAAGCAAGTATATGATCGGATAGGGCCTCTCGAGACTAGTGACATCAAATGTTGTTGGTGGGTTAACTATTCGGGAGGAGGAGCCAGACCTTGGGGGTGTCTCTGCGGGAGGAATCCTGGATGCTATGATAGGGGTCCCCTTTAGTTATCTTCTTGGGTCGTCTGGTTAGGCTTGTGGCTGGAGCGACGAGGAGGGAACTGAGGAGGGACTTTGTCTCCTTTTCAAGGAGGTGGAGGCGGGTGATGTGGATGCTTCCATGGGAGACTCTCCGGTAGACCTATCTTTGGTCTCGGTGTCTCTAAAGGGGGTCTATGTAGCAGTCCATGCACTTCTAGTCAGACTACTGCCACAAGAAGATGGGGAGCCATGCTTACTTTTGGGGGAGGATCCTCTTATCGAGAGGTTAGACCTCACTCTTAAGGAGGAAGCCAAGCATAGAAAAGATGTCAAGAAAATCTTATCCGAGGTTGAGAGTTTTATGGGGGAGCAAGAGAGAGATGTGGCCAACCTGGGATGTCCTCTCAAAGAGTTGATAAAGATATCAAATCACGTTCAGATAAATTCAGAGAAGATGACATGCGAAGCTGACAAGAGAAGCTACGGTAGCAAAATTGCTACTAGAGAGGAGGTGCAATGAATAGAAGAAGGGTAAGATGAGTACATAGGGATAGTTGAGGCCTATATGTAGAGTCGTCTTTAGGCGAGGAATTTTTCGTGTTTCCTTAAGTCAAGAGTTCTGCGGTTTGTTCTTTTGTACTTAGTCTTTTTTGGGGCCCTTAAAGGAGGGGGTTGTGGAGAGGGTTATGTTGGGCTTTGGGGAGGGTAGAGTAAGAGAGGTATCAATTTTTAGGTGGATGGTAGTTTTCTTTTGTATGTCTTTGTTGTTTTTTGGTAATGATACTCTTTTGGTAACTTCGCGGTGTCTTTATAGTTTACCATTTGCGCTAATTTGTATGTATGTTTTATTGATACTATTTGCTGAGTGAGTAGTATAGTGCATAGTTTTCATTTTTTTTACACCTCACCTCTCTCTCTCAATCTCTCCTCTATCCCACAAGCGGAAGCCGACTTCTGCAGCATCCTCCCCAGCCACACACCCACCCTCTGCTCTTCGACCCAACTTCTCCCCTTTACTTCTCCCATCCCACTACTCATCTTCTCCCACTCACTTCCTCCCTATGGCGTCACAAGGGACTCGCTCACACAAGGGCAAGGCCCCTGCAAAGCCGGAGCCGGAAGCTCCAAGAAGCGAAAAGCGCACCAAGCTTCGCAACAATCCAGCATCAATAGTGCACCGTGAGTCTGAGTCAGAGGCGCAGGCAAAGGTCACGGCTTCCAAAGGGTCGTCTCCCAGAGGGAAGAAGGCAACTGCAACGGAGCAACGTCGCCCTGCTCTGGCCAGGGCAAAAGTCGTAGTGGTTCCACCAGAAATTCATCTTGTCTCCGGAATGGTGAAGCCAAGGAAAATACTGTTGCCACGATGGGTTGATTTCCATGATGAGAAGATGCTGGAGCTATTTCCTGAGCTACCTAAGATTATGGAGGCACAGGGCTGGGTTTCTTTCCTATCTTCACACAGAAGGTACTATCTGCACCTAGTCCAAGAGTTTTACCATAACCTGCAGTGGGTTGATGGAAAGCTATACACTGGTTGGAGATATGATCATTGGTCTTACCAAGCAATTGCTCTGTCAGGCTTTGAAGATACCGAAATCTGGTGTTGATCCCAAGGAGACCCCATTTGATGAAATGGAAGCCTATACCATCATGACTGGCTAGCGAACCTCTGATCAAATTCCCAAGGACATTAATGCCAATACTTTCCCACCACTTCACCATCTTCTTCATCACATATTTACCACAATTCTCCTACCTAGAGGGGGTGGCCGGGATCAGGTCAGTCGTACCCACATCTTTCTCATGTTATGTTTGTTGACCAGAAAGAACATTTGCCTTCCATAGTTGTTGCTCCATGCCTTCAACTACATTATGCATAACCCTTCAAACTCACTTCCAGATGCTTCCCACTTAACTACCATCTTTGAATATGCCCAAATTCCCCTGAAAAATAAAGAATGCATTGTCATCCCCAAGATGAATGCCTACAATTTTCACTATGTCACCACCTTTATGCAGTATGTTAAAGAAGGGAACAAAGTTTCCAGAACATTGCCCTCTTCCAAACGCCAACCCTCTGAGCCCTCAGTTGAAAAGGAACAGCCTGAGATCTTAGTTCATGATGAGGTTCCACCAGAATTCACAACTCATCGATCGGCTGCCCCATCTCAATAGGCCTCTCCACCACCACCCCTTCAGTCTCCTATCATTGATGCTCCACTTAGCCTCCCAATTGTTCTGTGGATGCCAGATAGGGAACCACCAGCACCTACCCCTATGCCCACACCGTCCCGTGTACATGGTGAGGCATCTACTTCTACCGCTCCACTAACAAACCAGCCAATACCTCCAGAACTGTATGCCTTCATCTCTTTACAATTTGCTATCTTGTTAGCACAATTCACATCTTTTCAATCCTCAATGGCTGAGATGTCCAACCGATTTGATCTTAGGCTGGCTAGGCTTGAACAACTGATGGAGAGCAGAGCAGATTTATTAAGCAACAATAAAACTCTAGACATGCTTCTAGCAGATTTAACAGATTAGTGGGTACCTTGGCAGAAGTATCAACTAGTGCAAACTTCCTTCAGACCAGGCTGAACGATGAATTAGCTCACCTGGATTGTCAAGTACAGCAAGGGAATTCACTCCATCATAATGCCATCACTAAAATACAAAAAGTTAGATTATCCTATGCGCATATGGTTGAGAAGATGGAGGTCCTGGAGCAGGAATATGCATCTATTCTTCAGCAGAACATGGATCTCAAGCATGCTCTTGATCACGGTCAAACTATAGTTAGAGAACAACTGCAGCAAGTGGAGGATAGACTGACATCTATTGAGGCTCAACTGTCTGTAGCTACACTGGCTCCACCACCACTCTCACCACCTTCCACTAGTGGTCCATCATAGAGTCAGTACTCCCCTTGTTTTGCTGATGTCAAAGGGGGAGAATGTCATTGTCATAGGCATCAATCAAGGAGTCAGTCAAGTCAAGGAGTCAGTCAGTCAGATGAGTGGTCATGGGTAGGTGTCTTTTGTACATTGTCAGTAACTCATAAATCTGAGCTTAATATTTCTTAATCATGCACAAATGGGTTCCTTTTTATGAAAGTTAAATGAAATTGATATCAACATCATGCTCAAACAAAACTTGATCTTGTACTGCATATGAAGCTCTTCCATTAACAATGACTTATAGTTGCCATCGTCAAGAAAGGGGAGACTATTGTACATCTCTTGTTTTGATGATGACAAACTATAACCCATTGAGTTCAATAATTCATTGGATTTACTCCTCATGCATAGTATACATGGTAAATGCAGGAGCATAAGACAAACTCAACCAAGGAAGGGACTCAAAGGTTAGAATCATTGTTTGACAGGGAAGAAAGTAATAATGAACAAGGCCTTCTACACCATAGGTGCAGAAGTCGACTCCTGCACACAGGCTAGAACCACCTGGTTCTGGATAGGGGCAGAAGTCGACTTCCACCGATGCAGAAGTTGACTTCTGCCTGACTGACAGAACCAACCATTCTGGGGTTTGATCAGAAGTCGACTTGGATCCTTCCACAAGTCGACTTTCATAGAGAATGGGTTATATGAACCCTAAAATGACCCCTGGTGTTACAAGATCCGATACCCAAGCTGTGGATCCATTATGGCACACACATAGAGGGTCCCTATGCACCAAGGAACGTGGGTTTTCAACAGACGCTGTTACTCATATGGAGAGGACCTGGTCTTCAACCGCTTTATAGAAAAATAGGAGGATCTCCAGCGTGTGTCTCAACTGAATCAACAGATATTCTAGAGGCTCTTCGAAAATTGAAAAGGAATGGCGGGAAGCATGAAAGAGAGACAAGAGAAAAAGGACTGAAGAGTGAAGAGGGAGTAGTAGAAATTCAGAAACAGAGAAAAGACCCGGTCCGGCAAGCTAGGAACAACCACCCTGAATGTGAAGGGCGTCCATCCAAAAAGTGAAGAGAAGTAGATGCTTCTTGTTGTCATGGGAAGCTGCATGGTGTTGTTGAGATCAAGCTCTCACTGCTGAGGCAATGA
This sequence comes from Amorphophallus titanum, assembly GCA_024336825.1. Classification (NCBI taxonomy): domain Eukaryota; kingdom Viridiplantae; phylum Streptophyta; class Magnoliopsida; order Alismatales; family Araceae; genus Amorphophallus; species Amorphophallus titanum. The sequence continues at coordinate 530,681 of JANBPO010002351.1, forward strand.
ACCCATGGGGATCTTCACCAGCTAGCCTTCGGTGTAGATCTAATTAAAATCCACTAAAAATAATAAAAATGTAAATAAAATGCTAAGAAAGGGGGAAAAGGAGAATCGGGTGCATGCGTGGGATGCCAATAGGAGGGTGATCGCCAGAGACGCGAGGGCCTCAAAATGATATAACAATAATGAATAAAGGGAGCTATCACGATATATACCTGAAAAAATGTGGGGAGATGTGAGTGACTTCCTCCTCTTCCTGTCGGCCGACCGAAGGAGAAGGTTCTTCGTCTTGATTACCCTTCCAAGAAATACAAACACCAACAAAATAAATGGAATTAGGACCACAGCGTAGTATCAAACCCAAGTAAATATGCATGACGTGGAAAACATGGAGTGAGACACACCTGCTGGCCGTTGGCCCTTTAACCCCTTATGCAAAAGGGTGGGAGGTATGATGATATGAAGAAATGAATAAGAGGTAATGTGTTGCACAAATGGAAGCTCAACGTGGTTGAGAAGAGAAAATAGAATGCAATGAATGCATGCGTGTCGACTTATGTAATGAAAATAAAAGCAACAAAAAAGGGTTGAAGGATCTTGTGGGGGGTTGATCTCCAGGGACAGCTTTAAGCATTCAGGAGGAAGACTCAGACAAATGAAACTTGATGCGCAGAGAGCTCCCTCCTTCAGCTAACAATTGGGCAGCACCTCCCCTCATTGTTGAAGTTGGCCCCTCTCCTGAACAGAGAGAACGAAGGGCTTTTATAGGGAGTTTAGTGAATTTTAATCCAAGAACAATTAGGACAATCAATTATGGAATGAGATAAATCTTGAAAAGAGTCCTCCCCAGTTCTGGAAAGTCATAGTAACTTCCCCGGTTGAAAGGGATTCTTAAAATAGGGAAAGAAGGAGCGACAGATGAGTTCGGGAAGCACAAAGAAATAGCGTCAGAAACTATGGTCGCCCATTAAATGGGCGTCCACCACGATAGTCGCCCATTCCAAGCCATTTTTAGAAAGATTAAAAATTTCTAAAATTAAGAAAGAAAACGTGTCTGGGGTACTGGACGCGAATTAACAATTTCATGAATTTTGGCTAGATTGAAAATATTCGTAAATGGCAAGAAAATATGCGTCCGGGATCTTGCTCTTGATAGATAGAAAATGTGCAGACTTAGTTAACCGATCAATAATCACCCATATCCCATCATGTCCGCCCTTTGTTTTAGGCAATCTTATGACGAAATCCATCCCTATATTCTCCCACTTCCATTTAGGAATCTCTAAGAGATGTAATTTATCAGCGGGCTTTTGATGCTCCGCCTTTATCTTTTGGCAAGTAAGACAGCGAGAAACAAACTCCGCTATCTCTCTTTTCATGTTGGGCCACCAAAAGTTTCTCTTCAAGTCTTGGTACATCTTGGTAGCACTGGGGTGGATAGTATACTTTGATCGGTGAGCTTCTTTTAGGATCATACTCTTCAACTCTGGGCAATCTGGTACACAAGTCCTCTCATGGAATAATAGTCTTCCATCAAATGCTAGCTTGAAATCAGGTCATTGATCCATGCCTTTAATCTCAACTAGTACTGGGTCATTTTCTTGTAGCTCCTTGATTTCAGAAAGCAAGTTAGGATGTATGCTTATGTGTGGTAAGAAAACACATCCTTTTTCTTCATCTATATTGAGGTTTAATTTAGAAAACTTTTTTAGCATCTTCTATTCTTGAATCACACAACTGGCCAATAATACTCTCGACTTTTGACTAAGGGTATCACACATAAGCTTGATGTGCATCGACCTTTGTTCTTTACAAACTTGATGTGCATCGACCTGACTGCATGAATAGTGGTCGCTGCATCGACCTTACTTCTAAACTTTTGTGCAACCTATTGCCTAGATTTCTGTGCATCCAGTAGCCTAGATTTCTGTGCATCCAGTTGCCTAGATTTCTGTGCCTTACTTGACTTTTTCTTCGAACTATGCTTACATAGAATCTCCTGAAATATATGAATATGGATTTATCAAATGCAGGTCAGACCCATTAATGAGTCATAGTCAGACATCATCAAAACAATAGAATTAAGAAAATGACACATATTCCCAACACTCTAAACTTTGAATTTGCTACTGGAAGGAGACCCAAGTTCCTACACGTCCTACATGAAACCTTCAACTTTCAGACGCCCTAACTCTTTATCCTCTCATCCTAAATTCGTGAAATTTGGAGAGTGATAAGAAGATATAAAGAGGAACAACATTTTTTAAAGGATCAACTTAAAAACACCTCGATTTCAGATCCTAATCCTCTTGTCTTTCTCAGACAGATGCACTTGTTCCTATACGACTTATAGAGAATCACCTGCTTTCAGAGCTTCTAACTCCACAATGGCTTGAACTCCTAGCACGAGATTTGGAGGGATGTTGGACAAAACTAAGGAGAATAAAATCCTCTAAATGACTAACCTGAGATAATGTCTCCTTACATTCGATCCACGCGCTCGAAAGCTAGAGTTCACGCAGGTCGATCCTAGGACCTATTTATAGAGTTTCACCTAGGGCTAAGGATTAGATCATTTTATGATTGGGACATTAAAGCAAGGCAACTAACCTTTTTATTTACATTTTTATCCTTGGGACAATTGTAAGGCAATTATAAGTCAATGGGTTAGTCATTAGGAATTAATGAGTTTCTATGTAAAAGGTCACGTAGGGCCGACGGGACCCCCACCCTCTCTCCCATTAGGCCACATAGCTTCTAGGGCCCATGTGGACTGGTCCAAGGTCCAAGGTGGGCTTAGACCAAGACCATTCAAACTTGGACCAAGAAAGAAGAAAATTTAAAATTCTCTTCTTTAAAGAGGGTGCCCCCCCTTTTACCCCTTTCTTTTATTTTTTTTTGTTCTTTGACCACATGAGAGAAGGAATTAAATATTCTCATCCCTCCGCATTTTCCTTATCTTACTTCCTAGAGCTAAAATGTTAATTATTTAAACTATACTTTCATGTTGATATGAAGATACCTACTGGGCAAGTGTGCTCATTACCCTACTTTTTAAATATTTTTAGGAAACACTAGCGGATCGGATTCAGACTACACAAGTGGCGGATCCGAGGGCAACTAAAGTCAAGAGGGAGGCCTAGTTGTGTCATTAGTTAGAATCATGATGTAATTTTCCCTTTATTGAGTCATGATATGTAAATTATTTTTTTTTAGCCTAGTTGTCATTATGTCAAAAGAGAGTCAAACATTCATGTACTTTGATTATTATGAATAAAAGTTAGACTTTTGGTCAATGATTGTGCATTCCTCTTTATGTGGATGTTATTGCACTCCGATTTATATTGCTAGCTTGACTCAGATTGTCGACTATCCACGTCTCCCTGAGCTGCTTCCGCTATACACACATGGCTCGGGGGGTGACACAACCATTAGTAGATACCTTGATCCCAAAGTCCGCCAAAATCCTCTACTTATTATAATTGTCTTCCTTTAGCTCTGCAGTACCAATTACATGCCTAACCTACACAATAATCTTGTGAAATAAATTATGTTTAGAAACATTCCTGTCGTCATACTTAGTAGCATTTCTAGATGTCCAAATTTCCTAGGTGCTATAAGCAACTACAGCAATAGTAAAAAAGCCAAACATTGATTTGTTCTTCAAGTGGAATAGAGTTTAATATCAAGGCTCTAGCTGAATTACCCCAAATCTACAGGCCTTTAGCATGGAAAGAAGACCAAACATAAGAAGCCCATCACTGTTAACCAAGAGATGATTAACGCCCTCCTTCTGATAAAGCTCACATCAAAGACATTTGGAACACATAGGAATACCGAGAGATCAAACATTAGCATCAGTAGGCAGACAATTAAAAATGATCACAGTCTGGCTGAATTTGTCCCTGCTAATCTCATTCTGAATTCTAAGTTGACTATCAGAGACTTCTTAATGCATCCCACTAATGAAGAATTAGCTCTGCATGACAACTTCTTTCCTCCTGATATAAGTAAAGCGCTAGGGAATGCCAATCTGAACCAGGAACATGACATGGAGGTATGGAGCCTATCCTCATCTAGGCAGTGCTTGGTTGCTTTAACATATAAATATTCTTTCAGCAATATTAGACATCAGACATACATACCTTGGGCTCGGCATTGGTCTAACTAGTTACCCACCAAAGTTTCTGTTCACCTGTGGAAAATCCTTAACAATTGTTTGCCTATTGACACAATTGTCCAGCGCGTAGGTGTTTCTCTCTGTTCCAAATGCCTCTGCTGTAAGGAATCCCATGAAGAAGATGTCAATCATCTTTTTATCAATAGTGAGACTGCTACTCTTGTATGGTCAACATTCAGATCAATTGGTATGCAAATTGAGGGTAATTCTACCAGAGCTCTTATTGTGCATTCTGTTATTAGCATCCAACATAAGTTTTTATTTGGTCTCTTCACTCTTGCTGTCTTTGGCTATGGTATGTGGGAACTTTGGAGTGCTAGAAATTTTGCTAAATATGATGGTAAAACAATCTCCAGGCAAAGCCTTCTTCACAAAATTTCCTCCCATGTGAAACAAATCTATGTGGCAGCAGAGCTCAAGGAACCAAATTGTAGCAAAAGGAAAATATTGGAACAATTTTGGCTTCAGACTTTCATCCCTGGACGCCAGCAACTTAAGACCATTAAGTGGTTATGCCCACCTTGGCCATTCCTAAAGCTCAACACAGACGGGGCTTCTAAGAGGTCTGTGCAGGCCAGCAGACTGAGCTTTGCCTTCCTGTGCCTCCCAAGCCCAAAACCTCCACTGCACACCACCCCACCTCTGCTACCCAATCATCCCACGTCTACCAGATATCCATCAGAGAAAACCCCACCCCATTTACCTCCAGGAAGCCCTGGTTCCAGCCTTGTCTTCCACCCCCTGTCCTGTTGCCAACAGACAGACCCGATCACGCAGGGTGTGCTACGAAATTTTCCACGACTTCCTCAGTGCTCAGTTGCAGCCGCCCCTCCATCGGCGTCCCTGGGACATTCCCAACAGCATCGATGCCAAGTTTCGTGACCGGTGGATGAGTAGAAGTTGACATACCAGGCTCATCTTCCTACTGCTTCCTAGCACCGTGCAGATTGGCCAGCAGTCTGCCCGCCTGTTCGAGGCCGCGCCGGAGCTTCCCTCCCACGCCGACGGCGTCCAGCATCTTCCCAAGTGGTCTTCGTCCCTTGTTGCCTGCCTCCAGGGACCGTGTTCCCTCCTAGGTGCCCAGGACTTGCCTTCCTCACTGCTGGACTCAGGCTGGTTCATGGGCGAAGTGCAGTCTGCCCCATTTGCAGTTGTACGTGGATAATGAGCTTCACCGACCCGGTGCCCGTCACCCCACTTCGCACGATCCTTGGATTTCGTTGTGTAGCCTTTTATCTCCCTGCGAGGAGTGGGCATTGCTTGGGTTGTATGTACTTTGCTTGTGCCGGGGATTGTATGACTTGGCCGAGATTCTTCCCCATGCCCCGAGCGTGGAGGTATGCGACCACTTTCCTTACTTGGTTAGCTTGCTCTTTTATTATTTTCTCTTGATGCCACTGCTAGTGAGAGTGTAGGTTCCTAGTTCGTTCATTTATTTATATCGCTGCCATGGGGAGGGAGCGAGACCGTCTCATGACTCATCCGAGTCGCGAGTGTGAAGTCGACCACCCTAGACCCTATCGATTTCTCAACCGTGCGGATCGACACGATTCCCTCTCTTGGGGACGACTGCGATCTTGAGTTACTTGTTTAGGCATGATCCCTCTCTTGGGAGTCAAAGGTGTTTTAGTCACGCTACTTTATATATCGTGTCACTGCTGATTTAGTTGTCCCATTAGTTGTGTCTTCACGTAGCATCATAGTTCGCATAGCGTCCCGCATCACTAGGACCATCCAGAAACTAAACCGTTGAGAAACTAAACGGTCTCCATCAGACCGTCCATTGGACAAATAGTCACGGGCATGTCCATGTAAACCCAGATTGACAGGGGCTTGAGGGGGCATCCAAACGGTCTGTAGTGGACCGTTGGGGTGCAAAATGGTCAGATGGCTACCATTATTGGGTCAGGCATATGATGAACTGAACAATCCCCACTTGGCCGTGTAGATGCATGAACAGCCCCCAATGGACCGTTTGCTGACAAAGCAGTCAATGGATGACCGTCCAGCTTTAGATCAGAGAAATGGCTTTAGAGTTAGAAAACGGTTGGAAATAGGGTGACTGGAGCAAGTTAATCCTAAAATTATGCCCACATCTTCCACACTGAATGTGACCTCCGTACTACCCATACAGAAGTAATTTCCTCCACTATGGGCACAAATAATCTCCTCCAACAGTGTCATGGTAAAAGTGAGGGGAGAAGTATTGTCAACATATGGACCAAAGGGTGTGCTCCTCATCAATGACTTGTGGCATTCCCGAAATGTAAATGTCCATAGAAGACCGGGCCGAGATTATCTTTGTGTTCACTAGATTCAAAAAAATGTGTAAACAAGATATTTAGTTAATTGACTGATCAAGCCACTTGGGGGGTTTATCCTGTCCAAACCCCCAAGTAGAGGGTTTATCCGTTCCAAACCCCTCCTTTGAGGGAGAGGAGAGGTTGACCCCCTATAAAAATATCTTTTTTCTATTCATTCCTTGGTTTTTGTTCTTGGTCCACGTGAGAGAAGGGAAAACAACATTTCTCTCGTGATTTGTGCCTTCATTTAATAACTTCTTGCGCCGTTTGCTGTGTAAGGTGGTCTCGGTCTTCCAGAATTATTTTCTAATCGAGGTCCAACGCCTTGTAAGCCCTGTGAGAATTTCCTTTTGACCTTTGCTTGCTGTGAGGCCTTTTTCTTCTATGCCGTCTACTTAGTAGGGGTTCTCAGGACTCATTTTTTAACTCGTAGTCAGGACCTTGTGACTGTCTTTTGACCTATTTAATCTTCATATGTCTTGGTTGTTCCGAGAAAAATAATAGGTTCAACAAATGCCCCCTACGGGGAGTCCGTCAGAGCCTGCGGTGATGGTGGGCGGCCCGTGTAGTCCTCCTCAAATTTCTTTTCTTTTTTTCTTCCTCTAGTCTTTCTGACATGATAAGGTTTTTGCATTGGCTTTGGCACCATGTGAATGCCCCATTTTTTTCTTCCTCCAGTCTTTCTAACATGATGAGGTTTTTGCATCTACTTTGGCATCGTTTGCTATCATTCGTACCAAAATTTACTTTGCAGTGATTTTTTCGTCATGGTTCATTTTGGTGGAGACTAGAGAATGCGAGAATTGACCCAAAGCTCAGAAGAGTGTTACATCAAGTAGACCGACAAGCCCAAACTGCTATTGGATCCACCCACAATTACTGCAGATAATTTGGATTCAGTGGATTGTGGTTTGACTTGGGTCGCAAAGGGACCGACAGGAGCAGCAGACTCTGAAGGAGGTGCAGTCGACCTGTCGAGAATCTCCAAAGAGAATGGTGTTTATAAATATGATCGCTCTGGGAACTATGAACCCGCTAGACCGTTATCTTTACTCATTTATCAAGGGCTATGTTCCCCCCAGAATGGAAGCTGACGATCCAGACCTTCTAGCTGAGAGGTGCCGCCTCGAAAGAGCCATTTTGTCTGGACGAGATAGCATGCAGGATACCTGCACCCTGTCGTTCCCGAGCTATCTGGAAGATTTTACACATAGCAATTTTGAGAAGTTTCAGATTCACATGACATCTCTATCACCAGTCATCTGGAATATGTATGACCAACATAGGCGTATGTAATCTACGGTTGATGGGCTGATTTTGGCACCTTCTGGGGCGCAATATGCTGTGGTAGTAATGACCATGATTGTTTGTCTAAGCGAATTTTGAGTTTTAAAGCCCCAAGCCGATATGGATAGTGGTCCGTGATCCCCTTACATAACTATCATCAGGGGGCCACTGAATGGTTAATGGGTGTCCATTTTTTTAGTGGAGTTCTTGACAACGGCTTTATATCAATATCCCGATAATACCGACCTCCTACGAGGCTTAGTGGAATGATTCAACCCTCGTCGGAACACATTTGTCACTGTCGAGGGTGAGACGGCCTTAGACTTATGGTCATTTCATAGAATCTCTGGTTTACCTATTTGCGGTTGAGTTTATGATGAGGTGTCCATGGATGATTTACACCGTAGCCTTACCCACGGTGACGAACGATACCACATGTCAAATTGTTATAGATTCTTGATGAAAATTTGGAGGGATCTAGTCCGAGTGAGTAAGAAAGACTACCCACACCACCAAGGTGACTTTGAGGGTTTGGGTCCGTCATTTTTATAACGGACCTTTTTGCTATTACCTCATCGCTGGGACCTATCTCTCTGCCCACAATTATCCCTGTTGTGTTGCTGTTGCACTATCACTGTTGCTTGGACAAAGCCCTCCCGACGTCGCGGCGTCCAGGGTCCCTGACTCTCTCTTCGGCAGTAGAATCAAAGGTGTTTGGGCTCCGCCCGATGTAAAACAAACACCGATCGCTTGCGGTCGGTGGGGAAAGACGTCCCGTACATGACTCCCTACAATGGCCTGCACACTCGTACCTGTGGAACCTCCTTCTATCCACGTGTCGCCCGTCTCCCGAGCTCACGTGCTGCGTCCGAGCGACGCATCCCCAGTTAAACATTTGGTTCCACAGGTGATCGTCGAGAAATCGACTGGCACGCGCGCATTCCATCCAGCCATCCCTGTTCTAGTCTTCTAGAATGATTAACCATATGCCACTCCCTCCAGTGTGTTCCTATCGTTCTTTTCACCCTCCTTTCAAGACCCTTGGAATTCCCACATGCCAAGTCGACCTATCTCAGTCTTCCGTAAAAGGTGAGTGTACACCCCCATCACGAGGAAAAGAACCACAAAGGGAAATTTTTTACTGTCACAAATAGCCATCTACCTGCATCCTCATCAGGGTGTAAATATATTTTGGCTGCTACCGATTAATTCTCCAGATGGGCGGAGGCTGTAGCATTGAGGAAGTGACGGGGGAGTTGGTTTCTAGATTTTTTCGTCAGAATATAATATTCTGATTTGGTGTTCCCAGCCGAATTATCTCAGATAATGGCAGTCATTTCAGAAACCAGAAGGTTTACTGGCTGGCCGATAAGTACAAGATTGACTGGAGGACCTCAACTCCTTATAATCCTCAAGCCAATGGGATTGCTGAAGCTTTCAGTAAAACCCTCTGCATCCTCATAGCGAAGACGATCAATATTAATGCTAGTAAGAGGGATTGGGAAGAGAAGATGTACGAGACATTATGGGCCTATTGTATAGTCTATAAGACCCCGACTGGATGTTCGCCATACTCCTTAGTGTATGGATTAAAGGCAGTGGTACCGATCGAGCTTGAGGTGCCGTCCTTGCAAATTGCCATCCAACAAGGCCTAGCTGGTGAAGGTCAATCAAGCCCTATAAATCGAAGGCTACACCCTCAGAAAACTCCATTTTACTTGGGCAACCGGCGGCGTGCCAGATTGAGGGGAGGATTCATCGAGCGAGGTGACGACGTGTTAGGGTTCCGGTGGCATCAACAACCTCTTCTCAATCCGTTCAAGGTAGGTTTTCTCTCAGACCTAACCTTCAATAAAATATGCCATCATGTGCATCTTCGACTGCACTTTATTTTGGTACCAGCTTGCCTAATTTTTAAGTAGTATAGCGATCCCAATCAGGTTTTTAGTTGAGGTGTGTCTGAGTTTGCCGAAAGGTGAGTTTCGGTTCCAGGTCGCGAAACTACAGTGACCGCTACTAGGAAGCCGCGATTCCGTGATAGACCGTTATCTTCCTACAGTTATTTTTTTTAAGTGCTAGAAGTGACCAGATCACGGTGCTTGACAGACTACTCACCAGGTAGCGGCCCTGCCTAAGCCGCGTCCTACCATGAGTTCTAGTAACCCAGTCTATCTGTACCCTAATTTCTGAAAAGGGCAGTAGTTAGACAGCTTGTTTTAAATACAGAACGCACTAAACCTCTAATATTTCATGAAAGATGGTTGAATCTTGAAAGGATATCATGTTTTTGTTCCCTTCAACTAACTTCCCTTCCAATATAATTCATGACAAGAGTAGATTAATTTTTGTTAAATCTGTTCACATCCCTACACTGTATGGAATATTAAAACAACCGAAAGGTGGGGATATCTTGAGATATGCTTGTGCTCGCTGAAATCATACAGCTTCAAATAGTGTCCCATGTTACCTGATTCCTTGTGTGTCAACATTGATAATCCTCCATATGGGGGGGTGGGGGGTAGAAGAAGAGAAAAGCGTATTGATGCCCCATGGTTTTGAGAGAGCTCAAGGATAAGTTAGGTACTCCAGAAGCAATTGAAATTTAGTTATGCCATGTAATTATATTCACACAAAAATCTATAGCAAGAATGTGTGACTGGCAAATGTTGTTCCTCTAGTAGCATTGACTACCACACCACATCCATATTTTAGGGTCAAGGTCTGCAGATATAGGATCACACTAGGCGTGAGTCTGAGCTGACCCTTATTCATATTGTTGAGAATCATCCTTGATAGGGCCACCCTGTGCATATTGACCCTCAGAAGTGGGGTTCATCTTTGTCGTTGAACTTGTTCCCAAAAGTACTTTTGTTCCCCTTTCCTGCTTCTGCTACAGGGAAATTCTAGAAAATATTCCTCTCTCCTGCTTCTTACTTGTTCTTGTTACCACTCATTCCTACTCCTTGCTTCTAAGTTCTGGCCAGTTCCGCAGTGTGTATGCTGCTTCTTTTTTTAAGTATTGGACAGGCTCGAGGGCAATTCCTAAAAAAGAGGGTGATTCTTTCTTTTTTTCTGGGGACGGGGGCAGTGTGTGGTTGGCAGTGTGTGGTTGGGTTATCCTTATTTGGGTCAGTCAATTCTTTAGATAGGTGGAAAATCAATTGCCATTTGTTACGCTTTAAACTGTTTGATTGTTGATAATCTATTTTTTTTGGAATTCTTTCTATTGTGTTTTTTTGGGACATGTGACTTTTCTAGATGAATGATGCAAATATGGTTGGATATGGCTCTGATCTTGTATTCCTTGTGTGTTGGATTGAATGATTGTCTGTTTTTCTGTTAAGTGGAATTCAAAATTGTGGAATCTTCAAGCAATGTATACACATTATGACTGTTCTGCTTCCTGAAAGCATGCTCAATAAGAATGTAAATCCTGGCATATATTTCATAATGGAACTATAACCGAGAATTAATTGTTTCTTACTTGTCCACAGCCATGACTTTCTTTCTTAGTAGAAAAAGAGATATTTCTTATGTAAATATTAAGTCAAGTAGTCTACAGGTTTTGATGTTCATGTTTTCAGACAAGTTCCATATATCCTATAACTCCTAATCTGTCACAGGAATTTGAGAGGGAGCTTGCTGCAAAACAAGCATCTCTTCCGATGGAGCCCTCTCCAGATGATGAAAATGCAGTGACACTCCTTGTTCGAATGCCCGATGGAAGCCGGCGTGGACGTCGTTTCCTCAAATCTGACAAACTTCAGGTATGCCATATTGCATATCTTGATACTTCTCATTCTTTGTTGTTTCTTCTGAATCTCACAGCTGCACCACATTGCAGTCTCTTTTTGACTTCATAGACATTGGAAGAGTGGTAAAGCCGGGCACATACAAATTGGTAATTACTGTGCATAATATCTTTTCTTATATGTCAGCCTCGCATGTTGTTATTGTTTATGGTAATACCCTCTGGAGTCTTTTTCTATCTTTTTTACGTGCTGTAGGACTACTTTCTATTGTCATGAAGCAGTTATTGCAGGTTCCTAATTTTTTATATCCTCAATTTCAAATCACTACAAATCCTTCATGGCAAGTGGGCCTTTTTTTCTTTACCAAAGTAACAGAACCCTTAAATACACAATTAGAATATCTTTGTGCAGATTATTCAGGGAGATCTAAGGCTGCGTTTGGTACCCCAATGGATTATGGCTTTTTTCATAATCCTTTAGAGTGAGAAAAAGCTGGTGGAGACTAGCTTTTGGAGATTATGAAAAGTGCTCTCTTTTCTCCCTATCTCTCTCTAAAACTCATAATCCAACTTTTGAATAATTCTGATGTGACAAGGGTACATTTGGTGAGGCTTTTGGGGGGTGAGGATTTCAAGGCTATAATCTATGGCCCATTTAGTTACCAAACACAGCCTAAGTAGGAGGGAGAGAGAACCAGTGGTGGTGGAGGTGGAAGAAGGAGGGGTCTTTCTCAGTTAGGTCAGCCTACACCCTCATCTCCGACGGCGGACCACCAGCTCGCATTGCAGATTTGGACTCCTGAGAGCCCTCTAAAAGTGAAGCTTCTGATCTAGAGGATCTCCCACGAGAGGCTGCCAACATGTGATAGGCTTGCTCCTTTCCTACAAAATCTACCCACCATATGCTACCTGTGTGGAGAGAGAGATGAAACCTTGGATCACCTTTTCTCAAGATGCTCCTACTCACAAGATGTTTGGGGTGCGATTGCTAGCAAGACACATGGTGCTATCGGTTTGCATAGGAGTGTGCAGCAGCTGATTGGGCAATGGTGCAGAAGCTGCATCCTAAAAGGGGGTAGAGTTACTTGGTGGATTATCCTTCATGCTACACTGTGGGCAATATTGAGAGAGGAACAGAATTTTCAGAGGGGAAGCTAGAGCAGTAGAAAGTCTGGTCTCTTTTATTCGTAAGAGAGTGAGAGAGTGGTCGGATCTACTTTGTAATGTGAATTCTCACAGCTCCTCCATTTTTACTTTAATGGGGCTTCAGTGTGGGTCACCGCCCTGGTGTGGACTGTTTTTTGCTGTATAGGGATTTTTTGGAAACATATAGACTACACTTGTACATCCCTCTTTTATTTCTAATACAATAGTGGCACCACCCACTTTCAAAAAAAAGCAACCAACGTCTGGAGAATAAGAAAGAACAAAAACATCAGATTTGAATCCCCAGACCATTGGGGTCCAATGAATCCGGTCCCAAGCCAGATTGGATTGCAATGCCCAAGACAATTAAAAGAAATGAGCAACTATAGATCTGGTACCATAAACCATCTAAAAAACAAAAGTTTAAAAATAATGTAAAAAAACTTCCCGTAAATAACACACAAAATCAACTTCCAGGTGTTACCATTGTCACCACCACACTTCAAGGTAAAGTATAGAAAAAAGTGTCGATAGGCACATACTACTACTGAATTACCCAACTTAAAGGCCCCATTCCCAGTGGTCAATTTTGAAAGTTATTTTGGACTGCATAGCAATTTTATCATAATAAGCGGATGTAGAACAACCTAGCAGGGGAGGAGAGATTCAGCTCTTACCAGTCAATGCAAACTAGCAAGAGGGAGTGATTACAAGTATTTCACTTCTCTCCAACTCCCTACAGAAAATCTAAGAAGTCTACTCCACTTACAAAGACTTAAAGAGAACATAATTGTCTGAGAAAAATGTAACTAAACTGTTCTTCACTGGAAGATGCTGTCATTTGGCCCTCTTGAAAAGTAGCATTTTGGCTTCTAATACCAATCTTGAGATTAAGATTTTTGTAGTACAAGCACCTGTCCTCGACCAAGGGAGACTCAATCTAAAACTAGGCTAAACCATCAAACTCCTTCCATTGATCTATACAAACAGTCAAAAGGTGCTCCATGTACTCACTATCTAAACCACAAACTGAACGAGTTATATCACAATTCCTTTGCCTCTTTCTCTTGGCCACAACCCACCTACGGGTTCCTTCTTGCTAGCACAAGATTGAAACCCTTCTTCTCTGCTCTTCTTGTTGATCGGTATCAGAGCAGGACCAACCCTGGGCAACTTCTTTCTCGGATCTCACTCCTCCACAGGCCACAACCCACCTACGGGTTCCTTCTTGCTAGCACAAGATTGAAACCCTTCTTCTCTGCTCTTCTTGTTGATCGGTAATAGGCGCCCCTTGTATAGGGTTACTTCCTCCCTTCTGCGGGGGGAGATCAGAACCCTTGGTTAGGGCCCTATTTCTTGGTAGATTCCTCTTTCTTTGCAAGCAGCCTATTCTACGGGCTGAGCAGGGCACCCTTTCCTTGGACCACAAGCCGTTCTCCCTCGACTGCAATCATCCAAGGCTGCCTCTGCTCAATGCGGCGTAGGGTTTTCTCTCCCTCTCTACAGTGGGAGATCAGACCCATCTCTAAGGGCTCCCTCCCTCCTCCCCTCCTTCCCTCCCTCCCTCTCCTCATCCTGCTGCACCTCTCCAAGGTCTCTGCGGTTGCACTTCTCTTTATGACTAGAAGTTGCTTAGAGTGCAGCAGTTGCATGACACCTTTTACAACCTTCTACCATGGCGGACAATCATTCTGCAGCCTCAGAGACATCCTCCCCTATGGTTCAGCCTATGAAACTTGCTCCCACCGGCCAAACTACATTGCATATCACATCGGAAAAACTGACAGAGAACAATTACCCTTCATGGGTTGTCGCTGTGGAACTCTACATTGCTGGTTGTGACAAACTACGGTTCTTAACTGGTGATCAGAAGATACCAGATCCTCTGGACCCTCTTTCCTCTACCTGGAGGCGTAATAACAACATCGGTGATGTCTTGCCTGCTTAACCTTGTGAGACCTGGGATCCGACCGACATCCTACACGAGTCCACTGCGGAGATGTGGACAACCTTGGCTGGTCTTTATAGACGTAAGAAAAACAAGCTTCGCATGTCAATTATGTCATAATATTCATGAGTTGAAGCAGAGCTCTCTCTCTGTAACAACTTGTTTTTGCTCCCTCATTTTCCTTTGGAATGAGTTGGATGTCTATCGTACGGATAAATGGACATCTTTGCAAGACCAACAGACACATCTCTCTCTTCAAGAAGATGACAAGATTGTGAAGTTCTTGGGTGGACTGAATCCTGAATATAATGTTTTAAGGGGGCATATCCTTAATATAGATCCTGCTCTTTCATTGGAAGAGACCTATTTTAAGGTCATGAGCAAGGAGCAACAGCATCAGGTTATGGGCAGCAAGGAGCATAGAGCTCCTACTCCAGATGTAAGTGAATACTCTGATCTTGCCACTATTATCAGCAAGCATAAGTCTGGGAGTGGCAAACCAAGGGATAAAAAAGAAGTGTGATTATTGTGGCTGCTCAAACCATGATGGTGATTTCTGTTAGGGAAACTTTCCAAACAAAAAACCATTTAAGTTTAGAACTAAGAAAGAGAAGCAAGCCAAGGGTTATGTGGTTGTCTTGTTGCCCAATCCTACCGAGCGTGGATCTTCTACTACCACTACTACTGCACATACTGCAGTTTTTTCCTCTGATATTGTTACACTTCAATGGATTCTGTCACAACTTCAGACCACGACTCCATCTTCATCCTCCTCAAGTATACATGGCGGCATGGCGCTGCTTTAAGTGCCTCAACCCAATTCTCTGATCACTCCTGAGTCATTGATTCAAGTGAGACAGATCACATGACTAGTATCTCTACATCCTCCACCTCTTATTCTTTGTTGTCCGGCTAGGAGAGAACATTGAAATTTAAAATAATGCAAGAAATAGCTATAGAATTAATTGTTTAAATAACAGAAAATAAATTATATGTTCAATTAATAATCTAACTATAGAGTCCAATTCAACAAAGTACAGTCTACATGGAAAGAAACGTACTCAAGCGTCTGGTACGCCCCCGGCTCTGGCAAGCTGGCAACTACGAACCTCAGCGCTGCACCTCTGAACTTCGAGGAGGAACCACAACACCTGAAAAGGAAGGGGTGAGTCTCATCTCATTGACTCAGTAGGGGTCCCGCGGATCCCCACCACGAAACAATAGTGGTAAATAGCGGCGATAACAACAGTAACAGTAGCGAGCGTAATTAACAACGAGAACAGAAGGAGGCGGCTTAAACATAGCTCTCTAAGCTACTCCTAACGATACGGAAAGGAAACCCCGATCTCACAATCCGGACCGTCGAACCACCGATAAAATCATGGCTATGCTACTTAAGGAAAAATCACGACATCCCTGTCGTGAAGGCCTGTCCTCACGAATGGAGGAGCAAACCAAGATCACGCGGTCTAAGGGTACAGTCACAACCTCGTCGTCGTGAACCCTACACTGTCTACGGGTGAAACCTTGGTAACTCTACCGGAATCCTAAACCTCAACGTCGGGAAAGATGCACAGAAATCACCTGAAGAACCATGAAGAAACTCATCTCGCGTGACAGGAGAATTGCCCACTAGCAGTAAGGTCGGATGCGCCTTCCGACGACTTATACTGCAGTCTCAGGTGTCTCCCTACTCGCCCCAGGCGGAAACTGAGACACCGTACACAAGTAACCATTGAACAAGGACTAGTCGGGGTCGCGCTCGTCAGCGCGTATCCATTGCCCCCAACCAAGTGTGCACACACAGACCAACTGTTCTAGGTTGGGTCCTTTAGCCGGTTTTTCCCCCAACTAGACTCAGTCTGCAAAGGCAAGAGGTTCTATGGCAACCAACTTAAAAATCGTCGACTCGGGACTAGCCTCCACCACTCCTAGGTGGGCAAGCAACTACGTGCCTAGATCAAGTACGTCTAGTGGGAGGGTCACTTGAGGTAAAACTCTTAGTGGAAGAAACATCGAAGTACCAACAGGCTACACACACACACGTCGTGAGTATCACAGAACACAGGGTGGCTCGGTGCCACCAGATTTTGGATGACTAGCTAGACTTATTGATCCAACGGCCATAGAGTCGCACGACTCATCCCAAGGCCCATTGTATCATACAACGCCATGCCGTCAAACCACCCTAGTCGAAGAGTCAGAAACCACGGTCAAAAGGACTCTTAAGACGGCTCACAACTGTTGGGTCCATTCCCTTCCTAAGGGAGACTAGAAAGCCCCCAACTCCTAGTTGGGTCACGGAACTCACAATCGATGGCCACAATCGTGGCCCACACGGAAATCGCTTTTCGAGAAGCTAACACAGTGCGGGGACAGCCCTCTGCACGTACACAGGTACACGATGACTCGATCGAGCACAACGAGGAAGCCCGGAACACGCGGGGTCACTCGGACCCTTAAAATCTCACGAGCACGCTAATCGAGGTGACATGATTCTTCCGGACACCCAAAACACGATCTTGGTCTCCACGAGGCGTCCGAGACATCCACGGGGTCAAAGGCTGATCAAAGGGTCTCAATCGGGTCGACCGGAGGCCAAAATCGGCAAAAAAGGCTGGGTTCGGTCGACCTACCCCTGTGGTCGGTCGACCTGCCAGCAAAGGGTCGGTCGACCGGCCCTCAGGGGTTGATCGACCGAACTGACTCGGCCGCTCGTCCGCACCGATGGCGCATCACATCAAGCTCGCGATTTTGCTGATGCTGTCCACGGCATCCCGCGTCGGGGCCATTCTGGAATTGAGGTGGGATCGGGTGGATTTCGAGCGCGGGCAGATCGACCTTCGGCCGTCCGACATCGGGCCCCGCAAAGGCCGGGCCGTGGTCCCCATGAACAAGGGACTTCGCGCGGCGCTTCAGACGGCCAGGGAAGGCGCACAGACGGACTTCGTGATCGAGTGGGCTGGCGAGCCGGTACAATCGATAAAGACCGGCTTCAGCGCCGCTGTGAAGGCTGCAGCACTCAAAGGTGTGACGCCCCATGTCCTGCGCCACACGGCGGCTGTGCATCTGGCGATCAACGGCATCCCGATGAGCCGGATCAGCCAGTACCTTGGCCACTCGAACACGAGCGTGACGGAACGTGTTTACGCTCGCTTCGCGCCGGATCATCTGCGGGATGAGGCCGCGATCTTGGATTTTACGGACATCTCGCAGGTTCAGTGAACCTGTAAACGAGAACACAAAACGAACCTGATGCGCTAAAATGCCATTTGCGGACAGGTCCTTGTACGAAGTATCAGTTGTTTAGCGAAGAACCACTTTGCTCATAACGGTCTGGTTCCAGGTTCGAGTCCTGGTGGCCCCACCAATACCTTCAATGACTTAGTGGTTTTTTGCGGACATCTCGCTGGCAACTTGAACCTCAGGGTTCGGTTGCCGGCGGTTACCGTGGCTTTGTCAGAATGGAGGATGAGATGGGCGAGAAGAGCGTGACCGAAATCCTGCTTGGCGCGCAGGAAGCCGCTGAGCGGCTGCGTGGCAAATACCAAAAGCAGATCGACATGGACGGCGTGATGGTGGGCGTTTCGCGGCAGGCGGTAGATCAACTGCTGGCCGCCTACGATGCTGCTCTCACAGCCTCTAAACCGACCGGAGAGGGTCACACCTACATCACCGACGAAGCAGGCAACCGGGGGTACATAATCCCATGATGAACGATCACACGCGCGCTATCGAGATAGCATACAGCAAGTCTTGGACGTTCGGAGGAGACCCCCCGCTAGACCGATATCTTCTTTGCGAAGAAATTACTCGGGCAATGAACGAGGCTTTCGCGGCGGGCCAGACGGCACGCCGGGATAAAAGCGACGAAGCTCTGGCCCGCGCTATCAAGGGCCTTGGCGCGATCGCTGAGCCGCTCGGGGCACTCCAAGCCAAGGCAGAAGCCGATGGCGAGAAACTATCCAGCCAAGCATTCGAGATCGCAAACGACCCGGCGTATCTGAAGCAGGTTGCGCGCCTGACGCTCTCGGCAATCAACGAAGCCGCCTAACCCCCACCCAGGAGAGAGATGATGTCTGAGACAATGGTGGAGCGATCGGTTCACGCAGATGTCGCGAAAAAGCAACTCGCCCTGTTTCAGGCGATGGTGGACCTTTGTGAAGTTCAGGGCATCGACGATGCCTTGGCGGGCGTGGACTGGTGCGTCAACCGAATCCGCTCCATTCAAGACGGCAGATGGCCGATGAAGGCCGCATCCGAATCCATGAAGGGAGAGTGAGATGGGCGAGATAGGTTCAACGGTAGTTTGCAAGCGGCCGGACTTGGCCGTCTTCGAGCGATGCCCCGCGCGATCAATGCCGGTAAAAGACGCGGCTTACGAGATCATCGGGCGCGTCTGGTCGTCCCGAAACCCCAATACGACATTCCTTCGCCTCAGCGGGCTTCCGAAGTCGCGCGTCTACTGCGCCGATGGGTTTGAAGCCCTCGCACCGGAGCAGCGGCCATGAGAACATCGGGCTTAACTATTTTTTGAGTTCTTCATTTTCATATGTTGAACTTCTTAGTTCTGAGCAATTGAATTTAGATTGCTTGATTTGTTTCTTTAACTCTTCATTTTATGTTCTTAGGGTCTCCAAATCCTTGTTAATAGGAT
Organism: Amorphophallus titanum; assembly: GCA_024336825.1. Lineage (NCBI taxonomy): Eukaryota > Viridiplantae > Streptophyta > Magnoliopsida > Alismatales > Araceae > Amorphophallus > Amorphophallus titanum. Next base: position 549,947 of record JANBPO010002351.1, read on the forward strand.
TGTCATGGGCTTAGGCAATAACTTTCTACTTCAACTGCCTGATTTCCTTTTTATACATCTCATACCTTTCAAACAAATCAGCATACGCATCTTCCCATTCCTCAACTGAAAAATTTTCAAACGGATTGCTTACCTGGTTTTCATCTTCCATTAAATAGAGATCATCCTCATCGTCCAGTGCGGAGGAGCTTTCATCTTCCTCCTCCTCGTCGTTCCAAGTGCAAATCATTACCTTGGGCTTCTTTCCCTTGGCTTTGGCTATCTTTTTGAACATCTCTGGGCATTCTGCTTGCATATGCCCTGGTTTTCTGCATTGGTAGTAAATGACCTTGTTAGAATTTTTGGTTTGAGCAATTTTAGGATTGGAGACTTTCCTTACCTGACCCGTCCTCTTTTTCTTCTAGAATTTACCTCTATTCCTTAGGAACTTCTTAAACTGTCTAGTGAGCAGGGCATGGTCAGCTAAGCTTGACTCTAGAATGTCATCTTCATCATCCTTATCAGAGCTATCTGTGCTCTCAGAAACTTTGAGGGCCACCATCTTCTTTTGCTTAATGTCTTCCTCATTTCTCTTCAGGTTAAGCTCATATGTCATGAGCGAACCTATCAATCCATCAATTGTTATAATAGACAAATCCTCTGGGTCTTCAATAACTATGGCCTTAGTGTTCCAAGTAGGACTCAGTGATCTGAGGATCTTTCTGATCAGTTCAGTGTCAATGTATTCTTTACCCAGTAATTTTAAACAGTTTGTTAGTTGGGTGAGTCTGGCATACATTTCAGAAATGATTTCATTAGTTTCATTCTGAACAGTTCATAATCAGAAATTAATATGTTGGCCTTAGTGGCCCTTACTTTGAATGTTCCCTCATAGATTAGCTCAAGTCTATCCCACATTTATTTTGTAGATCTGCAAGTGGATACCCTTGAGTATTCCATGGGGTGGATAGCACACTGCATAAAGTTCATGGCGCTCCAACTGGTTGTGGATTTCTTAACGTGGTCCGGTGTCCAAGTGTCATCTACTTCAGGTAAGACGAAAGGACCTTTACTCCCAACACGCCAGATCAAGTGATCCTGGGCATGCAAAAAGACTTCCATTTGGTTCTTCCAATATAGATAATTTGTGCCATCAAAGAATGATAGTCTGTTGATGGAATGGCCCTCCGCGATGAAGCTGCGAGGGACATTCCCATCGGATCTACCTGGGTCATTGGACCACATCTCTAGGGAACCCTCTCTGATACCAACTGTTGGGTGGTATGAGAGGATCTAGAGGCGAGGTGAATAAATCTGACACCTAAGTTTTAGATGCAAAACAAGATCCGCAAGAAACAGTAAGACAATGTAACCAAGATTCAAACATGGTTTTATACTAGTGCAGAGAGTCACAAAAAAAGAGCAAAACACAAAGCTGTGAGGAAGCTCAATCAAGACAAACGCACCTATGAAGAAGACAAAAGAAATGGAGTACTGCACCCAAACAAACCACAACACCAGAGATTTTTACGGTGGTTCGGCTGCTACCTAGCACGCCTACGTCCACCCCTTATGTGACGACCCAGCATCCGGGCTCGGGTAAACCCGAAACCACTTGGATCCTGAAAGGCCTCCCAAGAGCGGTAAAGCTCCTAAAGGGATAAAAGGACTGTCGTGTAGTACCCGGAGCCGGCAGCGCGGCAGCGAACGAGGCCTTCGCGATGGACCCGCGCAGCGCGGCCAGTTCGTCCGACTCGGCCAGGGCGTGCAGCGGCTTGACGGTGTATTCATAGCCGCGCGCATTGTTGGCGAACTTCACGCCGACTTCCAGCGCAAAGTCAATCGCAGCGCCATCGGCGGCCATGAGCGCTTCGTGCAGCAGCGCTTCCACGACGGACGGCAGGAAAATCTTGCCGGCCTTGAAAGTGGAACCATCGGGCAGGACGGCTTCAAACGAACCATGGAAGCGGACCGATTCGCCGTAGTTGGAAACGGCAATGTCGGACTTCGTGGCGCGGCCATACAGCACGGCCAGCGGCTTTGCGTCCACGGGCTTGTCTTCCGTCCCCATGGAACCCGGCTTGGGCTGCGCGCCAATGCCCTTGAGGGTGATCTTGGACAGGAGGTTCACGGTCTTTTCGTTCATGACTGGATTTCTCTTTGGTTGAATTGGCTGGGATGGGAACGGCGCGGCGTTTGAGGGTTCCGAGCGTGGGGGCTCTGTTCCGCCCCTCCTAGCTGTACAGTCCTTCTAACCTGCCGCCGTTCCACGATTCCTAAGATAGCAGGTAATTTTTCAATGTCAAGCGGTTTGTGCAATTTTTCTTTTGGTGAATCTGGCCGGCTGGGAAGCGCGCAGGGCTGGGGCCATCATTTCCACTTCAATGGTATCCCCGTTCACGGCGATGGCGCGGATTTCGTCGCCTGACAGTTCGACACCCTTTGACGCTTTCTTAACGCATTCGCCATCCTCGAAAGCTGCATACAACTTTTTACCGGCAATGTAAATATCCGAAAAGTCTTTTTCATGTTTCCAAGCGCCAACTGCGGTGGCGTCAATCTCCCCATAGAATTCTTCGCATACCAGGGAATCGGTATCGCAATAGATAGGACGCTTGGAGTTGTGAATTCCCTTGAGCATTTCTGCGCGCGCCGCACTGGTAATGCTGGCAGCGATGGCAACATTCTTAAAAGAGTAGGGTTTAATATCAGCGGGGCGACTCGCGAGGATTTTATCGCCAAATTCGCCTTGCATCCTATAACGCGGAGGCACTACCGCGTCGTGACAAGAATCGTATCGCAATTCCTCAATCGCTTTAGCGCGCAAATCTTTGTTGCGTGATTCAACATCGTTCATGGTGTCGAACAATTCGCAGTCCGTATATGCTTCTGGATTGCTACCCCATTTTCCGTATCCAGAATTAGCGAATAGCTTGTAGAAAGTGCGGCCGGCTTTATCGCCTTCCGCCTCAGCGTTCAATTTGCCGTCCATGCACCAATTAATATAGGTGTCGAATTTCTGCGATTCGTTGAACTCGCGGTACTCAAGGACTTTCTTTACGCGAAGTAATCCCAGCTTTTGCGCGGCGATAATTTCGTGCGAACATGCGAGGAACTCATTTTCCCCATGAGGAAATGAAAGTCCCATTGGTGCGCCAGTAGGAGAGCGCTTCATAAGCGGCAGCGCGCCTTTTGATTCGGCAATAATTCTGGCGAAATAGACGCCATGCGAATCAGGCAGTCGCCCAATCTGGCGCGTGATATAACCACTATTGAATGGATGAATGTAATCCCTCATCACGAATGGGTACAGGGAATTCACGTCATACATTTTCAGGTTGCCGGTGATATGGCCCCGTTCCATCACCTCGCAGCGACCGCCCATATAATAAGGGCGAAAGATTTTATCCCATAGCGGTGACACGCTGATATTACCGGGGTGCATCTTCTTCATCATCTTGAGCGATGCGGCACCAATCGTAAGATGGTCGCCAAATCGATTAATGAAGTCCGTCACCATGTTATGCAGATACTTACAATCCATCATGAGATAATGAAGGATTGCTTTCTTGTGCTTATGACGAACATTCCTTTCCATAAGCGAATAGTCGATAGACTCTTTCGCATATGCGGAGAGCGGGATGGGGATCATCCTGTAAGAATCGCGCAGTTCATGGCGGTCAAGAAAACCGCACTTGGCAATTCGTTTGTTGATAAAGAAGACAGGATTAGTAATGGCCGGCTCAAGAAACCAAAAGTCGAAACCGCCGCCGTTGTGAACGAAAATGCGGCAAGGTTCCGGATACTCGGCCATGAAGTTGACGAATTGCAGAATGCAATCGTCACCCCAAAATTCGTGATATTCCTCGCCATCGAAAAACCCGCAGCAGAAAGGCGCGGGCACGCGGCCATATAGGAATGGGTCCGTCTCAATATCGAATGTGCAGATGCGGTACTTGGATTTTTTAACGCCCGGCATGGCGTTTGGTTCCTTATCAATCGTCAAATGGTTCGATTATTTCGGCCCAGCTAAGGGAATAGAACGCTTCTACACTTTTGGGATTGCGCGATTCAATGTAGCCATAAAGGTACTCGCGAACTTCTCTTTCGTCTGTCAGGTCAATTCCGCGCACCAATGATTCGTTGCGTGTCCCGAACGGATGAATTGCGAGGGAAGATTTTCGGTTCCATCCTTTTGGAAGTTTACCACGATCAGCTGCATCATGCAAAATTTTATATAGGTCGCCATTTCGATATGGCCGATTGCGTTTGATAGTACCGCGAGCTTTATTGACTTCTATCAACTCGCCTCTACGGTTTATGCGCGCTTTTACATTGCCGGGATGAGACACGATCAATCCCGAGCGAGTTTCCTTGATCCCTGAATGTTGCATTGCCGGCTTCTTCTTTGTACGGATGAACGTAAAGTAATCCGTCAATTTATATTTGCCGGTGTCGGTCTTCTGCAACGGATGATGCGCGATATATTTGGTGTAGATGGTTTGTTGCTGCAACTCTTTAAACTTGCGCTCAATGATTCTACGTTGCGAGAGCGTTAAGGATTTTTGCGTGAGTTGCTTTGGCTGATACAAACCGAGGCGCTTAAGGGCGCGTCCCTTTTCTACAATATCCTTGTCCCGCGCCTTGCGCGCGGACGCTATCAATTTATCTAGCGCGGATACTTGCTTTTTCTTTCGAGGGGTTTTAGACTTGACCATGTTAACGGCGGCATCCGTTGACTTTCATGTGAAGGGCCGGGGCGGCTAACCCCGGCCCTTTCTTTTGTGGTACGCTCGGGCCCATCATAGCCGCCCACCCCGGACCCGTCAAATCGCCATGAAAACCGCCCAATTCCTTACTAATGTGATCCAGCCCGCGCTTGCGCGTCTCCCCTCGGCGATGAACACGCATGGAGCCCAGGTACAGCTGCTGGCAACGGCGCTGCAAGAATCGCGCCTTGAATTGCGCGAGCAAATGAACGACGGTCCGGCCCGGTCTTTTTTCCAATTCGAGAAAATTGGAATTAAAGAAGTTCTTATGAATCCGCGAACCTCGAAACTTGCGCGTGACGCGGTAGCGGCATTTACAATGATCCCAGGCGATGCCACGGTAGATGAAGCGGTTAAAAACATTCACGCATTTTTTGCTGATTCCAAGTACGACATTCTAGCCGCCGTTTTTGCGCGCCTCAATTACTATGCATCGCCGATGGCAATGCCGATTAACAATACCACGGAATATATCACGCCGCGTAAGGCGGCGATTGCATGGGAATTTTACAATCGCACATGGAAGCCCGGTAAGCCAATCCCTGAAACATGGGATATGTGTTACTGGCGCGCGTATGCGCTCGTTGAGGATTGCCGCTAATGAAACGCTGGTTATTCATCGCGTTGAGTCTTTGCGCGTTTGAATGCTCCGCGCAAAGTATTCCCTCACAGCTATACGCACTTTGGACTCAAGAATTTTTCAGCGTGCCGCAGCGCCCCATCGCTACCGTCACGATTGAATCACAATTGAAATATCCTTCAACGGAAGAATCTTTCTCGATTCCTCAATATCCTTTAGCTTCCGTTGAGGTTAGATCAACGATTCAAAGAATAGCTATCTCGGAAATTTTCGATCTTCCACAAATTCCAGTGGCTTCTGTTACGGTTGATTCCATTGTACAACGTCCTGACGTTGAAGAATCTTTCGACATTCCGCAGTTGCCTACTAGCTCCGTTGTAATTGCGACGACGATTATCCGAACGACGCAACCCGAAAGTTTCTCAATCCCGCAATCTCCATCTGCTACTGTCACCATTGAAACCCAATAAGGAAACAGATATGAAAAAGTTCATGGCAATGTTTGCACTGTTTTTCATGTGCGCCATCGCGCAGGCAACGGAATTGGTTATTCCGATTCACGTTAAAATTCATGGCGAATATACCGTCAAGGTCATCCATGCCGATAAATCGGAAGACAAGTATAACTTCCATAATGTCATGACCCGCGTCGCGCACGGCGAGCTCCAGCTGGTTGCGGGTGAAGGGGCGGCCATAGCCGAAGGGGGTCGTCTCCGACCCGGCCCACAGGCCTCGTCGCGACACCGCCGCCACGATCAGCCGCCCGGCCGGAGACATCACCCGCTTGACCTCCTCTAGGAAGGCGGCCGGATCGTCGCTCTCCTCCAGGCCGTGGATCACCAGCACCCGGTCGAACAGGGCGTTGGGGAAGGGCAGCGCCTCCTCGTCCGTATGCAGATCGAGCACGATATCGGCCTCCGCCGACAGGCCGAAGAGCGCGCTCTGCCAGGCGGCATGCGCCGTCGTTCCGGGATGGGCGATCGAGGCGGGGAAATGCCGGTTGAAATTGCGCCCCGTCGCGTCGTGGAAGCGCCCGCCATGGCGCTCGAAACGGTGCTGGCGCAGCCCCAGCGGATTGGCCTGCGGCACGAGGGTGACGTCGCCGCGCAGGAGGCCCCGCGCCGCCGCCTCGGCGATACGGGGCAGCAGCTCGTGCAGCACGATCATGCCGGCGATCTCGCCCGCATGGATGCCGGCCTGCAGATGAACCGCCGGGCCGCCGCCGGCGCCGCGAAAGCGCCAGGCCCGGATGCGCATCTCCTCGCCCGGCCCGTCGCCGGGAAAATCGACGCCGACATCCTCGGCGAAACGCAGGAAGGAATTCCGTACCGTCATGCTCATACCCGGCAATCTAGGACGAAGATCACTCTTGAGCAACCGTTCAACTAATCGGACGCGGCCAGCGCCTGTCGATCCAGGCTTCGCAGATCTCGATGCCCTCCTGCGGGGTGAAGCCGTCGGGATTGAGGCCCCAGGCGAGCCACAGCCCGTCCAGCATGGCGGAAAGCCCGGCGGCGGCGAGGCGGATGTCCATGGTGCCGTTCGCGGGCGAGGCGGCGGCCAGTTCCGTCAGCATTTCCTCCAGCGCCTTGCGGTATTCCTCGTTGGTCCGGGCATGCACGGCCTTCATCGGCGCGGAATGCTGGATCATGCTCCAGAACACGAGCCACGCGGTCAGATAACCGGGATTGAGCACGGTGGGCGAGAAGGAGACGGCAATGAAGGCGCTGAGCCGGCGGCGCGGATCGGGGCCGGATTCGGCGACCGTCGCCATGATCTGCCGCAGGATCTCGGTGGCGAGGGTATCGTAGGTTTCGGCGACCAGATCCTCCAGATGGGCGTAATGATGGTTGATCAGCCCGATGGAGACATTCGCCGCCGCCGCGATGCGCCGGATCGAGGCGCCGGACGCGCCGTGTTCGGCAAGGCATTGCAGCGTCGAGGCGATCAGATGCTCGCGACGCAGGGCAGGCTTCACCCGCCGGTATTTGGGAGTGCCGTTTGCCATCTGGGTACCGCGCCGTCCTTTCCCCGCCACGAGGCATTCATGCCCCAAGCCCTTGAAACTGCCGGAACCGCGCCATCCCGTCCATATGCCCGTAGGAAGGGGCATCCATTCTTGTTGATCGATTGATCAGCAAGATCATTTCCGCTATAGCCTGCCGTCATGACCGAGACTCCTCCCCTTTCGCCTTCTGCCGACACGCCGCGCGTCGCCACCCGGGTCGACCGCCTAGGCGGCGAAGGCGCCGATGCCGGGCTCATCCACCGCGCCGCCCGGGCGGCGCGGCGGCGCGGCGAGGACGTCATCGTCCTCAGCGTCGGCGACCCGGACAGCGACACCCCGGCCCCGATCGTCGAGGCGGCTATCGCCGCCCTGCGCACCGGCGACACCCATTACGCCGAGGTGCAGGGGCGGGTGCCGCTGCGCAATCTGCCAGTCACGGCAGAAGTCGGCGGCCTCGATCGCTTCCGGTGAACTTGTAAGTTCCGGCTTACCTGCGAAGCCACGGCCCGACGGCGTATCCTGCGCTGGTTCGATGCGCCAACCGTCACCGAGTACCGCCGCGAGATAGATTTCACGGCATGATGACACCTGTGGGTCGGTATTCATCCGCTCGTAGACGTCGATACCGAAGTCGCGCTCGTTCGGGTCGATCCACCGTTCCAGCGTGCGGATATAGTCGCCCAGTGGCGCCCAATATCCGCCAGCAACGTATTCGGTGACGGCCTTGACGGTAAGGTCGTAGGGTTGTGGGGGCGTCGCGACAAGCGCGGACGGTCCACCGCCCGGCGCGGCGGGAACGCCCAGGGTTATCACGGCAGATATGTCTGGCCCCGGCGCAGGCGGCGGCGTCTCTGTCATGAGCGGGGGTGCCCATGTGCCGGGCTGATCGGCACCGGCTAACGGCGGCGGCGGCGTAGGTTCAGATGGTGGCGGTTTAGGCATTTGGTTTATTATACGCTAAATATCCCTGGTATAGTTATTAGTCCGTGCCGCTTACGGCCTAATCGGTGCCACTCACTTCCGCGCTAGGCATTGAGGTTCCAGTTGCATTCACCGCATAGATTTTGTAGTAGTACAACGACCCCGGAGAGCCTGTGTCGTTGTACGATGTCGCGCCCTGAATGGCAGTATGGTAAAGGCTCTCTCCGCCGGAGGTCGTCCCACGGTAGACGTTGTACTTGATCACAGTCGACCCGTTGGGCACGCTTGGCGTCCATGTAATCACATTTGATGTGGT